>OU343216.1:13348515-13662265 GCA_910596185.1 Chrysanthemum makinoi | reverse complement strand
CCGTACATCACTATAGAAATAAGACTGTAGAAACAGTAAAACAATGATTGTTTTCAGTTCCGTACTAAATGATTTGCTAGTAAATTTCTTTAGTACAAGACTGAAAATTTTCTTTTTTAAGAAAGTATTAAAGCCTTCTACTTTTGTTTGCTATTAATTTTGTCGTCTCAATTTTGTGTTCTACTTTGGTTTATTCATCTTTTCCGCTTATTTCTGATTAAGCGTATTAGCTAAACTTGAGCTTAATTAAGAGTTTATGCATTTTATATGAACACATAAACAATTTTTTGGTGTTCTAAGACGTCCTTTTTAGCTTCCATTTAGTTAGTTAGGGATCTATTTTATATGCAGGCAACAACAACCAAGAATCTCATTATATAATAAGCTAGGTTATCTAATTTTTTGAGATAAAAATATATAAAGTAAAATGTGTTGCTTGGTTTCAAACAAGATAAATGTAATCAAATCTTTTTTGTTTCAACAAATAGAATCAAATTATAATGTATTTATTAATCAACATTCGATTAATCAACATAGTCATACGAAACAAAATTCATGTTTCGCTCTTGTTGTTTACAAAGAACATTCGACGCCCTTATTCGATTTTAGTTACATAAATAATCTTTAATTATCCAACTATATGCCTTGATAGTTCCTATTTCAAATAATAGGGACTATCTCGGTAATAACGATAGTGACCACCGTGAAATAAAAAACTATAAATTGTTGCCCAAATAACCCATATTATTTTTAAATAAGGACAATCAATGCAACTAGCTTGAAAATTAGCTATCACCTATATAAATGTATAATTAAATTTGAATAGGATTTACGAGTGTGACTTTGAGTAAACCACATGATCGTAACATGTAAGTTTTTTTAGTCATAATATCCAAGTAACTCCGCTACTAATTAATAAGTAGACTTTGCATAACTTTTTTGTACAAGTGTGACTTACATAATTAGATTTTAATTCACAAATAAAATGTTAATCTCAATTTCACAGGTCGTCATGTAATTCTGCATTACATGGAATTTAAAGGAACATGACTGGAGGCTTTGTTGGAGTGAGTTTGATAAACATAACAATGCTAAGACAAACTAAGCTTGTTTGCCTAGATTTACTACTTTTTTTATTTTAATGACGAAGTTCTTTACTAGTACACTTCAACCAATAAGATATTATCCTTATAGTTTTAGCATTTTGATTGGTTGAAAGTGAAATTGAGACAATTGTTTTAACACATTCCAAAATGAAAAGAGAATGAAATTTGAGGGATATTCAATTTTAGTGGAGTCCAATAGAAGCAATGTTTATATTTTTGGTCTTGATGCGGAACAATATCATGTCAAAATGTGCCTAAAAGTAAAAAGATAGGCTAAATGGGCAAGTTTTAAAAACATGTGAGCACATTTAGCCCCTTCTTTTTTTGAAGTGGGCACATATAGCCCATTAAAAACTTAAATGGGGACTAACGGGCACATTTTTTTTTTTCTCAATTGTAGAATATTACGATCGTTTTAAAGAAATATTTTTTTATATAATATATTTAAGTTTTTTAATATAAATAAGGTATTACGTTTAAGGAATTTATTTCGTCGTTTAAGTCATTTATTGCTATTTGTATAACATGCCCGCTTGGCCCGCTCCCGCTTAGCCCGTGTTCGTAAAGCCCTTGCCCATTCTAGCCCATGCCCATTTAGCCCTTAGCCCATGCCCGCCGGCCCTCGCTTTTGCCACCTCTAATATTTACTGTTGGGCCATTGTACATAATAATGGGTGAAGATGAACCTTATGACATAGTGATATACCCTAAAGGGTAGTTTGCTAAATTTATTAATGCTGAGGCTATAAAACATGGACATGTCAATGTTATAAATTCGTAAATATATATTATGCACAACTTACAATTAGTTCTTAACTAACATACATGTTAAAATGCGTACGGCAAAACTTGGACATGTCCATGTAATTGTGATCAAATGACATTCAGATTCTAACTGTTATTGTTGATTCAATGAACTTCTAACATAGCTCTTCTTCAAAGAAATTAAGAAATGTATAATGACAGTACCCTAACTTTTAAAACTCGATCATCACAATGTTTGGTAACAAGAAACTCGCTACCCAACAAATTATTCTGCTGCAAGTAAACTTTTTTCAGAAAGAACTAAGTTTCCATTGGTGTTGGTGACGCCACAGACGCCGGTCCATGCACAGATGTGTTCCTGCTTAAGAGAGTGGGAGGGTAGTGAGGAGGGGGTATGGAGTGATGGCTCGATAATTTGTGACTCAGCGCAATGTGAGGATCGATAATTTGTGACACAGTGTAAGTGAGGCTCTGAGGGTGGTGAAGGCTCGAAGGTGGAATGAATTTTGGTTTTGTAATTGTCCCACGTCGATGAATAAACAGACTTTGGATCAATATATCACTATGATTACGAGGTGTTCTCATGGGTGATTTTAACGAGGTGAGATCTAAAGACGAGAGACGTGGTTCCAATTTTAGCTCTTCCTGGTTGTGGTTTAATCAAATTTATCTCATCGCGGTCTTATTGATATTAAACTGGAGGGTGCTTTTTTACTTGGTCTCATCCGCGGCGACAAAATGAGCAAGCTTGATCGATTTTAATATCAGAAGGAGTGGTTTCTCTTTTTCATCTATCTCGTTCGTCTCGACCGGCACCTTTCGGATCACGGCCAATCCTTCTTCATGAACCGTGTGAATTTTGGTCCTACTCCATTTCGGTTCTACCATTCTTGGTTTAATTATGATGGGTTCGACATTATGGTGGATCAAACATGGAGATCGTTTTTGCATTCAGATAGAAATGGTATGATTCGTTTCAAGAAGAAACTTCAAGACCTTAAGTCCTCTATTCGAAATTGGATCAAAGTTAAATGTTTAGATCTTAATAGCTCTAAGAAGGCAATTCTGGATGACCTTTCTGCTATAGACAAGGAACTTGATTGTGATCAAGTTGTGAACCTTGCTTGGGCGTAATTTCAAGAAAGCGGCAATGTAAGATGTTTTTCTATCTCGACTACTTGAACCTTGCGCCGTTCTTAAAAGAAAACCCACCTAACGTGGAACCCCTGCATAGTCAATCCTCTAATCAACAGTCGTTTGCCTTGCTGTTCGTGATTTTTGTGTCACAATTAGTGTTCATGAGTTTGGTTGATTCTTTGTACAACGCAGATCGCAAGACCAAGACCGCCAAAGAATTACGGGAGTCCTTGGAACGCAAGTACAAACCGAGGATGCCGCGGTACAAAGAAGTTCGCGGGTAGCTCGCTTTTGATTACAAGATGGATGATTCAAAGCACGTGATGAGTCGTGTTCAAGATCCGGCAGTGTTTTGCTACACCCATTATCTATGCCGAGGGAATGATTCTTTGGAGTGAAACTTTTCAAGTTGCTGCTATTATTGAAAAGTTACCTCCAAGCCGGGTAGAATTCAAGAACTACCTGAAGCATGTTTAAAGGAGATGAAGAAGACTTTGTTCGCTCAATTGAACAGACAAATAAGCCGCCTCGTGAAAAACACGTGATACGCCTCATTCCTCGCAAAGGCAAATATGGTTGAGCATGTTTCGCCATCTTCAAAAGTCCAATGTCAAAGCTAAAGGCAAAGGAAAAGGAAAGAATGACAAGAAGCGGCAAAAGTGGAAGTCCTGATTACCTTGCTCCTAAAGTCGCATTGTGAAACAAAAGTTCCAAGGTGTGTTTCATTGTGACCAAACAGTCACCGTCGCTAACTCAGAAGATGGGTTTGCAATGTTGCCGAAATGGTAATTTTAGTGTCAAGATCATTCGAATCTCAGACGAATTCTGATTCTTCCTCGCTTGTGGTGTCGACTCTAGATGGGTGAAACTGCTCCTATTAAAATAAATATTTTTATGTGGAGAGCGCCGAGACCGCTTCCACCCACTAGACTTAATCTTTCTAATAGGTGTCGTGCTATGGGAGACGGGTTAATCGCCCTAATTTGTGGTAATTGGGCGGAAGACGCTCATCATATTTTTTTTTTCAATGTGATTTGGCCCGTGATGTTCTCCGAAGCTTTATGCAGATGATGGGAGTGGATTGGAATATTTGGTCGCCTTTTTTCTGCCGAATCATGGTCGCTTCTATTAGTCTTGGTCAAATTTGAAGTCTATTTTGGAGGGTGTGTTTTATGTGAGCCTGGTGGTCAATTTGACTTTTTCGGAATCGCCTCCTATATGACGATAGTTTCCCTCCCGATCTACGATTATGGAAGACATCGTCGATTTCATTTCTATGGTGTAAAAAATAGATGTAAATGGTCCTTCTGGGAGAGGAGGGTTTAAGAATCCTCATTTGATTACTTTGTAATGTTTTTTCCTCATCTAGCTCCTTGCTAGTTTTAATAAATCTTTGCCGCTCATAAAAAGAAGGGAAAGAAGTACGCTAGTGTAGCATAATAATAGTGATTTCTTACAGTATCACTGCATGTATGGTAATTCAAATACAATAAAATGGTGCCATGTAAATTGTGTGAAATAATCTTTTGAGTTAACTTAGGCCGAGTAAACTTAGTCATAGTACATTTGTGAATAGTTCTTTTTAATTGTGTGAAATAATCTTTTGAATAAACTTAGGCTTCATAGTTATGCATTTTCCAAAGGTATATGAAACAAGCTTTACATTTGTTACATATAAATTAATGTTTATTATTGACGAAAAAAGAAGAGAGATGATGACGAGTATATAGAAAGGTGTACTTGGATATAGTGATTTTAAACATGTGCTAAGGCTATACGCTTAGTGATATAATATTGTGATTTCTCTACAGTATCACTGCATGTATGGTAATTCAAATACAATAAAATGGTGCCATGTAAATTTACGTTATATGGAATGTCAAAAATTAAAACTTCTTTTATTACATACAACAAAATCTAACGATACGCTATAACGTATCTTATAAAAAGTTTACATGTGCAATTGAGTGTGAGGTGTGAGGTGGGTACGAGGAGAGCCTAAAAGCGTTGAGATGAATGTGAGGAGCGAGTGCTTGAGTTGAGTTGGCTCAGGGGTTATTTGATGGAGGATGATGAGGAATAGTGACATTGTGTGTGATATGTGGTGGTTTTGTGACTTTATCCCACATAAGTGAATAAATAAACACTAGAGCAATATATAATTGAGATGAAGAATTTGTTGGTTGAAATTCTGGTACGCTTTATTGTGTAATATATTAAATTTAATAATCAATTGCAGGTGTTCACGGGTCGATTTCGTGTTTTGGCGATTTAGGTATTAGGGTTCATGTAAACTCGAATCAGATCAACTTGGTAATGCGTTTTCTCACGAAATTGATTCTCTTTACAAAGTATCTTATAATATATTCTCATTACATGTTTAATTTATAGTATTACATGTTTTTGTTGCAAGAATATTGATTGCTTGTTTGTTTAAGGTTTAAAAGTGCATAGTTAGTACATTTTTTGAGGCTAGTATTTATTCAAGTTTCTAATAAGGTGATTTGTATTTTAGTTTTTTTTTTTTGGATCGGCCGTAGCTTGTTTCGTAAAAACCAAGCCATTTTTATATATTATAATTAACTTTTGATTAATAATTTCACGTGTATAGGACTATATGTGCGCTTTAATCGGTAGAAGTTAGAACATATGTCCGGTGTATAAAGGTATGGGTGTCGACTAGTTGTATGGTTGTATATATATTTCGGTGACCGACGGTAAATCACAAAAGCAACAAAGATATACGGTTTTGTTGGTTCAACTCGCTCAACCAACCGAGATCTATAATTTTGTCTACTTTTTTTGCAAAAGTTTCAAATTATTATCATTGGTTTTGCCAAGTTTTTTTGCTTATTAAAATGATTTTTAAATCTCATAGAGCAAAAGTTTCAAATTTATTATCATACGGTTTTTTTGCTTGTTAGAGGGGGAGCTGAGCATCAACAATTACAATTGCTTACTAAAGCGGTCTTGAATATAGATCTCTATGAAGGTCAAGATAAGCTTTGTGGATATCGATGCCAAGGTATGTTTTCAATTGGCATTACAAGAAAATATATTGATAACCAGACTTTGATGGGTTCAAATATAGCCACTAGATGGTGCTTTCGCGTCGGTGAAAAGTAAACATATTTATGTGGCGAAAGCTAGATTAGACAAGTCCAATGCGTTATAATCTATCCCGAAGGGATCAATTCGCGATCTATTATGTGTCCCGTATGTGGTGTTTCAATGGAATCGATTTCATGTTCTATCAATGCACGTTAGCGGGAGATTTGGTGAGGGTATATAATTGGTGCCGTGTTTCTACAAGGGATATGAATGATTTATCCAATGGATAGATCGTGTGATGAATACTAATGTCCAAATCGTAAAGTCAATCTCGAGGTTATAGGTATTTCGACGTGTTGGTTCCTATGGAGATATCGAAATTATGTTGTTTTTGATTTGGGGAAGATGCGGAAAAGAGACTTAGTTGATAATATTATTTTGTATTCTTTTAATTGGTTAAAGTATCAAAACCCAAAATTATGTATTAGTTGGGTTGAGTGGCTTCAAAACCCACTATATTTGTAGTAGTCTGTTTCTTTGCTAGACTTCTTTGTTTTTTTTTAATGAAATTTGTTGTTCAAAAAAAAAAAAAAAAAAAAATCTCATAGAGCAAGGTTTTCAACTAAAAACCGGCTCTATTACAAATCGTAAACCCGTTTCTAAAACCGGCTCTATGGCAAGTCCTAATAGAGTCCCTCCCCCTTTGTGCCCTCATGAAAAACCAGGCTTTATGTCCATTTTTGTAGTAGTGTCATTTACTTGTAGAACACTAGAGTTCATTTTCGTTTTAATTTAATTGCGAGCAATGTTATTTATAAATAGTTATGACGTCAAAATATATCGTTTAAATATGATACCTAAATTAAGGATTTGGGTAAATCAATGGTGGGAGATGATGTTGATTGTATGTTCGTTTTTTCATGTTTTACCCCGTGATAAGAGTGATTATCTTCACATGTGATTTATCACGTTACTAAACCTCATGATCATTTTGCTCCTTGTACGTCATTTTTTTCATACACCAAAAATATAACGATTACCAAAAACCATTATCAAGAAAATTCTCATTCATCACTATTAGAGTTATCAAAAAAAAAAAAAAAAAACACGATCCTAATCCGAACCGACTAAGACTAGTCTGGTCAGGTTAGTCGGGGTATGAATTCATAATGTTAAATAGGATCGGGGCCGGTTGTGTTAAAAATTGAAGACTAATATGAGTTTGGGTCAACCCGATTGACTCGAGGTTATGTTAATATAATTTTTATAACTTGTCTCTCATATCAACAATATGTTTTTTCATATATCAGTCATATATGGGTTGACTAGAACCAACCAATCCAAAATCCTAACATAATCGGTTCGAGTATGCTTTTTAGACTCGACCCAAATAAAGCTTATGAGATTTGACCCAAACCCGACTAACTAACCAAACATCTTTGAATATTTTAAGTCTAAAATCTTGCGTATGTTGAATTGGTTGTATTTTGATGGTGGAAAGTAGTGGGAAGGGTGAGGAAGGGAGGAGGACTGCTGCTGATATGTTAAGGAATACGCCGTCGGATATATGGAGGTTAAATGATGAGATTCAACACTGTCGCGGGAGGCAAAAGTATCTAGCACAGACGAGGAGCCTTGATATTATCCCACATCGATAAATGAACAAATATTAAAGTGGTTTATCAATCAAAACATGAAGGTGATATGATATAATTTTAAAATACCACATTGAATGATATATTTCTTACAAGTAGAAGTTTATCCAAGTAATAGGGGTGTTATGGGGTTGAGTCGGGTTTTAGATTATGAAAAATGAAATAAGTTTCATCCAGAATATAGCTCTAATAATAAATAATGAAGGGGTGTTATGGGGTTGAGTCGGGTTTTAGATTATGAAAATGTGAACCGCAACCCGACCTGATAAGTATTTGGGTTCCTTAGTATTTTTTCCTCATGAAATAAGTTTCATCCAGAATATTGCTCTTATAATAAATAATGAAAACATGGTTATATATGAAATTAAACTGTCTTGTTATACTAATGAGCTTTTGATATTACAACTTGTATAAATAAAAAAAATAATGAAACATCAAATTGGAATCGGATATTTTTTTTTTTAGAACGGCTTGTTAGTTGTTAGTGGTTGAGGTAGTAGTGACATCCAATTGGGCAGTATGCTGATCCTGAACTCCGCCTTATCTCCTATTTCTCCTGAAGGGGTAAAAGTGAAAATAAAAAGAAACACTAGCAGTAAGGCAATTTTTAGTAGCATGCAATAGAGCTAATTAACTATTAGAATAGTTACTGTTAAACACCATTAGCCTTTCTATAAAGGAAAAAAAAGAAAAGAAACAGCAGTACTAACGTAGCATGCAATAAAACAAGTGAACTATTAGAATGGTTACTGTTAAATGATATGGTGTGCTTGAGGGAAATAATTTTTAGAAAATAAATTTCGTCTGGTTGACCCGATAAAAAAAATAATTCAACCTTAACCCGACTCGATAACTATGTCGGGTTATCGGGTTCGGGTCACACAACCCGATAAGATTTTCTAACCCGATACAACGTGACACGATAAGTCTTATCGGGTTCGGGTTCGGATCGGATCAACCCGACCCTACCGACACCCCTAATTACAAGCATTTTCAGTGTGATGTCATGCATTTTTTTATTATTATTATCCTACTCATTTTATTTGTTTTAGTATTTTTGTTTTCAATGAAGTGAAAAATAGATGATTAATGTAATTTAAGAAACTATACTTCTTAAATTTGGATAACGTTTTTTATCTCATCATTTTATTCCGAAAAAGGATACTATAGGTATGATCGAGTATGAGTTTGAAATGAATGAAAGTTAGGAGTGGGTATCTGGATTGATACAAAAGCTCACAACTTCAATTACTTCTTTAGTTCTTTTACTAGCAAGTGTACACACTATATAACAAACTCGGTTGTGACTCGATGGATTAGGATGATAAGGAGAGGAATAATAACATTGTGGGTGAGGCTATCATGGTTGAGAACTTGAGATTGCTTTTGTGACCTTGTCCCACATGGATCAAGGTACAAACTAGTAGTGCAGTTTATAACTCAAAATATGAAGCTACGAGTATTAAACAAGAGTATTTGTTTATCTATGAGTTGTTTTATAACAACTAACAACTTGAGATCAATCTTTACTCTTTTTGTCAGTGTGTGGGATAAAACCTAAGCTTAAAATTTTACGGTTTCTTATTTAATTCCAGTTTTGCTTCTTAAACAGAAAGTCATAGGTGTTCCGTATAATTCGTATTTAATATCTTTGATTTATGCAAATGAAGTAATAAAGGAATGTGACCGGTGAGTTTGTTGTAATGTAATGTGAGCAAACAAAACTGAGTCAGGTTATATCAGCAAGTCAATTACTTCATTCTAAATCAAGAATTATATATTTTTTATTGCACGGTGAGTTTTTCAAGCAAAATACAACCTCAATAACGTAAAGAGTCAATAGATAAGAAAGATAACACCTAGATGCATAATGGTTCAAGCCCTGACCGATATGGTGACTCAAAATCTATTACGCTACACTCTAATATGTTTTAGTTGTTTGGATTAAGTTGGCTCGCGGTGAGTCGGTGGAGGATAATGAGAAGAGTGAACTTGAACAATTATATTGTGCATGAAACGATGTGTTTGTATATTGGAAATTATAAGTCCAAATGCTCTATTCCTAAGTACACTAAAGACATTTGTATTCTATGTATTATATGTATGTATATATCAGACATAAGTTTCAACCAATAAGGTTGACCATGTAGGATTGCCAACCTGTCATATTTGACAGTTATAGGCAGTTATAGTTGTTAGGATTCTGTATGGCAGTTATGTCATGAAAGGGTGTGATCTTATTACTCAAAAAGTGAACCATCACAACTCTTGGACATACCTGTTCATGCATTATAAATAGGCTTGTATTATCAGACATATCATATATATAAATTACACTTTTATTGTGTCAATTGTTCCTTCCTCCGAAATCTGTTTTTACCCGTTTTGCATACTACATAACCATGTCCCATTTTAATCATCACACTTCAAACAAATGGACAAATCCAATGAAGAAGTCTGTTGTTACATCCAACATTTTGCATCAGAGCCCAAGTCCTAGGAAATTCAGTAACAACAGATCTCATCAGGAACTCATAACAAGACAGATTAAAAGAAGAAATGAAGCAACTATTCGCAATTGTATCAAACAATTGTCAAAGGACTGCAAAGACTTGCTTAAAAAGAAATTAGAGGAGATTCATGTGTATAACAATAGGTTAACACAGAAGAAGGAGATGCTTGAAAGACAAAAAGAGTACATATGTTTCAAGTGCAGGCTGAAAGGACACATAGCAAGAAATTGTCCAAAGGGAGATGGCCTCACAGAAGATAAAAGCCAAGGAATCATCACCAACTCTTCACAAATTCAGATAACTTATCCTGAGTTCATCCATTTATCCACAGACTTCATGGTGGAGGGGACTGATGAACAAGGATGGAACCAAATCTGGTATGTGAGTAACAAATTGAACAAACATGTCTGCTCTAACATGAACTTATTCTCTAAATTAAAGGAGAAATTCTCAGTTGAGAAAATTGAAGACCAAAAGAAGTTCATGTTTGTGCATGGCATAGGAGAGATACAAATCAAATTTGGGTCTGAAATCTACATCATCCCTGGTGTCTACTACACCCCTGATGTATCCCTGAACATTCTCTCCACAAGACAGTTGGAGGCTCAAGGCCTGGAACTTACTTTCACTGGAAACAAGTGCAAGCCCATTCCAATGTTCCTTAAACCATCTGATTGTTCATTTGACTGCAACAAGATGATTCATAGGCAGAATCAATACATGGAAAGATTTTATAAATTGCTTGATGAAGACTTTCAGGACAAAGAAAAGAAGTTACACCAACAATCAACAGTATCTCTCTCTCACAAATGCAATATCTGTGGAGAAAAAGGGACACATGGACTACATGTGCCCATCAAAGCAAACTGCTACAGACAAATCACATGAAAGTGATTATGTTATTATAAAAGGTGTACATATTCCAACTCCTATAAACTCTTTCTATGATTATATTGCATTCTTAGATCTAATTAAAGACGATAAAATAGTTAGTCAAGAATGGGATATATTCAGAAAAAAGTTCATGAAAGTTTATAAATGGTTTTTTACTGTCCATCTTAAAAAAGAAGTACCAGGACCCTTACCACCCACAATAAATGGGAAGGAGATCCATTTAATGGATCTCCACAAACTGGTTGAAACATTTGGGGGATACCTCAGTGTTGAATCCTCAAATGACTTTCCCTATATTGCTGAAAGCTTTGGCTTATTAAGGCAAAATGGCCTTGAGATGAAAGCTTGTTACAATCATTACTTGAGTGTTTTTAATTGTTATTATAACATGGCAAGGTTGTCACATTATGAAGCAGATGAATCTGTCTTCAAAGGCAAAGAAAAATGCCATGATGGTCGCGAAGATCCTGTGAAACAACCCACTGCATTGGATACTCAATGGAACAAGAAGATTGAACATTTTGGGATAAAACTTGAAGATCTCAAAGACAAAAGCCAACCATTACATCTCAGCAACTATCATATGGGACAAGCAAGCAAAGAGGAAGGGAAGATGGAAGACAAAGATGATTTCACTATCATCTAAACCACATCAGAAACAAAGACTGCAAGCATTTGAACTTAGGGGAGTGTACTGGAAATTATAAGTCCAAATGCTCTATTCCTAAGTACACTAAAGACATTTTTATTCTATGAATTATATGTATGTATATATCAGACATAAGTTTCAACCAATAAGGTTGAACATGTAGGATTGCCAACGTGTCATATTTGACAGTTATAGGCAGTTATAGTTGTTAGGATTCTGTATGGCAGTTATGTCATGAAAGGGTGTGATCTTATTGGTCAAAATGTGAACCATCACAACTCTTGGACAGGCCTGTTCATGCATTATAAATAGGCTTGTATTATCCTCATATATATAAATTACAGTTTTATTGTGTCAATTGCTCCTTCCTCCCAAATCTGTTTTTACCCGTTTTGCATAGTGCATAACCATGTCCCATTTTAATCATCACACTTCAAACAAATGGACAAATCCAATGAAGAAGTCTGTTGTTACATCCAACATTGTAGACTTGTGAGTGTATGTGAGACCATGAGAGTGTAGATATGGCGGTTATGTCACTTGAAACAAAACTTTGAAGAAGGAAATGAGTTTGTTGGTTTTGTGAATCTATCCCACATTGGTGAATGAGTAAATGCTATACAGATTTATAACTAAGACCATGAATACTTTGGATGCAAACGAAGTATGCTCTGCAAACTTTATAGTTTTAGCTTTTAATGAAAAGTAATTTTATTAATTACTTGTGACTTAATGTGGAGAGTTATTTTGATCACCTTAATGGAATCCTTGGCCATATGACCAGGTATGCCAAGATTCACCCATGATGGATCCGTGTTTTTGAAGAAACTTGGATTCATTTTACTTGTGGTGAGATTTGTGGTCGCTTTTGTTAATACAATTTAAAGGACCTTGCAACTCTAACCGTACTAAAGTTGACACTCTAGCTAGTTATCTAAGCCTGTAGTTAATCCCAATATACTTTAGTATCTGACATCATAGTTAATCTCACTTCATCTTAATTAACCACTACAAAAGAACACAAAATCAAATGAGTTACACAATGCAAAGCTTACAACTATATGTGACTTCTTTTACAAGCGAGAGAGTACACATTATAAAAGAACTATTCTCGCACAAGTCACTTATTTTCATGCTCATTTTTTGGGGTCTTGAACTAGCGTATTTGGAAGTATCAAAGCCACTTTTGTTTGAATGTGATAGCTAGCATCCTCACAGCTTGAAGATGTAGTAGAGTAAAGAGGAATAATGATATTGTGGGTGAAATGAGGTGTTTGTGTGAACGTAGGTGAGGCTGCTAGGAAAGAGATGTGGTGTTATGTCACTTGAGACAAAAGTTTGAGGGATGAAAAGAGTTCTTGTTTTGTGATTTATCCCACATTGATTGATACACAAACTTTAAAGCAATATATATCATACACTACGGAAATGCTCAATAACCCAATTTGGATTATGTTTCGGATAATTTATAAGTTAATTTGTCCGTACATTGACCCAATTTGGTTTTTCTTTTAGCTGAAAAGACCATTCAACCTAATTTGTTTGCTATATATTTTGTGGTCTCAATTTTAATGTTCTACTTCTTCTGTTTATGTAATTCCTAAAATGTGTTACTTGGTTTCAACTTCAAAACAAGATGACTGTAGTTGAATCTTTTTTGTTTTATGGATTAACAAATAGTATCAGATTACAAATTATTAATTAATCAACGTTTGATTTTTGAATTAACATGGTCATAAAATCTAAGTAACCTGCTACTAATCAATAGTTAGACAACGCACTACTTTTTTGTATGAGTATCACTCACATAATAAGATTTTAATTTACATATAAAATGTTAATTTCGATTTGACATGTCGCATAAGTTTGCGTATTTTTTATCACAAAATAAATATTTTTTATCTATTATATAATAAAAAAATTACTTCATTTCAGAATAATTTTGAAAAATCATTCTTATTGAAAAAAAATTGGAACAACATATTGCTCGAATCTGACATGTAGGCAAAATCGAGCCATAAAATTGGCTAATAAAAAGTCAAAATTGAATCCAAATTGGTTAATATTTGGTAAATTTTGTTTTGTTAAAAAAATACTGAAAAAACACATGTGTTAAATTTGAAAGAAAACAAAACTATAAAAGCTGAGTTAAGTCGTACATGTTTTGAGGTAAAAAATGAAAATAAAGAAACCAAGGGCGATATATAGGGTGCGTTTAGTTGGAGAACAAATTCTCTTATTTTTCTATTTCTAGTTTTGTAAAAATTTGGAAGGAGAATTAATCTCCAAAAAACACTTGAAAATATAGAAAACGCGTTTAGTTGATGTTTCTATTTTCTGTTTTGAAGAAAGAGAGGGAGGGTTGAGGGTTACAAAGGAAAACAAGGAAAACAACTAAAATTTGTTTTGTAATTTTCCTTGTTAAGTTAGGAAATAAGGGATTTGTGTTTTGCAAAACATTTTGTCGGAAAACGTTGATTTGAACGCGATCTCTGTTTTCCTTGTTTTCCACAAAACATTTTGTGGAAAACAAGGGTGTTTTCCCTCAACTAAACGCAACCATATCATTTTCACAAAAAAAATCCACCTTCTCCTTTTTCTCTTTTACCCCAGCGATCAAAACCTAAAGCTTAAAAGGTGTTATTTGATCGGCGATCTGAAGATAAATTGAACAAAGTATGTTTTGACTTGAGTTATGTTCCGGTGATTCCATTCCTTCACCTAATTATCAGTGGCCAAAAAGTGTGATTTTAACCCTAAATATTACTCCCCCCGTCTCATATTAAATGTCCATTTTCAATTTTCTAAGTCTTTCTTTCTTAACTTTGATCATAAATATTTTTGATTGTGTTATATAATATTTGATGCAAAATATATGAATAGATTGAGTTTTAAATGTATTTTCACTACGTATTATTTTTATATAATACTATATAACACAAACAAAAATATTTAAGGTAAAAATTGTAAAAGAAAGACTTGAAAAGTCAAACCTGAACATTTAATATAAGACGGAGGAAGTAATCTAAGATACTCCTTCCGTCTCATAATTATAGACCACTGTTGACTTTTTAAGGCTTCATATTGCAAATTATACCTTATATATTTTTATTTAGGTTATATAATACTTGATAGAAATTATATCAATGAAAAATATATATAAAACTCAACCCATTCATATATATTTGCATCAACTAATATATAACACAAATAAAGATATTTAAGGTTAAATTTGAAAACTAAAGACTTCAAAAGTTAACAGTAGACTATAATTATGGGAGTCCACAACTAATGAAACAGTGATCAAAAGAAATTTCATTAGACCTTCATTGTGCACTTATGAAACAATTCCAATTTAACCCTTCCCAAAACCAAGAAATCAATCAAGAGGTTTACAACATAGACAATAACAAATTCGTTAACAAATAGCACACAACTTTTTTAAAATCAGTCTTTAAAACTCCTTCCATATTTTGAGACATTCCCAAACTCCTCGATATACTTTTGTTTCGACAGTAATATCTAAAGTTTGAGTTTCGTGGGTACTTTAATAAAACAAGGTGGCAGTTCCGAACTAGTTTTTTCACCAAAAACGATAGACAATGGTAACGCAAACCCATCTTTCATTTTTCTCAAAAAAAATCGGAAACTACTTTTCTCACAGCTACTTCTCTAAGAAATATCATACATGTCAGCTCCAAAGAAGAAAAACCCACCTCCACGACTAATGAAACAATGGCCACCAAATTTAATCATTAGACCTTCATTGTGCAAATATTAAAACACTTTCAACATAATTACTGAAAAATTAAAACTTTATCAAATATTTATGTCTAAGCATCGTGCGTGCACGAGTATTATAACTAGTTTCATAAAATATATTTAATCTATGTGAGATAACAATATAATGAGTGTAAGGTGTGTAGTGGATAAGGGAGTGTGGAAGGGTTGAGAGTTTGAGATGAACATGAGAAGTGTGTGTTTGGGTTGAGTTGACTCGGTGGAGGATGATGAGGAAAGTAAAGCGGAGCAAATCACATTGTGGTGAGATGAGGTGTCTGATTAATTTGAAACAAAAGGTTAAAGAATGATATAAGTTCAGGTTTTGTGATATTATCCCACATGGATGATCGAACAAGCACTTGTGCAATTTATAATTTCAATTATGAGCGTGTGTAGATATATTAGACTGTGAGTATATAAAAGTTTGAGGAAGGAAAAGAGTTTTGGTTTTGTGACTAACTCTAAAGCGGTATATAAATAAGATTATGAAATAATAAAACAAGAAGATTTTTAACTTGTATTGGATGATTTATATGTAGTTTTTGATTCATCACACCCGTAATGCATTTCTATGTTGTTTTGGTGAGATTGCATGCGTAGTCTTCGGATGTGTCTTTGTCGTTTATGTGACGAAAATCCAAGTTCATTTTCCTTTTAAACTTATGATATGAGAAAAAATGTTTCAGTATACCACTCATATTCGGGTTGACCCGAACCCGTTTAGACCCGATCCAAATAAACCCAAACTCGGTCAATCCGAAATCTTAATAAGGTGGGGTTCATGTATGCTCTTTTTGTTGGATTGTTGGAGTTTAAAACAAGCGTAAATGCTAAAAGTGTGTGAGCCTATGGGGGCACACACGATAAACACTAGAGTACGTAACGAACGTATTAGTTCTTGAATATATTACTCGTTGCATGCATGTGCTTGACCCGAATTTTTTAACGACCCATGGACAGATTTATTGATGGACTTGGGTCAGTTTGGTTGGACTAGCCTTGGGCCTTGATGTTCTAACTGATCGGGCAAGGGAGGATAGCTTGGGCTTGCGACTTGTCGACTAGGTCTTGACCCAAGTAAAGGGTCCGTTTGTTTAGCTATAAAAACAAACACACCATCTTCCATTTTGAA
This sequence comes from Chrysanthemum makinoi, assembly GCA_910596185.1. Lineage (NCBI taxonomy): Eukaryota > Viridiplantae > Streptophyta > Magnoliopsida > Asterales > Asteraceae > Chrysanthemum > Chrysanthemum makinoi. Next base: position 13,645,580 of record OU343216.1, on the reverse strand, counting down.
ATAATACACGACCTACTGATATCCCAAACCAATTCCAGCTTCCTGCTACTAATCCCATTCGACTAGCTTCAAAGTCAATTAGGGTTTGTTTGGTTTGTTAATGTTCTAAACTTGCATAGTACTTAATTCAAGTGTTTAGAGGTTTATTGGTATTTTTTACTGCTAGTTCCTGGACTTCGAATTGTAGCAGAAAAGGTTTTATTGTTTCTTGGTCGTGGGTCTTTCTTGGACAGCAAAGCAATAGGATATCGGACGTGTTGTCCGATATCGGATAAAGAAGCAAGTAAGCTTCTTGGGTGTATTGATCTCGGACAGAGGAGGAGACATGTTCTTGGGGTTTTTCTTGTTCGAGTTATTCAAGTGTTTCAAGTGTTGATTGGGTTTGACGTTCTCGACTAGCTCATTATCGAACGTGCTCGTTTTACGTGTTGTGTGTGATACTCGTAGAGGTATCTACTTTAGATACTTTGGGTTTCTTTGGTTTCTTTTGTTCTTTCACTTGCGTTCAGTTGCCATCAAAAGGTTAGTTTTCGTATTTACCTTTTATTCGATATTGTTTATTAATACGTGTTTGTTAGGTCACCATTTTGTAACACAAGCATCAATATGTTAGAAAGATAGATAAGGTGAGCGGATGAACACTAAGATCAATATACACAAATGAATATGTGAAGTATTTAGGCGTATTATATTAAGCAAAGTGAATGATAAGGTTTTAAAATGTACCTTTTTGAGGGGTCATTTAAGCCCTTATTTGACACTTTTGTATCCGTTATTACTTAATATCGTTCCTTTTCACTTTTTAGGTCTCTTGAAGGCAAATTGCTGTAATGGCACTTATTTGGACGAAAAGGCGCGGATATACGAAGAAAATGGCCAAAGTCAAGAATCGAGACACTCAAGCTGGTGAAGTACAAGGTGACGGTGTCACTGCTTAAACTGCGACGCCGTTGGAGCATTTTGTGACGGGACAGTAGCCAAATTTCTTATTTTCAAGTGACGGTGTCAAGCTTTAAAAGAGTAGGCCGTCGCAACTCAGACGGCCTAGATTTAATCCAGACGGCGTCATAAGCTAAAGGGGACGGCGTCACAAGCACAAGGTGACGCCGTCGCGAGACTAACGTGGCCAAGACGAAACCCTAATGACGGAGACCCGACGGCGTCACAAATCATAAGGTGACGCCGTCGCACTTGTAATCTTATATATAGAATCCGAATTTTTCAGTATTTGTGTGTAGTCTTTTGGAGTAAAAACCTAAACCGAACCAAGGCTGTCTTGTACAGTATTTTAGGGTTCCAAACCCTATCTTACATCAAGATAAGTGTTTTACTTCATTAATTCAATTATGTCTTTGATTATTTGTGTGTATGCTTGCATGTTCTCCATGTCCGGCTAATTTAATTATGTGTTTGCTTAGGGAATATGAAACTTAATTATTTAATATTGATTGGTTGTCTCTTATCTTAATTGTTAATGATCTAGTAATGCGATAGGTCATTCGTTGTGTAGTTAATGCTTGATTAATCTTTGTGAACCTTAGACTATGACACCTAGAGTAGTTGTAGGCTAAACCATCCAAAGAGTGCCTTAGAGTTAGAGTGTATAAATCCTAGAGATTTTGTAGACGAGACCCTTTGGTAAGTTCAAAGAGTTAGGGATAAACGCATACCCTACAACTTTAGACACAACGCGATTAAGAATAAGGACGTGACAATTCAACCATCAATAGGAGATAATTAAGGAGTAATAAAACCTAAGTAAACACATTTTTAAACTATCATACGAGCACACAATAATTAGACATATACTACATACACCTTAGTTTAGATAATTAGATAAGTAGAGTAATCGGTAGAAATACCAACCCCCAAATCCAAACCCCGAGATTCGTACCTTTCCATTTTCTAAAAAACATAAAAAGATAAAAAAATAATCTTCCTCAACCCCAACCTTAGCGTAGTAACTTCTCACTAGCATTCCTATTCCCCTAGAGAATGATATCAATACCCGTGGCTTACCCTAATACTACACTACAACGATTAGGTTCACTGCCTAGGGTGTTATAAAACTTGCTCGAAGAAAAGGAAGTTCCTTTGACCCCGAACGACGCGTGTAGCGTTATCAAGTTTTTGGCGCCGCTGTCGGGGAATAGAATAGCTAGTTAGTAGTCCACCTCGTCTAGGTTTCTTTGCTTGATTCCTATCAAGTAAAATTTTTCTTATTTTTAGCCTTCTCGTAGTCTATCCCCCTTCTTCGTGACCTTTGTTCGTAATCCCATCACTTTTCATCATGGAAGGTGATAACCACCCACCATTCATCAACCCACCACCAAATGACCCGCCAAGAGCCCGTACTCTTGGTGAATATTCGAGCCCAAGCCACCTAGGCTATAGGAACACCATTGAGCTTCCCGACCAAGCCCAAACTACGGCCCTGCGATCCGACACCATCCGGTTGGTGCAAAACGGATGTGCATTCCATGGACTTCGCTCCGAAGATCCAAATCAGCATCTAAGGGATTTCCTTAAAATTGTCGATTCCATCGACCTTGATGCTACTACTCGGGAGACCACGCGCCTGCGTCTCTTCCAATTCTCTCTACGGGACCAAGCTAGTAATTGGCTTGAGCGACTTCCCGCCGGCTCCATCTCAAGTTGGGATGATCTCACCTCTCGCTTCCTTGCTCAATTCTTCCCACCGGGGAGAACCACTAAACTTACGAATGACATCTTGATGTTCCAACAACATCAAGGTGAATCTCTTTACGAAGCATGGACTCGATTCAAGGACTTACTTCATAAAGTCCTTCATCACGGCATTGATCTTTGGCTTCAAGTCCAAATCTTTTATGATCATGTCAACTTCCCCACAAAGCGATCCATTGACCAAGCGGCCGGTGGAAAACTTAGTGATCTCACCGCGGAAGAATCATGGGGTATAATAGAGGACCTTGCTCTCTATGAAAACGAAAGTTGGAATGGCCCCGTGAGTTGCCCAAAACCGTTAAGGCAATCTCCTTGCCTCCCATTGACTCACAATCTTCCGACCGTAGGATGCTCGAGCTTGAAGATCAAGTTAAATTCCTAATGAGCTCCTACGAAAATCCTAAGTCTTCACATCAAGTGAATAAAATCACTCTTCCTTGTGAGTTATGTAGTGGTCCCCATGACACTCGTGATTGCACAAGACTCCCCGAACAAGCTTTTGAGGACTACGCCTCCATGCGTACCAACGGAGCGGGAGAGAAGTGGTACACTTTCAAGCCCGAACAAAACAACTTAGGAAACTCTTACAACCCCTCATGGAGAAATCACCCTAACCTTAAGTGGAACCAAAACTCAAGCACACCCCAAAGCTCATCTAGTCCACCTAATAGGTTCAATTCTCTAAACACCGAGAACCCCACTAATCTTGAGGCAATTGCATCTAGATTCATGTCATCTCAAGAGACTCGATTGACTAAGCTTGAAGCCGATTTTAAGCGAAGACAAGGCGAGATGACAAACAAGCTTGATGCCCTCTTAAAAGCCTTTAATGACCGGGAAATTGGAGCACTCCCAAGTGATACTATAAAGAACCCAAAATTGAATTCGATTTCGTCAACTTCATGTTCTTGTTCACCATGGGAGAGTGCACATCCATGTCCCTCACACCCAATGGTTCACTCGGTAAATGCTATCAAAAAGGGTTTCAAGCCATCCAAAATGAGGTACCAAGGCCCTGCACCATTGGTAGAACCTACTCTTGAGAAACCCGTCAACCAAGAACCCAAACCTAGTCCAGAGGAGGAGTACAAGGAACTACATCAAGAAAAACCGGTTCTTGAAGTCTTAGCTCATGCACCTTATTATAATGCTCTAAAAGAAAAATATGAGTTAGAACTTAAACTTGGAAAATATGGGTCCGCTTTTGTGTGAAATAATCTACCTAAAAAGTTAGACGATCCCGGGCTATTTACTCTTCCATGTAGGCTTGGAACTTCCAAACCTCTCGATGCTCTAGCCGACTTAGGATCATGCATCAATCTTGTTCCGTTGTCCCTCCATAGAAGCCTTAACTTAGGTAAGATAGAACCAACGGAAACCATCTTAGGTCTAGCGGAAGGTAGTGTTGCATATCCGGTGGGGATAATTAAAGACATGGTAGTACACGTAGGAGAGTTGACTCTTTTGGCCGACTTTCATGTGCTAGACATGAATAAGGACCCGACGTGCCCATTACTAGTAGGAATAGGATTCTTAGCTACCGCTAGTGCTATCATCGATTGTAAGATGTCCAAGATAGTGGTAGGAGAGGGGAGTGCTAGGTCAATTTACGATGTCAAAAAGCATACATACTACAAAGAAGAGGAAATCCCACATGAGATTAGGTTGGATAGAGCGCCCTCTAGATATAGACCTTGGATAGATAAGAACCTCATAGGTCCCCAACGACCTTTCTACTTAGATGAAGCCTTTGCTAGTAAAGCAACTTTCCATGAAAAAGAGATGGCTAGGGACATGGAAGTGAACCCGTTCGAGGACGCCTTAGTATTTAGGAAGATGACCGAGTTCCTAGGAAGTTTGCCCGTCAACCTTGTCATGAATAGGTGGAAAATTGAAAAGCCTAAACATAAGTGGGATTGGAATAGACTACCTAGTGATGGTAATGGGGATTGGCACATTAGGATAACAATCTATGATCCCGATGGAGAGAAGTTAGAAAAGGCATATCGAACCGAACGTACTACTAGGAACCTAAATGATAAGTTTGATCCTTATGACATTGTTAAGGATAAGATTACTTATATCGGTACGTAGTGGCACGACTACGAGTCTAGCTACAAGACTCTTAAATAAAGAAAAAGGCTTCGTGGGAGGCAACCCATGCTTAATTGTTTGCTTGTTAGTGTCATATATCTTTTATTGATAGCTTATTCTCATGTTTAAATTTGTAAAAATGCTTTATTTTGTTTTTAACCTCGTCTTAATTGCATATAAAGGTATTTTACATAAAGGATAAGTGTAGGGAGGATTACACACGTTTTCAAAAGAAACGTAAACATGAGAATAGCAATTAATTAAAAGATATATATGTGTGTTTGTTCGAGTCAAATGCTTGTATCGAGTCATAATGGATGTTTTGCAGAAATTTTTCCAGATTCTAAAGATGTAAATTTTCCTGAATTTTTTCCAGAAAATTGCAAACCAGTTTTTGTCAATAACTGACAAATGTCAGATCGCAACTGACGGTGTCGGAAGGAGTAAAACAACAGATTACTTTTTCTCGTTTTCTGTGCTACTTATAAATTTTTGGAATTTTTCAGGTCTTAATTTTCTAGAAAATCTGTAAACATCCATTCCAGAAGCATTATATCCTAGTTTAATCGAGTCTTATATATATTATTACCGCCGATTTTACGCGAAGGTTTCGTTTGTTTTCTTCGAATATGCAGGTTTTATTTATCAAGAAGAAGAAACAAAAGATTGAAAGGAGCTTATCACGCATACATTTTTCTTGGAAAGGATTTAACCACCACTTTACACGAATCCTAACGAGCTAATCATGGGAGTACTAGTTTATTTCGTTTTTAATTACCTTCCATTATCATAACTTTGATACTTTCGGGGAACATTGGGGACAATGTTCAGTTTAAGTGTAGGGAGGGAAAATAAAACGGGAACTTTGAAACTATGCTTATCCTTGACTATTTGTTTTGTCCAATTGTAATTGTGTAATAAACCATGAGAAAATGTCGGTTAGGGTAATTTTGGCACCAAATTTTTAATTTTTCATGACATGTAGGAGTGGGCCATTAGTCTTAACAAAAGCGTCTCACGGATAGGAAGTTGCATGACTAGCATAAAAACCATTTACCACTTAAATTACACCCAAAATGTGAGGATCGCCCTTAGATTAGTAGGAATTAAAGCATTCATCTTTAATGCTTATAGTGTGAACCGGTAGTATATTAGATTCTAGAACTTGTTTTGTGATGCATCCCGAGATCGCTAGTAAGACTACACTTGTGTAGTTAAGAATAACTAAATGATAAGAGGCATTAGGATAACCTTTGTTTAATACCCGTAATATAATTACTTCTTCCACATCGGTTGAGTAATTCCTCCACACCTTTGCGTTGTACTCATCTTTAGTACACGATACCCCTAGTGAACCCCTCTGAGCCTATCCTTTTCGCGGTTCTCTTGATTTTTCGGTTTTCCGGAATATCAATGAAGAGCATTGTTTACACCCCACCCCTAAATATACACCCAAATCGCCTTAGCCTACCTTGTATGTACTCACTTTTAGTGCATTATTGTTATCACCCCAAACCCTTAGTTCAATTATCTAGTTGCTTGCATGAGTTGCTAAGTCGAGTCATATCCTTTGTACACAGTTTTGGGATGATTGGGACTCATGGGAAAAAGTTAAAGTTTATGAAATGACTAGAAGGGAACGTTAGATTCCCTTATTTGCGTAATAACATACCCCAAGTGTTTTGATATTTTCAATTCGGGTCAAATTAGTGTTAGAGTAATAAAAAACTCAAGTGTAGGGATGTGCCTATAAATCCCTATCATTTTGATGTTACCGTAGAGGATGGTAGAGTAAAAGTGTTTGAAAAAAAAACCGAACAAAAATAGAAAAAGAGAAAAGAAAAAAATAGAGTGTTCAAAAAAAAAAAAAAAATACGGGCTAGCGTCCTACATCTATCCTTTAAATTTATGTTTGTTTGGTTCAGTTTTCTAGAGTTTAGAGTGTCGAGTGTTGGCTTAGCAACGCCATTCTTCGTATGCTTGTAACATAGAGATTTTTGACTTGCCACCACTAAATAGCCTATCCCACCAAACCCTTTGTTTCCCTACCGTAAGCCTAACATTACAACCCTTTAAAGACCTCTTTGATAGTCTTTCCTTGGTACTTACGCCAAAGCGATGGAGGTTTGATCTATTCTCAAGCCTATGGTAATCTATGTACAAGGACCGGTTAACGAGTGTTTATCTTCCATTTCCAACTTGCTATATTTCATATACACCCGAGAGAGATGTGAGTATCCAAACACCCCATGTGAGGTGCTAGTATGTAATTTCCGTGCTTGTTAATAACTTTTGCGGGGCTTATATGTGTTGTGGACTGTTTTAAACCAATGCTTCATGACCCCTAACTTATAAATTAATTGGCTAAAAGCATATTTGCTTGAGGACAAGCAAATACCAAGTGTAGGGATATTTGATAAGGTTTTAAAATGTACCTTTTTGAGGGGTCATTTAAGCCCTTATTTGATCACTTTTGTATCCGTTATTACTTAATATCGTTCCTTTTCACTTTTTAGGTCTCTTGAAGGCAAATTGTTGGAATGGCACTTATTTGGACCAAAAGGCGCGGATATACGAAGAAAATGGCCAAAGTCAAGAATCGAGACACTCAAGTTGCTGAAGTACAAGGTGACGGCGTCACTGCTTAAAGCTACGCCGTCGGAGCATTTTGTGACGGACAAGTAGCCAAATTTCTTATTTTCAAGTGACGGTGTCAAGCTTTAAAAGAGTAGGCCGTCGCAACTCAGACGGCCTAGATTTAATCCTGACGGCGTCATAAGCTGAAGGGGACGGCGTCACAAGCACAAGGTGACGCCGTCGCAAGACTAACGTGGCCAAGACGAAACCCTAATGACGGCGACCCGACGGCCACAAATCATAAGGTGACGCCGTCGCACTTGTAATCTTATATATAGAATCCGAATTTTTCAGGATTTGTGTGTAGTCTTTTGGAGTAAAAACCTAAACCGAACCAAGGCTGTCTTGTACAGGATTTTAGGGTTCCAAACCCTATCTTACATCAAGATAAGTGTTTTACTTCATTAATTCAATTATGTCTTTGATTATTTGTGTGTATGCTTGCATGTTCTCCATGTCCGGCTAATTAACTTGTGTGTTTGCTTAGGGAATATGAAACTTAATTATTGAATATTGATTGGTTGTCTCTTATCTTAATTGTTAATGATCTAGTAATGCGATAGGTCATTCGTTGTGTAGTTAATGCTTGATTAATCTTTGTGAACCTTAGACTATGACACCTAGAGTAGTTGTAGGCTAAACCATCCAAAGAGTGCCTTAGAGTTAGAGTGTATAAATCCTAGAGATTTTGTAGACGAGACCCTTTGGTAAGTTCAAAGAGTTAGGGATAAACGCATACCCTACAACTTTAGACACACAACGCGATTAAGAATAAGGACGTGACAATTCAACCATCAATAGGAGATAATTAAGGAGTAATAAAACCTAAGTAAACACATTTTTAAACTATCATACGAGCACACAATAATTAGACATAGACTACATACACCTTAGTTTAGATAATTAGATAAGTAGAGTAATCGGTAGAAATACCAACCCCCAAATCCAAACCCCGAGATTCGTACCTTTCCATTTTCAAAAAAACATAAAAAGATAAAAAAATAATCTTCCTCAACCCCAACCTTAGCGTAGTAACTTCTCACTAGCATTCCTATTCCCCTAGAGAATGATATCAATACCCGTGGCTTACCCTAATACTACACTACAACGATTAGGTTCACTGCCTAGGGTGTTATAAAACTTGCTCGAAGAAAAGGAAGTTCCTTTGACCCCGAACGACGCGTGTAGCGTTATCAAGTTTTTGGCACTGGGGAATAGAATAGCTAGTTAGTAGTCCACCTCGTCTAGGTTTCTTTGCTTGATTCCTATCAAGTAAAATTTTTCTTATTTTTAGCTTTCTCGTAGTCTATCCCCTTCTTCGTGACCTTTGTTCGTAATCCCATCACTTTTCATCATGGAAGGTGATAACCACCCACCATTCATCAACCCACCACCAAATGACCCGCCAAGAGCCCGTACTCTTGGTGAATATTCGAGACCAAGCCACCTAGGCTATAGGAACACCATTGAGCTTCCCGACCAAGCCCAAACTACGGCCTGCGATCCGACACCATCCGGTTGGTGCAAAACGGATGTGCATTCCATGGACTTCGCTTCGAAGATCCAAATCAGCATCTAAGGGATTTCCTTAAAATTGTCGATTCCATCGACCTTGATGCTACTACTCGGGAGACCACGCACCTGCGTCTCTTCCAATTCTCTCTACGGGACCAAGCCAGTAATTGGCTTGAGGCGACTTCCCACCGCTCCTTCTCAAGTTGGGATGATCTCACCTCTCGCTTCCTTGCTCAATTCTTCCCACCGGGGAGAACCACTAAACTTACGAATGACATCTTGATGTTCCAACAACATCAAGGTGAATCTCTTTACGAAGCATGGACTCGATTCAAGGACTTACTTCATAAAGTCCTTCATCACGGCATTGATCTTTGGCTTCAAGTCCAAATCTTTTATGATCATGTCAACTTCCCCACAAAGCGATCCATTGACCAAGCGGCCGGTGGAAAACTTAGTGATCTCACCGCGGAAGAATCATGGGGTATAATAGAGGACCTTGCTCTCTATGAAAACGAAAGTTGGAATGGCCCCCGTGAGTTGCCCAAAACCGTTAAGGCAATCTCCTTGCCTCCCATTGACTCACAATCTTCCGGCCGTAGGATGCTCGAGCTTGAAGATCAAGTTAAATTCCTAATGAGCTCCAACGAAAATCCTAAGTCTTCACATCAAGTGAATAAATTCACTCTTCCTTGTGAGTTATGTAGTGGTCCCCATGACACTCGTGATTGCACAAGACTCCCCGAACAAGCTTTTGAGGACTACGCCTCCATGCGTACCAACGGAGCGGGAGAGAAGTGGTACACTTTCAAGCCCGAACAAAACAACTTAGGAAACTCTTACAACCCCTCATGGAGAAATCACCCTAACCTTAAGTGGAACCAAAACTCAAGCACACCCCAAAGCTCATCTAGTCCACCTAATAGGTTCAATTCTCTAAACACCGGGAACCCCACTAATCTTGAGGTAATTGCATCTAGATTCATGTCATCTCAAGAGACTCGATTGACTAAGCTTGAAGCCGATTTTAAGCGAAGACAAGGCGAGATGACAAACAAGCTTGATGCCCTCTTAAAAGCCTTTAATGACCGGGAAATTGGAGCACTCCCAAGTGATACTATAAAGAACCCAAAATTGAATTCGATTTCGTCAACTTCATGTTCTTGTTCACCATGGGAGAGTGCACATCCATGTCCCTCACACCCAACGGTTCACTCGGTAAATGCTATCAAAAAGGGTTCCAAGCCATCCAAAATGAGGTACCAAGGCCCTGCACCATTGGTAGAACCTACTCTTGAGAAACCCGTCAACCAAGAACCCAAACCTAGTCTAGAGGAGGAGTACAAGGAACTACATCAAGAAAAACCGGTTCTTGAAGTCTTAGCTCATGCACCTTATTATAATGCTTTAAAAGAAAATATGAGTTAGAACTTAAACTTGGAAAACATGGGTCCGCTTTTGTGTGAAATAATCTACCTAAAAAGTTAGACGATCCGGGCTATTTACTCTTCCATGTAGGCTTGGAACTTCCAAACCTCTCGATGCTCTAGCCGACTTAGGATCATGCATCAATCTTGTTCCGTTGTCCCTCCATAGAAGCCTTAACTTAGGTAAGATAGAACCAACGGAAACCATCTTAGGTCTAGCGGACGGTAGTGTTGCATATCCGGTGGGGATAATTAAAGACATGGTAGTACACGTAGGAGAGTTGACTCTTTTGGCCGACTTTCATGTGCTAGACATGAATAAGGACCCGACGTGCCCATTACTAGTAGGAATAGGATTCTTAGCTACCACTAGTGCTATCATCGATTGTAAGATGTCCAAGATAGTGGTAGGAGAGGGAGTGCTAGGTCAATCTACGATGTCAAAAAGCATACATACTACAAAGAAGAGGAAATCCCACATGAGATTAGGTTGGATAGAGCGCCCTCTAGATATGGACCTTGGATAGATAAGAACCTCATAGGTCCCCAACGACCTTTCTACTTAGATGAAGCCTTTGCTAGTAAAGCAACTTTCCATGAAAAAGAGATGGCTAGGGACATGGAAGTGAACCCGTTCGAGGACGCCTTAGTATTTAGGAAGATGACCGAGTTCCTAGGAAGTTTGCCCGTCAACCTTGTCATGAATAGGTGGAAAATTGAAAAGCCTAAACATAAGTGGGATTGGAATAGACTACCTAGTGATGGTAATGGTGATTGGCACATTAGGATAACAATCTATGATCCCGATGGAGAGAAGTTAGAAAAGGCATATCGAACTGAACGTACTACTAGGAACCTAAATGATAAGTTTGATCCTTATGACATTGTTAAGGATAAGATTACTTATATTGGTACGTAATGGCACGACTACGAGTCTAGCTACAAGACTCTTAAATAAAGAAAAAGGCTTCGTGGGAGGCAACCCATGCTTAATTGTTTGCTTGTTAGTGTCATATATCTTTTATTGATAGCTTATTCTCATGTTTAAATTTGTAAAAATGCTTTATTTTGTTTTTAACCTCGTCTTAATTGCATATAAAGGTATTTTACATAAAGGATAAGTGTAGGGAGGATTACACACGTTTTCAAAAGAAACGTAAACATGAGAATAGCAATTAATTAAAAGATATATATGTGTGTTTGTTCGAGTCAAATGCTTGTATCGAGTCATAATGGATGTTTTGCAGAAATTTTTCCAGATTCTAATGATGTAAATTTTCCAATTTTTTTCCGAGAAAATCGCAAACCGCTTTTGTCGATAACGACGTAGGATCGCAACCTGACGGTGTCAGGATGGAGTAAAAACAACAGATTACTTTTTTCTCGTTTTCTGTGCTACTTATAAATTTTTGGAATTTTTCAGGTCTTAATTTTCTAGAAAATCTGTAAACATCCATTCCAGAAGCATTATATCCTAGTTTAATCGAGTCTTATATATATTATTACCGCCGATTTTACGCGAAGGTTTCGTTTGTTTTCTTCGAATATGCAGGTTTTATTTATCAAGAAGAAGAAACAAAAGATTGAAAGGAGCTTATCACGCATACATTTTTCTTGGAAAGGATTTAACCACCACTTTACGCGGATCCTACCGAGCTAATCAGGAGTACTAGTTTCTTTCGCTTTTAATTACCTTCCATTATCATAACTTTGATACTTTCGGGGAACATTGGGGACAATGTTCAGTTTAAGTGTAGGGAGGAAAAATAAAACGGGAACTTTGAAACTATGCTTATCCTTGACTATTTGTTTTGTCCAATTGTAATTGTGTAATAAACCATGAGAAAATGTCGGTTAGGGTAATTTTGGCACCAAATTTTTAATTTTTCATGACATGTAGGAGTGGGCCATTAGTCTTAACAAAAGCGTCTCACGGATAGGAAGTTGCATGACTAGCACAAAAACCCTTTACCACTTAAATTCCACCCAAAATGTGAGGATCGCCCTTAGATTAGTAGGAATTAAAGCATTCATCTTTAATGCTTAGAGTGTGAACCGGTAGTATATTAGATTCTAGAACTTGTTTTGAGATGCATCGAGATCGCTAGTAAGACTACACTTGTGTAGTTAGGAATAACTAAATGATAAGAGGCATTAGGATAACCTTTGTTTAATACCCGTAATATAATTACTTCTTCCACATCGGTTGAGTAATTCCCCACACCTTTGCGTTGTACTCATCTTTAGTACACGATACCCCTAGTTAACCCCTCTGAGCCTATCCTTTTCGCGGTTCTCTTGATTTTTCGGTTTTCCGAATATCAATGAAGAGCATTGTTTACACCCCCCCCCTAAATATACACCCAAATCGCCTTAGCCTACCTTGTATGCACTCACTTTTAGTGCATTATTGTTATCACCCCAAACCCTTAGTTCAATTATCTAGTTGCTTGCATGAGTTGCTAAGTCGAGTCATATCCTTTGTACACAGCTTTGGGATGATTGGGACTCATGGGAAAAGTTAAAGTTTATGAAATGACTAGAAGGGAACGTTAAATTCCCTTATTTATGTAATAACATACCCCAAGTGTTTTGATCTTTTCAATTCGGGTCAAATTAGTGTTAGAGTAATAAAAAAACTCAAGTGTAGGGATGTGCCTATAAATCCCTATCATTTTGATGTTACCGTAGAGGATGGTAGAGTAAAAGTGTATGAAAAAAAAAAAAAAAAAATAGAGTGTTCAAAAAAAAAAAAAAAAAAACGGGCTAGCGTCCTACATCTATCCTTTAAATTTATGTTTGTTTGGTTCAGTTTTCTAGAGTTTAGAGTGTCGAGTCTTGGCTTAGCAACGCCATTCTTCGTATGCTTGTAACATAGAGATTTTTGACTTGCCACCACTAAATAGCCTATCCCACCAAACCCTTTGTTTCCCTACCGTAAGCCTAACATTACAACCTTTTAAAGACCTCTTTGATAGTCTTTCCTTGGTACTTACGCCAAAGCGATGGAGGTTTGATCTATTCTCAAGCCTATGGTAATCTATGTACTAGGACCGGTTAATGAGTGTTTATCTTCCATTTCCAACTTGTTATATTTCATATACACCCGAGAGATGTGAGTATCCAAACACCCCATGTGAGGTGCTAGTATGTAATTTCCGTGCTTGTTAATAACTTTTGCGGGGCTTATATGTGTTGTGGACTGTTTTAAACCAATGCTTCAAGACCCCTAACTTATAAATTAATTGGCTAAAAGCACATTTGCTTGAGGACAAGCAAATACCAAGTGTAGGGATATTTGATAAGGTTTTAAAATGTACCTTTTGAGGGGTCATTTAAGCCCTTATTTGATCACTTTTGTATCCGTTATTACTTAATATCGCTCCTTTTCACTTTTTAGGTCTCTTGAAGGAAAATTGTTGTAATGGCACTTATTTGGACCAAAAAGGCGGATATATGAAGAAAATGGCCAAAGTCAAGAATCGAGACACTCTGAAGTACAAGGTGACGGCGTCATGCTTAAACCGCGACGCCGTCGGAGCATTTTGTGACGGGACGAGAGCCAACTTTCTTATTTTCAAGTGACGGTGTCAAGCTTTAAAAGAGTAGGCCGTCGCAACTCGACGCCTAGATTTAATCCGACGGCGTCAGCTGAAGGGGACGGCCACAAGCACAAGGTGACGACGCCGCGAGACTAATATGGCCAAGACGAAACCCTAATGAGGCGACGGTGTCACAAATCATAAGGTGACGCCGTCGCACATGTAATCTTATATATAGAATCCGAATTTTTCAGTATTGTGTGTAGTCTTTTGGAGTAAAAACCTAAACCGAACCAAGGCTGTCTTGTACAGTATTTTAGGGTTCCAAACCCTATCTTACATCAAGATAAGTGTTTTACTTCATTAATTCAATTATGTCTTTGATTATTTGTGTGTATGCTTGCATGTTCTCCATGTCCGGCTAATTTACTTGTGTGTTTGCTTAGGGAATATGAAACTTAATTATTGAATATTGATTGGTTGTCTCTTATCTTAATTGTTAATGATCTAGTAATGCGATAGGTCATTCGTTGTGTAGTTAATGCTTGATTAATCTTTGTGAACCTTAGACTATGACACCTAGAGTAGTTGTAGGCTAAACCATCCAAAGAGTGCCTTAGAGTTAGAGTGTATAAATCCTACAGATTTTGTAGACGAGACCCTTTGGTAAGTTCAAAGAGTTAGGGATAAACGCATACCCAAGAACTTTAGACACACAACGCGATTAAGAATAAGGACGTGACAATTCAACCATCAATAGGAGATAATTAAGGAGTAATAAAACCTAAGTAAACACATTTTTAAACTATCATACGAGCACACAATAATTAGACATAAACTACATACCCCTTAGTTTAGATAATTAGATAAGTAGAGTAATCGGTAGAAATACCAACCCCCAAATCCAAACCCCGAGATTCGTACCTTTCCATTTTCGAAAAAACATAAAAAGATAAAAAAATAATCTTCCTCAACCCCAACCTTAGCGTAGTAACTTCTCACTAGCATTCCTATTCCCCTAGAGAATATATCAATACCCGTGGCTTACCCTAATACTACACTACAACGATTAGGTTCACTGCCTAGGGTGTTATAAAACTTGCTCGAAGAAAAGGAAGTTCCTTTGACCCCGAACGACGCGTAGCGTTATCAAGTTTTACGCCGGGAATAGAATAGCTAGTTAGTAGTCCACCTCGTCTAGGTTTCTTTGCTTGATTCCTAGCAAGTAATTTTTATTTTATTTTTAGCCTTCTCGTAGTCTATCCCCCTTCTTCGTGACCTTTGTTCGTAATCCCATCACTTTTCATTATGGAAGGTGATAACCACCCACCATTCATCAACCCACCACCAAATGACCCGCCAAGAGCCCTTACTCTTGGTGAATACTCGAGACCAAGCCACCTAGGCTATAGGAACACCATTGAGCTTCCCGACCAAGCCCAAACTACGGCCCTGCGATCCGACACCATCCGGTTGGTGCAAAACGGATGTGCATTCCATGGACATTGCTCCGAAGATCCAAATCAGCATCTAAGGGATTTCTTTAAAATTGTCGATTCCATCGACCTTGATGCTACTACTCGAGAGACCACGCGCCTGCGTCTCTTCCAATTCTCTCTACGGGACCAAGCTAGTAATTGGCTTGAGCGACTTCCCGCCGGCTCCATCTCAAGTTGGGATGATCTCACCTCTCGCTTCCTTGCTCAATTCTTCCCACCGGGGAGAACCACTAAACTTACGAATGACATCTTGATGTTCCAACAACATCAAGGTGAATCTCTTTACGAAGCATGGACTCGATTCAAGGACTTACTTCATAAAGTCCTTCATCACGGCATTGATCTTTGGCTTCAAGTCCAAATATTTTATGATCATGTCAACTTCCCAAGCGTTTATCCATTGACCAAGCGGCCGGTGGAAAACTTAGTGATCTCACCACGGAATAATCATGGGGTATAATAGAGGACCTTGCTCTCTATGAAAACGAAAGTTGGATTGGCCCCCGTGAGTTGCCCAAAACCGTTAAGGCAATCTCCTTTCCTCCCATTGACTCACAATCTTCCGTAGGATGCTCGAGCTTGAAGATCAAGTTAAATTCCTAATGAGCTCCTACGAAAATCCTAAGTCTTCACATCAAGTGAATAAAATCACTCTTCCTTGTGAGTTATGTAGTGGTCCCCATGACACTCGTGATTGAACAAGACTCCCCGAACAAGCTTTTGCGGACTACGCCTCCATGCGTACCAACAGAGCGGGAGAGAAGTGGTACACTTTCAAGCCCAAACAAAACAACTTAGGAAACTCTTACAACCCCTCATGGAGAAATCACCCTAACCTTAAATGGAACCAAAACTCAAGCACACCCCAAAGCTCATCTAGTCCACCTAATAGGTTCAATTCTCTAAACACCGGGAACCCCACTAATCTTGAGGCAATTTCATCTAGATTCATGTCATCTCAAGAGACTCGATTGACTAAGCTTGAAGCCGATTTTAAGCAAAGACAAGGCGAGATGACAAACAAGCTTGATGCCCTCTTAAAAGCCTTTAATGACCGGGAAATTGGAGCACTCCCAAGTGATACTATAAAGAACCCAAAAGTGAATTCAATTTCGTCAACTTCATGTTCTTGTTCACCATGGGAGAGTGCACATCCATGTCCCTCACACCCAACGGTTCACTCGGTAAATGCTATCAAAAAGGGTTCCAAGCCATCCAAAATGAGGTACCAAGGCCCTGCACCATTGGTAGAACCTACTCTTGAGAAACCCGTCAACCGAGAACCCAAACCTAGTCTAGAGGAGGAGTACAAGGAACTCTATCAAGAAAAACCGGTTCTTGAAGTCTTAGCTCATGCACCTTATTATAATGCTTTAAAAGAAAAATATGAGTTAGAACTTAAACTTAGAAAACACGGGTCCGCTTTTGTGTGAAATAATCAACCTAAAAAGTTAGACGATCCCGGGCTATTTACTCTTCCATGTAGGCTTGGAACTTCCAAACCTCTCGATACTCTAGCCGACTTAGGATCAAGCATCAATCTTGTTCCGTTTTCCCTCCATAGAAGCCTTAACTTAGGTAAGATAGAACCAACGGAAACCATCTTAGGTCTAGCGGACGGTAGTGTTGCATATCCGGTGGGGATAATTAAAGACATGGAAGTACACGTAGGAGAGTTGACTCTTTTGGCCGACTTTCATGTGCTAGACATGATTAAGGACCCGACGTGCCCATTACTAGTAGGAAGAGGATTCTTAGCTACCGCTAGTGCTATCATCAATTGTAAGATGTCCTAGATAGTGGTAGGAGAGGGGAGTGCTAGGTCAATCTACGATGTCAAAAAGCATACATACTACAAAGAAGAGGAAATCCCACATGAGATTAGGTTGGATAGAGCGCCCTCTAGATATGGACCTTGGATAGATAAGAACCTCATAGGTCCCCAACGATGTCTTTTACCTGTTCTAAGACGTCTTAAGCAATGGCTCATATTTTATATGGAGACAACCACAACTACGAATCCCATTACATAATAAGCTGGGTTTGCTAATTTTTTGAGAAAAAAAAAAAAAAAAAAAAAAAAAACTAGTAACTGAAGTTTGTTACTGTACTTGGTTTCTAACAAGAAAAATGTAATCTAATCTTTTTTGTTTTATGGTTTAACAAATACTATATAGAAGGTATTTATTAATCAACATAATATCCAAGTTACATGCTACTAATTAATAAGTAGACAATGCTTGGCTCTTTGTTACGGGTATCACTTACATAATTTGATTTTAATTTACAAATAGAATGTTAATTACAATTTGACATGTCGCCGAACTATGTGTTACATGGAATGTCACTTACATATGTTTGACTACAATTAAATTTTGTTATTCCAAAAATAGATTTAATTTATACAAGATAAAACTCTAATAAACAAAATCCGTTACATGTGCATAATGAGTGTAAAGTGTTTGGTGGATAAGGGAGTGTTGGAGGGTTGAGATGAACGTGAAGAGTGCGTGTGTGGGTTGAGTTGGCTTGGTAACAACTCACTCAAGGATGATCCGGACTTGAGGAGAGTGAAGCGGAGCAATGACATTGTGGTGAGATGAGGTGAGGTCGTGAGTGGTGGAGGTGTGGTGGTTAAGTTACTTGAAACAAAAGTTTGAAGAATGACATAAGTTTGGGTTTTGTGACTGTATCCCACAGGATGAACGAACAAAGACTTGAGTATTATATAATCTAGATATATGGGTGTCTTAAAATTAAGTTGATATGAATTTGTTGGACAATGTCTTTTTGGACATGTTAATTATAAGTCTCTCCATCATTTTCATAGCATACTTTTAATTTTCTTTGACTTTGTCGATTTTCATATTAAACTTCTAATTTTCTGTGATTTTGTCGAATAAAACCAAATCCTTAAGTTTTGTTGTTTTTTTATGTATTCCGTAGTTGTACTGTTTTTTCATACGATTCTTTTATAATCTTTTCGATATATCTAATAATGACATATTACGTGGCAAATGAATCATGAATGTAATATAAGAAGTTTAGGAATGTTTCTAGTTAGTTTATTGGGGTGTAATGACAGTACCCTAAGCTAAGTTAAGTTTTCAATGGTGTTGGTGACGTCACATGTCACGACGGTCCATACACAGAATAAGTGTGATGTGTTCCAGTTGATGCGTTGGAGAATGGGAGGGTAGTGAGGAGCATGATGAGGAGGGGTTGGAGAGAGATGACTCGGTTTTGGCTCGGTGCTGTATGAGGATGATGAGGAGAGTCATGAGTGTAATGACATTGTTGTTTGTGTGAGCTTTTAATCAACATGCGAGCTTTTAATTAACATAGTCATATCTGAGTAGACACAACATGGCTTTTTGTTACGGGTATCATTTACCTAAATAAATTTTAATTTACAATTGATATATTAATTTGAATTTGCATCTGTTTGATTACATAATAAAACTTTCTTATTTCCAAGAATAGATTTAATTTAACCGAAATAACAATCTAATAAACGAACTGTTACATGTGCATAATGAATGTAAGGTGTTTAGTGGATAAGGGAGTGTGGGAGGGTTGAGATGAACATGAAGAGTGCGTGTTTGGGTTGAGTTGGCTCGGTAATGACTCGGTGAAGGATGATCAGGACTTGAGGAGAGAAGCAGAGCTATGACATTGTTGTTTTGTGTGTGTAAGTGAGGCTCTGAGGGTGGAGAAGTCTCGAAGGTGAAATGAACTTTTTTGTAATTGTCCCACATTGACGAATAAATAGACTTTGGATCAATATATCAGTAGATTATGAGGCTATTAGCTAGAACTTTAAAGAAGTGTATGTATACAATTGGTCTTTTCTTTTTTTTTAAATGTTATATTTTTATTTACTTTATGGTCTTACTTTTATCTACCATTTATTTTACTCTTTTCCGTTTATGTTATTCGACTCTAGCTTATTGATTAAGAAAACGTGCATTTCTATAAAACTTATGTTTAATTTCACTGATATCTGAATGTGGCGAAAGTGGCAAATGGATGATAGATATAACTTAAGAGACAGTAAAAATCGAAGGGATGTTTTAGTAAACTTAGGCTTCATACTTATGCATTTTCCGGTGTATAAAAAAACAGCTTACATTTGTTGGTTTCTATCCTCACAATAAGGGTTCAACACTAATTTTTGTTCTAAATCAAAATTATTCCGGCTTTCGTTTATCTGATAATTTCAATTTGATCCTAGCTAGTGGAACAATAAAGACGAAGTGTCTAATTATACTTATGGTCCTTTTTTTCCAAATAGAAAGACACCAAATTCCTAAAGTACTTGACCTGCACCGAGTTGGTGGCTGACTGGGCTTTTGATTTGTGGCTGCGCTCCAGCTCACTCAAGAATGGGACGGCAGTGGTCCGCCGGCAAGCTCGTTCTGATCTTGGACGCAGTACATTGGAATCCTGAACATCATTCATAAGAGCATGTGGCATATGCGAGCTAACCCCTTCGTTATAATTTTAAGTATAAGTGATACTTCAATATGATTACTTGAAAGATAACTTAGTGATACAAATCACATGTAGGTACAAAGCCATCAATATGACAAGCAATAAAGTGGCACACAATTAGAGATAAAAGGTTTACCATTTGTTCACATACAACTTTAGTTTTTTTGAACTTTACTTAAACTATAAAGTAAACATCAATAAGCAATTACGAGGTGGTCGTGATCGGATACGGACATCAATAATATGATATGCTCTCACTACATCGAGTATATACATATTAGTTACATATAAATAATAAGGGTACGATGACGATTAATGTGTATCGTGATTTATTGGTTTGTCAAAAGTGTAAAATAAAATAAAAAGAATTTGTTATCAATTAGGTTTTTGCTCAAATTATGATTTTCTAGTGCTAATGTAAATGTTAATGTTTTCAAAAGAATGTGAAGAGTGAGTGTGTTGGGACATGTTGAGAGTATGTGAAGCTGAGTAAGCATACCGATGGTTGTTGGCGGGATGTTGCCGAGAGATTGTAAGTCGGCTTGGAGAAGGAGTTGAGTGAAGAGGAATAATGATATTGTAGGTGATATGAGGATAGAGATGTGGTGGTTATGTCACTTGAAACAAAAGTTTGAGGAATGAAAAGAGTTTTTGTTTTATGAGTTTGTCCCACATGGATTTATGAACAAACCGTACATCACTATATAAATAAGGCTATGGTAGTATCAAACAACGAATGTTTTTGAGGTCATGTACTAAATGATTTGCTAGTAAATTTCTTTAGTACAGGACCCGGAAAATTTTCTTTTTTTACGAGAAAGTATAAAAGCCTTCTACTTTTTGTTTGCTATTAAATTTGTCGTCTCAATTTTTGTGTTCTATTTCTTCGGTTTATTCAACTTTTTCCGTTTATTTCGATTAGCGTATTAGCTAAACTTGAGCTTAATTAAGAGTTTATGCATTTTATATGAACACATAAACAATTTTTTGGTGTTCTAAGACGTCCTTTTTAGCTTCCATTTAGTTAGTTAGGGATCTATTTTTATATGCAGGCAACAACAACCAAGAATCTCATTATATAATAAGCTAGGTTATCTAATTTTTTGAGATAAAAATATATAAAGTAAAATGTGTTGCTTGGTTTCAAACAAGATAAATGTAATCAAATCTTTTTTGTTTCAACAAATAGAATCAAATTATAATGTATTTATTAATCTACATTCGATTAATCAACATAGTCATACGAAAAAAAATTCATGTTTCGTTCTTGTTGTTTACCGTAAATCACATTCGGCGTCCTTATTCGATTTTAGTTACATAAATAATCTTTAATTATCCAACTATATGCCTTGATAGTTCCTATTTCAAATAATAGGGACTATCCGTGTAATAACGATAGTGACCACCGTGAAATAAAAAACTATAAATTGTTGCCCAAATAACCCATATTATTTTTAAATAAGGACAATCAATGCAACTAGCTTGAAAATTAGCTATCACTGATATAAATGTATAATTAAATTTGAATAGGATTTACGAGTGTGACTTTGAGTAAACCACATGATCGTAACATGTAAGTTTTTTTAGTCATAATATCCAAGTAACTTGCTACTAATTAATAAGTAGACTTTGCATAACTTTTTTGTACAAGTGTGACTTACATAATTAGATTTTAATTCACAAATAAAATGTTAATCTCAATTTGACAGGTCGTCATGTAATTCTGCATTACATGGAATTTAAAGGAACATGACTGGAGGCTTTGTTGGAGTGAGTTTGATAAACATAACAATGCTAAGACAAACTAAGCTTGTTTGCCTAGAGTTTACTACTTCTTTTTATTTTTAATGACGAGTTCTTTTTACTAGTACACTTCAACCAATAAGATATTATCCTTATAGTTTTAGCATTTTGATTGGTTGAAAGTGAAATTGAGACAATTGTTTTAACACATTCCAAAATGAAAAGAGAATGTAATTTGAGGGATATTCAATTTTAGTGGAGTCCAATAGAAGCAATGTTTATATTTTTGGTCTTGATGCGGAACAATATCATGTCAAAATGTGCCTAAAAGTAAAAAGATAGGCTAAATGGGCAAGTTTTAAAAACATGTGAGCACATTTAGCCCCCTTCTTTTTTTGAAGTGGGCACATATAGCCCATTAAAAACTTAAATGAGGACTAACGGGCACATTTTTTTTTCTCAATTGTAGAATATTACGATCGTTTTAAAGAAATATTTTTTTATATAATATATTTAAGTTTTTTAATATAAATAAGGTATTACGTTTAAGGAATTTATTTCGTCGTTTTAAGTCATTTATTAAGCTATTTGTATAACATGTGCCCGTTTGGCCCGCTCCCGTTTAGCCCGTGCCCGTTAAAGCCCTTGCCCATTCTAGCCCATGCCCATTTAGCCCTTAGCCCATGCCCGCTCGGCCCGCCCGTTTTGCCACCTCTAATATTTACTGTTGGGCCATTGTACATAATAATGGGTGAAGATGAACCTTATGACATAGTGATATACCCTAAAGGGTAGTTTGCTAAATTTATTAATGCTGAGGCTATAAAACATGGACATGTCAATGTTATAAATTCGTAAATATATATTATGCACAACTTACAATTAGTTCTTAACTAACATACATGTTAAAATGCGTACGGCAAAACTTGGACATGTCCATGTAATTGTGATCAAATGACATTCAGATTCTAACTGTTATTGTTGATTCAATGAACTTCTAACATAGCTCTTCTTCAAAGAAATTAAGAAATGTATAATGACAGTACCCTAACTTTTAAAACTCGATCATCACAATGTTTGGTAACAAGAAACTCGCTACCCAACAAATTATTCTGCTGCAAGTAAACTTTTTTCAGAAAGAACTAAGTTTCCATTGGTGTTGGTGACGTCACAGGTGACGCCGGTCCATGCACAGATGTGTTCCTGTTGCGTTAAGAGAGTGGGAGGGTAGTGAGGAGTGGGGGTATGGAGTGAGATGGCTCGATAATTTGTGACTCAGCGCAATGTGAGGATCGATAATTTGTGACACAGTGTAAGTGAGGCTCTGAGGGTGGTGAAGGCTCGAAGGTGGAATGAATTTTGGTTTTGTAATTGTCCCACGTCGATGAATAAACAGACTTTGGATCAATATATCACTATGATTACGAGGTGTTCTCATGGGTGATTTTAACGAGGTGAGATCTAAAGCGAGAGCGTGGTTCCAATTTTAGCTCTTCCGGTGCTAGGTTTTTTAATCAATTTATCTCATCGTCGGGTCTTATTGATATTAAACTGGAGGGTGCTTCTTTTACTTGGTCTCATCCGTCGGCGACAAAAATGAGCAAGCTTGATCGATTTTTAATATCAGAAGGAGTGGTTTCTCTTTTTTCATCTATCTCAGGTTCGTGTCTCGACCGGCACCTTTCGGATCACCGGCCAATCCTTCTTCATGAGGTCCGTGTGAATTTTGGTCCTACTCCATTTCGGTTCTACCATTCTTGGTTTAATTATGATGGGTTCGACATTATGGTGGATCAAACATGGAGATCGTTTTTGCATTCAGATAGAAATGGTATGATTCGTTTCAAGAAGAAACTTCAAGACCTTAAGTCCTCTATTCGAAATTGGATCAAAGTTAAATGTTTAGATCTTTATAGCTCTAAGAAGGCAATTCTGGATGACCTTTCTGCTATAGACAAGGAACTTGATTGTGATCAGGTTGCTGAACCTCGCTTGGCTAGACGACAAGATCTTACACACCAACTTCATGATATTAGATCCATAGAAGCTGTGGACGCGTTTCAGAAATCTATGATAAAATGGGCGATCGAGGGTGATGAGAACACACAGTTTTTCCATGGAATCATCAATAAGAGAAGGTCTCAGCTTTCTATTAGAGGGATATTTGTCAATGGTTTATGGCAAATGAATCCGACGGCCATTAAGGAAGCTTTTCTAGATCACTTTACAACTCGGTTCAGGAAACCATTGGGGGTTGGGCCTAAAATTATCTTTCGCTTTCCTAAAAGGTTGTCGAGTGACCAGGTTTCTGATTTGGAGAGCAACATCTCGCGTGATGAGATCCGTAAGGCAGTGTGGAATTGTGGGGACAATAAGTCCCCAGGTCCGGATGGTTTTACGTTCGAAGTTTTCAAAAATATTGGGATTTGATCGGTCCCGATTTGTGCGAAGCGGTCGAATATTTTTTCTCTAATGGAGTGTTTCCTAACGGTTGTAACTCTTCTTTTATTGCGCTTATTCCGAAGGTTACTGATGCCAAACACGTATCTGATTATCGTCTGATTAGTCTGATAGGAAGTATTTATAAAGTGGTGACGAAAATATTGGCTAGCCGTTTAGCTATGGTAATCTCGGATATTGTCTCCAACACCCAGTCGGCATTCATTGCTGGTAGACAAATCTTAGACGGGCCCTTTATTATCAATGAGATTTTGAATTGGTGCAAAAGGAGATGTAAAAAAGTTATGTTTTTTAAGGTTGACTTTGCCAAGGCTTACGATTCAGTACGCTGGGAATATTTAATTGATGTCCTTAAGGCCTTTGGTTTTGGTTCGAAGTGGTGCCAATGGATTCAAGGTACGTTCTGCTTCGTTAAGGCCTCTATCTTGGTTAATGGAAGTCCCACTAACGAGTTTCAATTTCAACCGTGGTTTCAAGCAAGGAGATCCTTTGGCTACTTTACTTTTCATTCTTGTGATGGAGTCGCTTCACCTTTCGTTTAATAGAGTGGTTGATGCCGGTATTTTTAAGGGGATTCGGCTTAACAATTCTCTATCCATTTCTCATTTATTCTACGCGGACGACGCTTTGATTATAGGGGAATGGTCAAATGACAACCTCCGCAGTCTCACAAATGTTCTCCATTGTTTCTATCTTGCATCGGGGTTACGAATTAATTTTCACAAAAGTCAACTTTTAGGTGTGGGGGTGCACACTTTTGATGTTAGTTTGGCAGCTGCTTCTATTGGGTGTTCGATCATGAAGAATCAATTTTGATATCTTGGCGTCATGGTTGGGGAAAATATGGCTCGTCATAAGGCTTGGTCGAATGTTACTCTCAAACTCAGATCCCGTCTCTCCAAATGGAAGACTAAAACTCTCTCTGTTTGTGGATGCCTCACTTTATTGAAGTCTGACCTTGGTGCCTCCCTGCTATTCTATATGTCTATCTTTAAAACTCCTAAAGGTATTCTTAAAGAAATGGAGTCCATTCGCAACAATTTCTTCATAGGGGCTGATCCGTCGGAGAAGAAAATTACATGGGTCGCATGGAATCAGGTTTTAGCTTCTAAAGAAAAAGGAGGTTTAGGCGTATCGAGTTTTTACGCCCTTAATCGTGCCCTTCTCCTTAAATGGGTATGGAGGTTTGTGTCGCAAGATGGCTCTCTTTGGTATCATGTTATTCAAGCAATTTATAGGGTTAAGATTAATTCTCGTCCGGTTCGCTACAGTTCGAATTGGTGCTCTATTCTACGGGAAATGAACTCCTTAAAGGTTAAAGGTCTTGATTTCATGTCTTTTTGTTCCAAACGAATAGGGAATGGAAATAGTACAAACTTCTGGTTCGACATTTGGAAGGAAGATTCGGCCTTTTGCGAGTTGTTTCCTCGTTTATCTGGCTTGAATCTGTGAAGGATATTTCAGTGGCTAGTAAAATGGCAATGCAGATGGACTCTTCTTTTGGAGACCTCCCGTGGAGGTATTGAGTTTTCCCAGCTCAATGACTTAATCTCTTTCACAGCAATGGTTTCTCTATCATCCGTTCCAGATTGATGGGTTTGCAATGTTGCTGGAAATGGTAATTTTAGTGTCAAGATCATTCGGAATCTCATAGACGACCTGATTCTTCCCTCGTCGGTGGTGTCGACGAGATGGGTGAAATCCGTTCCTATTAAAATAAATATTTTTATGTGGAGAGCTTGAGACTGTCTACCGACTAGACTTAATCTTTCTAATAGAGGTGTCGTTATGGAGGGTTAACTGCCGACTTGTGGTAATTGCAAAGAAGACGTTCATCATATTTTTTTTCAATGTGATTTGGCCCGTGATGTTCTCCGAGGTTTATGCAGATGATGGGAGCTGGATTGGAATATTTGGTCGTCTTTTTCAAGCTGGAATTCATGGTTCGCTTCTATTAGTCTTGGGTCAAATTTGAAGTCTATTTTGGAGGGTGTGTTTTGCGTAGCCTGGTGGTCAATTTGGACTTTTCGAAATCGTCTCCTATATGACGATAAGCTTCCTCCCCGATCGGCGATTATGGAAGACATCAAGTCGATTTCATTTCTATGGTGTAAAAATAGATGTAAATGGTCCTTCTCTTGGGAGGAGTGGCTTAAGAATCCTCATTTGATTACTTTGTAATGTTTTTTCCTCATCTAGCTCCTTGCTAGTTTTAATAAATCTTTGCCGTTCAAAAAAAAAAAGAAGTATAACATATGTGCGTATTCAATGACTTATAAAATCTTTAATACTGAATAGTTCTTTTTAATTGTGTGAAATAATCTTTTGAGTTAACTTAGGCCGAGTAAACTTAGTCATAGTACATTTGTGAATAGTTCTTTTTAATTGTGTGAAATAATCTTTTGAATAAACTTAGGCTTCATAGTTATGCATTTTCCAGTGTATATTGAAACAGCTTACATTTGTTACATATAAATTAATAAGCGTACATTGACAAAAGAAGAGAGTGATGATCGAGTATATAGAAAGGTGTACTTGGATATAGTGATTTAAACATAAAAGAAGGAAGAAGTATAGCTAGTGTATATAATATTGTGATTTCTTACGAGTATCACTTGGATGTATGGTAATTCAAATACAATAAAATGGTGCCATGTAAATTTACGTTATATGGAATGTCAAAAATTAAAACTTCTTTTATTACATACAATAAAATCTAACGATACGTTATAACGTACAATCTTATAAAAAAAGTTTACATGTGCAATTGAGTGTGAGGTGTGAGGTGGAGTGCGAGGAGAGCCTAAAAGCGTTGAGATGAATGTGAGGAGCGAGTGCTTGAGTTGAGTTGGCTCAGGGGTTATTTGATGGAGGATGATGAGGAATAGTGACATTGTGTGTGATATGTGGTGGTTTTGTGACTTTATCCCACATAAGTGAATAAATAAACACTAGAGTAATATATAATTGAGATGAAGAATTTGTTGGTTGAAATTCTGGTATGCTTTGGTTTGAATAATCAAATCTATTCAAACAAGCTTACTTGGATTTTTTAAAAGCTTATTTTTCTAAAGCTTTTGTGATTCTAGGGTGTTTAGTTGCAACTTAATTGGATAAATGGTGGGGGAAAGATTATTTGAGCAACGACCATTTTACTTGAAACTTATTTTTTCTAGCATGACCGAGTGAGAAGAGTAATCAGTATAGAAAATTAGCAATCTTAAAATTATCCAATTTTCTCCTTCATGTTTCGTTACAACCATGAAGATATCCACATGTTCTTACCATTAATTTATATGTCATGTGTTAAATTAGTAGGAGCCACATCAGTAGGATATATAATAAAGTCGCGGAAATTTGAAAGATGCTAGCGAGAATTAGCGTATGCTTATTGAACATGTAATGGTGATTCATCTTGCTAATGAGTTCCACAATGATAACTGATTATCACATGGCCGAAACACTAATCAGTGTGTTACTATTGTATAATTACTATTAATTACTTAATTACTAGACCACCAAAATAGTGATACAAATTATAAAAGGTTATTTTTTAGGGTAATGGGAGATATCTTTTTAGGAATCTTTCTAATAAGGTCTACTTGAGGGCAAGTAGAGTTCAAGTTGGGGATATTTGATAACATCAAATAGTCACGATTATTAAGTGTCAATTTCCACCGATAATGCTTGTAATTTATATCATTTATATGGATTTACGTTTGTTTTCCATTATTTTCCACTTTCAGGTAAATTGCAAGCATTGGAGCTAAAGAGATGCGGAATTGGAGAATTATCAAAGATTTATCACAGTATGCTCACTTTGAAGAAGTTACGGCGTAACTCATCTCTCACATTACGCCGTAACTAAAGCTTGACTCAGAAAGACAACTCATCAGAAGACTATGGCGTAGCTCTCCAAAAAGACTACGGCGTAACTATATTAGGTCAAATGAGGATCCATGCGTGATAACTACTGCCGTAACTCTTGCATAAATTCCGGCGTAACCATGAAATCTTGAAGATACGGTATAACTACTTATAAAGTTACACCATAACCAGCAGATCTAGTGCAAATTACGAAGAAATAGAGGATTACGGCGTAACCATTCCATTAGTTACGCCGTAACTTCGGATCTGGCATATAAATACCCACGATTTCCAGGCATTTCAAAACATCCCATTTCACACACCACAACCAAAGAACGTGGGAAGAAGCTAAAGGTAGGTCTAAAGGAGCATACGGTTTGTCTCAAGGAGAAATCACTCCCCTGCGATAAGCATTAGCATTTTATCTTTTCTTTACTTTTGATTCGTGTATTTTGTAACTTTGAATATTGAATTGATTTGTATGGTTAATATGAGCGGCTAAGCACCTCTTGGTCTTGGCCTAGTTATGATTCCTTAACTGTTTTGTTTGCGTTTACTTGACTTTCGTATAATTATTTCTAAGTGTATGAGTGCATAGTTTATTGGTATCTACCCTTGTTTCGGTAGTTTTGAATGGCGGTAGAGGCCAATTGCCATGAGATATGACCAACTGACCCTAGGTGAGCGGACTGAGACGGGAAGGGTAAGATATGACAACAACTTTGACGACCCTTTCTACTTGTTCGATTTGACCAATGATCACCTACCGTTTGGATGAACTTAAGAATTAGGGGGTGAGTGTTTAAGTTGCTAGCGCCCGGGCACTCACTATTATAAGTCTAGCATGTAGCGGTACTTAATGGCTCGGCTTAGAGGACCGGGAATAAGCTGGACTTATGAGGGGACACTTGACTTCTCAAGTGGTGGCATCTTTCTTTGATAGGTTAGGGCGAATTGACCAAATGTTGTCCTCTCGACTTTGACCCCACACAAGTAATTGAAAGTAACTAGACATAGACATTACTAGCTAGGATGATTATCTAGGTTAGCACCACTCTCCTCTATTGATTGAACCTTTGCCTTTATTTGATTTAATAGTTAATTAATTAATTCCTTATCGAAATCATATTTAATTTGTGACACCTAGACTTAGTAATAATCCAACACAAATAGCTCTTGGGACGACATCGATTTTACCGAATACTACACTACACACGACCGGGTACACTTTGCTGTTAGTGCATTAGGGTAGACCATAGGTATAACGAGACTTTATAAATATTAAAACACAGTCATAAACACGCATCATCGCCAACGTTCTTAGAATATTATTTTCCATAAAATGATATATAATCGACTCGTATTTCAATTTAGTTAAAGCGATCGCTCTAATCGATGTTTCTCTAATTATGGCCTCGAGGAATTTACGAGTTGTCCAGAGTCTCCTTAATAGAGGGTTATAGTAAAAATAGGCTCTAAAGAGATCTCGTGTTATAAGAAAGAGTATAGAACCATATTTTTATATAAGAGAACAGGTCTAAAAGGAAAAAAATAAAGCCCATTTTTCTACTATAGAAAGCGGTCTCTATTACGACTATAGAGCCATGTTCCCTCTTTTCAATCCGGGCTTTATGATTAAAACCAATAGACCCCCTGCCTTCCTCTTCAAAACGAGGTTCTATTCATTTACCCACCACAAACAACTCCTAATAATGAAATCTTCTAAAATTTTTGGTATTTCCCACACATATTTCGGTACTCAGCCCGAGTTTTCCCCAAAATCAAAATGACATTTTCATTATCCCTCCACTTCTTATCTCGGTCACTTATCCACTTTATCTCAGCTTTCACATCTTTTCACATCCATGTTGCCAAGTGCAAACCATAACCCGCCTTTGTTATTCTTTCAGGATCCTCCCTAGTCACCTCCCACCATAAATCAGTCGCATCCTCGCCAACCAGCCTCACTCCTAAATTTCAACGTCGTTATCCACCAATAAGGTACTTTTATTGTGTAATATATTAAATTTAATAATCAATTGCAGGTGTTCACGGGATTGATTTAGTGTTTTGGCGATTTAGGTATTAGGGTTCATGTAAACTTCGAATCTGTATCAACAGTGCGTGCTTTGCTTTGAAATTGATTCTCTTTACAAAGTATCTTATAATATATTCTCATTACATGCTTAATTTATAGTATTACATGTTTTTGTTGCAAGAATATTGATTGCTTGTTTGTTTAAGGTTTAAAAGTGCATAGTTAGTACATTTTTTGAGGCTTGTATTTATTCAAGTTTCTAATAAGGTGATTTGTATTTTTTTTTTTTTTTTTTTTTTTAATTTTGGACTGTCAGGTAGCTTGTTTCGGTAAAAACCAAGCCATTTTTATATATTATAATTAACTTTTGATCAATAATTTCACGTGTATAGGACTATATGTGCAGTTTAATCGGTTAGAAGTTAGAACATATGTCTGTGTTATGAAAAGGTATGGGTGTCGACTAGTTGTATGGTTGTATATATATTTTGGGTGACCGACGGGTAAATCACAAAAGCAACAAAGATATACGGTTTTTGTTGGTTCAACTCGTTCAACCAGTCGAGATCTATAATTTTGTCTACTTTTTTTGCAAAAGTTTCAAATTATTATCATTGGTTTTGCCAAGTTTTTTTGCTTATTAAAAATGATTTTTTAAATCTCATAGAGCAAAAGTTTCAAATTTATTATCATACGGTTTTTTTGCTTGTTAGAGGGGGAGCTGAGCATCAACAATTACAATTGCTTACTAAAGCGGTCTTGAATATAGATCTCTATGAAGGTCAAGATAAGCTTTGGTGGGATATCGATGCCCAAGGTATGTTTTCAATTGGCATTACAAGAAAATATATTGATAACCAGACTTTGATGGGTTCAAATATAGCCACTAGATGGTGAGCTGAGCATCAACAATTACAATTGCTTACTAAAGCGGTCTTGAATATAGATCTCTATGAAGGTCAAGATAAGCTTTGGTGGGATATCGATGCCCAAGGTATGTTTTCAATTGGCATTACAAGAAAATATATTGATAACCAGACTTTGATGGGTTCAAATATAGCCACTAGATGGTGCTCTTAGTTTGGAGGAAAGTAAACATATTTATGTGGCGAGCTAGATTAGACAAGCTGCCAATGCGTTATAATCTATCCCGTAAAGGGATCGAATTCGCATCTATTATGTGTCACGTATGTGGTGTTTCAATGGAATCGATTTCTCATGTTCTATTCGCGTGTGCGTTAGCAAGGGAGATTTGGTGGGGTATATAATTGGTGCCGAGGTTTCTACAAGGGATATGAATGATTTATCTGAATGGATAGGCGGTGTGATCATAATACTAATGTCCGAAATCGTAAAGTCAATCTCGAGGTTATAGGTATTTCGACGTGTTGGTTGCTATGGAATATCGAAATGTTGTTTTTGATTTGGGGAAGATCACGGAAAAGAGACTTAGTTGATAATATTATTTTGTATTCTTTTAATTGGTTAAAGTATCAAAACCCAAAATTATGTATTAGTTGGGTTGAGTGGCTTCAAAACCCACTATATTTGTAGTAGTCTGTTTCTTTGCTAGACTTCTTTGTTTTTTTTAATGAAATTTGTTGTTCAAAAAAAAAAAAGAAAAAAAAATCTCATAGAGCAAGGTTTTCAACTAAAAAACCGGGCTCTATTACAAATCGTAAAGCCCGTTTCTAAAACCGGGCTCTATGGCAAGTCCTAATAGAGTCCCTCCCCCTTTGTGCCCTCATGAAAAACCAGGCTTTATGTCCATTTTTGTAGTAGTGTCATTTACTTGTAGAACACTAGAGTTCATTTTCGTTTTAATTTAATTGCGAGCAATGTTATTTATAAATAGTTATGACGTCAAAATATATCGTTTAAATATGATACCTAAATTAAGGATTTGGGTAAATCAATGGTGGGAGATGATGTTGATTGTATGTTCGTTTTTTCATGTTTTACCCCGTGATAAGAGTGATTATCTTCACATGTGATTTATCACGTTACTAAACCTCATGATCATTTTGCTCCTTATGCGTCATTTTTTTCATACACCAAAAATATAACGATTACCAAAAACCATTATCAGGAAAATTCTCATTCATCACTATTAGAGTTATCAAAAACACGATCCTAATCCGAACCGTCTAAGACTAGTGGTCGGTTAGTCGGGTATGAATTCATAATGTTAAATAGGATCGGGGCGGTTGTGTTAAAATTGAAGACTAATATGAGTTTGGGTCAACCCGATTATTTCGAGGTTATGTTAATATAATTTTTATAACTTGTCTCTCATATCAACAATATGTTTTTTCATATATCAGTCATATATGGGTTGACTAGAACCAACCAATCCAAAATCCTAACATAATCGGTTCGAGTATGCTTTTTAGACTCGACCCAAATAAAGCTTATGAGATTTGACCCAAACCCGACTAACTAACCAAACATCTTTGAATATTTTAAGTCTAAAATCTTGCGTATGTTGAATTGGTTGTATTTTGATGGTGGAAAGTAGTGGGAAGGGTGAGGAAGGGAGGAGGGCTAGCTGCGATATGTTAAGAATACGCCGTCGGATATATGGAGGTTAAATGATGAGATTCAACACTGTCGCGGGAGGCAAAAGTATCTAGCACAGACGAGGAGCCTTGATATTATCCCACATCGATAAATGAACAAATATTAAAGTGGTTTATCAATCAAAACATGAAGGTGATATGATATAATTTTAAAATACCACATTGAATGATATATTTCTTACAAGTAGGAAGTTTCATCCAGAATATAGCTCTAATAATAAATAATGAAGGGGTGTTATGGGGTTGAGTCGGGTTTTAGATTATGAAAATGTGAACCGCAACCCGACCTGATAAGTATTCGGGTTCCTTAGTATTTTTTCCTCATGAAATAAGTTTCATCCAGAATATTGCTCTTATAATAAATAATGAAAACATGGTTATATATGAAATTAAACTGTCTTGTTATACTAATGAGCTTTTGATATTACAACTTGTATAAATAAAAAAAATAATGAAACATCAAATTGGAATCGGATTTTTTTTTTTTTTTTTTTTTGTTAGAACGGCTTGTTAGTTGTTAGTGGTTGAGGTAGTAGTGACATCCAATTGGTAGAGCATTATCTTTGATCACGAACTCCGCCTTATCTCCTATTTCTCCGAAGGGGTAAAAGTGAAAATGAAAAGAAACACTAGCGATAAGGCAATTTTTAGTAGCATGCAATAGAGCTAATTAACTATTAGAATAGTTCTTGTTAAACACCATTAGCCTTTCTATAAAGGAAAAAAAAGAAAAAGAAAAGCAGTACTAACGTAGCATGCTAAAACAAGTGAACTATTAGAATGGTTCTTGTTAAATGATATGGTGTGCTTGAGGGAAATAATTTTTAGAAAATAAATTTAGATGCGGTTGACCGATAAAAAAAATAATTCAACCTTAACCCGACTCGATAACTATGTCGGGTTATCGGGTTCGGGTCACACAACCCGATAAGATTTTCTAACCCGATACAACGTGACACGATAAGTCTTATCGGGTTCGGGTTCGGATCGGATCAACCCGACCCTACCGACACCCCTAATTACAAGCATTTTCGATGTGATGTCATGCATTTTTTATTATTATTATCCTACTCATTTTATTTGTTTTAGTATTTTTGTTTTCAATGAAGTGAAAAATAGATGATTAATGTAATTTAAGAAACTATACTTCTTAAATTTGGATAACGTTTTTTATCTCATCATTTTATTCCGAAAAAGGATACTATAGGTATGATCGAGTATGAGTTTGAAATGAATGAAAGTTAGGAGTGGGTATCTCGATTGATACCAAAGCTCACAACTTCAATTACTTCTTTAGTTCTTTTACTAGCAAGTGTACACACTATATAACAAACTCGGTTGTGACTCGATGGATTAGGATGATAAGGAGAGTGGAATAATGACATTGTGGGTGAGGCTATGATGGTTGAGATTGCTTTTGTGACCTTGTCCCACATGGATCAAGGAACAAACTAGTAGAGCATTTTATAACTCAAAATATGAAGCTATTAAACAAGAGTATTCGTTGATGTATGAGCTGTTATATAACAACTAACAACTTGATATCAATCTTCACTCTTTTTGTCAATGTTTGTGGGATAAAACCTAGGCTTAAAATTTTACGGTTTCTTATTTAATTCCAGTTTTGCTTCTTAAATAGAAAGTCATAGGTGTTCCGTATAATTCGTATTTAATATCTTTGATTTATGCAAATGAAGTAATAAAGGAATGTGACCGGTGAGTTTGTTGTAATGTAATGTGAGCAAACAAAAGCGGAGTCAGTTATATCGACAAGTCAATTACTTCATTCTAAATCAGTAAATTATATATTTTTATTGCGGTGAGTTTTCAAGCAAAATACAACCTCAATAACGTAAAGAGTCAATAGATAAGAAAGATAACACCTAGATGCATAATGCTTCAAGCCCTGACCGATATGGTGACTCAAAATCTATTACGCTACACTCTAATATGTTTTAGTTGTTTGGATTAAGTTGGCTCGCGGTGAGTCGGTGGAGGATAATGAGAAGAGTGAACTTGAACAATTATATTGTGCATGAAACGATGTGTTTGTATATTGGAAATTATAAGTCCAAATGCTCTATTCCTAAGTACACTAAAGACATTTGTATTCTATGTATTATATGTATGTATATATAGGACATAAGTTTCAACCAATAAGGTTGAACATGTAGGATTGCCAACTTTGTCATATTTGGCAGTTATAAGCTGATTATAGTTGTTAGGATTACGTATGGCGGTTATGTCATGAAAGGGTGTGATCTTATTACTCAAAAAGTGAACCATCACAACTCTTGGACATACCTGTTCATGCATTATAAATAGGCTTGTATTATCAGACATATCATATATATAAATTACACTTTTATTGTGTCAATTGTTCCTTCCTCCGAAATCTGTTTTTACCCGTTTTGCATACTACATAACCATGTCCCATTTTAATCATCACACTTCAAACAAATGGACAAATCCAATGAAGAAGTCTGTTGTTACATCCAACATTTGGCATCAGAGCCCAAGTCCTAGGAAATTCAGTAACAACAGATCTCATCAGGAACTCATAACAAGACAGATTAAAAGAAGAAATGAAGCAACTATTCGCAATTGTATCAAACAATTGTCAAAGGACTGCAAAGACATGCTTAAAAAGAAATTAGAGGAGATTCATGTGTATAACAATAGGTTAACACAGAAGAAGGAGATGCTTGAAAGACAAAAATAGTACATATGTTTCAAGTGCAGGCTGAAAGGACACATAGCAAGAAATTGTCCAAAGGGAGATGGCCTCACAGAAGATAAAAGCCAAGGAATCATCACCAAATCTTCACAAATTCATATAACTTACCCTGAGTTCATCCATTTATCCACAGACTTCATGGTGGAGGGGACTGATGAACAAGGGTGGAACCAAATATGGTATGTGAGTAACAAATTGAACAAACATGTCTGCTCTAACATGAACTTATTCTCTAAATTAAAGGAGAAATTCTCAGTTGAGAAAATTGAAGACCAAAAGAAGTTCATATTTGTGCATGGCATAGGAGAGATACAAATCAAATTTGGGTCTGAAATCTACATCATCCCTGGTGTCTACTACACCCCTGATGTATCCCTGAACATTCTCTCCACAAGACAGTTGGAGGCTCAAGGCCTGGAACTTACTTTCACTGGAAACAAGTGCAAGCCCATTCCAATGTTCCTTAAACCATCTGATTGTTCATTTGACTGCAACAAGATGATTCATAGGCAGAATCAATACATGGAAAGATTTTATAAATTTCTTGATGAAGACTTTCAGGACAAAGAAAAGAAGTTACACCAACAATCAACAGTATCTCTCTCTCACAAATGCAATATCTGTGGAGAAAAGGGACACATGGACTACATGTGCCCATCAAAGCAAACTGCTACAGACAAATCACATGAAAGTGATTATGTTATTATAAAAGGTGTACATATTCCAACTCCTATAAACTCTTTCTATGATTATATTGCATTCTTAGATCTAATTAAAGATGATAAAATAGTTAGTCAAGAATGGGATATATTCAGAAAAAAGTTCAGGAAAGTTTATAAATGGTTTTTTACTGTCCATCTTAAAAAAGAAGTACCAGGACCCATACCACCCACAATAAATGGGAAGGAGATCCATTTAATGGATCTCCACAAACTGGTTGAAACATTTGGGGGATACCTCAGTGTTGAATCCTCAAATGACTTTCCTATATTCTTTGAAAGCTTTGGCTTATTAAGGCAAAATGGCCTTGAGATGAAAGCTTGTTACAATCATTACTTGAGTGTTTTTAATTGTTATTATAACATGGCAAGGTTGTCACATTATGAAGCGAGATGAATCGTCTTCAAAGGCAAAGAAAAATGCCATGATGGTCGCGAATCACGTGAAACAACCCACTGCATTGGATACTCAATGGAACAAGAAGATTGAACATTTTGGGATAAAACTTGAAGATCTCAAAGACAAAAGCCAACCATTACATCTCAGCAACTATCATATGGGACAAGCAAGCAAAGAGGAAGGGAAGATGGAAGACAAAGATGATTTCACTATCATCTAAACCACATCAGAAACAAAGACTGCAAGCATTTGAACTTAGGGGAGTGTACTGGAAATTATAAGTCCAAATGCTCTATTCCTAAGTACACTAAAGACATTTTTATTCTATGAATTATATGTATGTATATATCAGACATAAGTTTCAACCAATAAGGTTGAACATGTATGATTGCCAACGTGTCATATTTGACAGTTATAGGCGATTATAGTTGTTAGGATTACGTATGGCGGTTATGTCATGAAAGGGTGTGATCTTATTGGTCAAAATGTGAACCATCACAACTCTTGGACAGGCACTTTGTTCATGCATTATAAATAGGCTTGTATTATCCTCATATATATAAATTACAGTTTTATTGTGTCAATTGCTCCTTCCTCCCAAATCTGTTTTACCCGTTTGCATCTTTGCATAACCATGTCCCATTTTAATCATCACACTTCAAACAAATGGACAAATCCAATGAAGAAGTCTGTTGTTACATCCAACATTGTAGACTTGTGAGTGTATGTGAGACCATGAGAGTGCAAATATGGTGGTTATGTCACTTGAAACAAAACTTTGAAGAAGGAAATGAGTTTGTTGGTTTTGTGAATCTATCCCACATTGGTGAATGAGTAAATGCTATACAGATTTATAACTAAGACCATGAATACTTTGGCTGCAAACGAAGTATGCTCTGCAAACTTTATATTTTTAGCTTTTAATGAAAAGTAATTTTATTAATTACTTGTGACTTAATGTGGAGAGTTATTTTGATCACCTTAATGGAATCCTTGGCCATATGACCAGGTATGCCAAGATTCACCCATGATGGATCCGTGTTTTTGAAGAAACTTGGATTCATTTTACTTGTGGTGAGATTTGTGGTCGCTTTTGTTAATACAATTTAAAGGACCTTGCAACTCTAACCGTACTAAAGTTGACACTCTAGCTAGTTATCTAAGCCTGTAGTTAATCCCAATATACTTTAGTATCTGACATCATAGTTAATCTCACTTCATCTTAATTAACCACTACAAAAGAACACAAAATCAAATGAGTTACACAATGCAAAGCTTACAACTATATGTGACTTCTTTTGGCGAGAGTACACATTATAAAAGAACTATTCTCGCACAAGTCACTTATTTTCATGCTCATTTTTTGGGGTCTTGAACTAGCGTATTTGGAAGTATCAAAGCCACTTTTGTTTGAATGTGATAGCTAGCATCCTCACAGCTTGAAGATGTAGTAGAGTAAAGAGGAATAATGATATTGTGGGTGAAATGAGGTGTTTGTGTGAACGTAGGTGAGGCTGCTAGGAAAGAGATGTGGTGTTATGTCACTTGAGACAAAAATTTGAGGGATGAAAAGAGTTCTTGTTTTGTGATTTATCCCACGTTGATTGATACACAAACTTTAAAGCAATATATATGATACACTACGGAAATGCTCAATAACCCAATTTGGATTATGTTTCGGATAATTTATAAGTTAATTTGTCCATACATTGACCCAATTTTTTTTTTTAGCTGAAAAGACCATTCAACCTAATTTGTTTGCTATATATTTTGTGGTCTCAATTTTAATGTTCTACTTCTTCTGTTTATGTAATTCCTAAAATGTGTTACTTGGTTTCAACTTCAAAACAAGATGACTGTAGTTGAATCTTTTTTGTTTTATGGATTAACAAATAGTATCAGATTACAAATTATTAATTAATCAACGTTTGATTTTTGAATTAACATGGTCATAAAATCTAAGTAACCTGCTACTAATCAATAGTTAGACAACGCACTACTTTTTTGTATGAGTATCACTCACATAATAAGATTTTAATTTACATATAAAATGTTAATTTCGATTTGACATGTCGCATAAGTTTGCGTATTTTTTATCACAAAATAAATATTTTTTATCTATTATATAATAAAAAAATTACTACATTTCAGAATAATTTTGAAAAATCATTCTTATTGAAAAAAAATTGGAACAACATATTGCTCGAATCTGACATGTAGGCGAAATCGAGCCATAAAATTGGCTAATAAAAAGTCAAAATTGAATCCAAATTGGTTAATATTTCGTAAATTTTGTTTTGTTAAAAAAATACTGAAAAAACACATGTGTTAAATTTGAAAGAAAACAAAACTATAAAAGCTGAGTTAAGTCGTACATGTTTTGAGGTAAAAAATGAAAATAAAGAAACCAAGGGCGATATATAGGGTGCGTTTAGTTGGAGAACAAATTCTCTTATTTTTCTATTTCTAGTTTTGTAAAAATTTGGAAGGAGAATTAATCTCCAAAAAACACTTGAAAATATAGAAAACGTGTTTAGTTGATGTTTCTATTTTCTGTTTTGAAGAAAGAGAGGGAGGGTTGAGGGTTACAAAGGAAAACAAGGAAAACAACTAAAATTTGTTTTGTAATTTTCCTTGTTAAGTTAGGAAATAAGGGATTTGTGTTTTGCAAAACATTTTGTTGGAAAACGTTGATTTGAACGCGATCTCTGTTTTCCTTGTTTTCCACAAAACATTTTGTGGAAAACAAGGGTGTTTTCCCTCAACTAAACGCAACCATATCATTTTCACAAAAAAAATCCACCTTCTCCTTTTTCTCTTTTACCCCAGCGATCAAAACCTAAAGCTTAAAAGGTGTTATTTGATCGGCGATCTGAAGATAAATTGAACAAAGTATGTTTTGACTTGAGTTATGTTCCGGTGATTCCATTCCTTCGCCTAATTATCAGTGGACAAAAAGTGTGATTTTAACCCTAAATATTACTCCCCCCGTCTCATATTAAATGTCCATTTTCAATTTTCTAAGTCTTTCTTTCTTAACTTTGATCATAAATATTTTTGATTGTGTTATATAATATTTGATGCAAAATATATGAATAGATTGAGTTTTAAATGTATTTTCACTACGTATTATTTTTATATAATACTATATAACACAAACAAAAATATTTAAGGTAAAAATTGTAAAAGAAAGACTTGAAAAGTCAAACCTGAACATTTAATATAAGACGGAGGAAGTAATCTAAGATACTCCTTCCGTCTCATAATTATAGACCACTGTTGACTTTTTAAGGCTTCATATTGCAAATTATA
This sequence comes from Chrysanthemum makinoi, assembly GCA_910596185.1. Taxonomy (NCBI): domain Eukaryota; kingdom Viridiplantae; phylum Streptophyta; class Magnoliopsida; order Asterales; family Asteraceae; genus Chrysanthemum; species Chrysanthemum makinoi. The sequence continues at coordinate 13,605,811 of OU343216.1, read as the reverse complement.
CCTTATATATTTTTATTTAGGTTATATAATACTTGATAGAAATTATATCAATGAAAAATATATATAAAACTCAACCCATTCATATATATTTGCATCAACTAATATATAACACAAATAAAGATATTTAAGGTTAAATTTGAAAACTAAAGACTTCAAAAGTTAACAGTAGACTATAATTATGGGAGTCCACAACTAATGAAACAGTGATCAAAAGAAATTTCATTAGACCTTCATTGTGCACTTATGAAACAATTCCAATTTAACCCTTCCCAAAACCAAGAAATCAATCAAGAGGTTTACAACATAGACAATAACAAATTCGTTAACAAATAGCACACAACTTTTTTAAAATCAGTCTTTAAAACTCCTTCCATATTTTGAGACATTCCCAAACTCCTCGATATACTTTTGTTTCGACAGTAATATCTAAAGTTTGAGTTTCGTGGGTACTTTAATAAAACAAGGTGGCAGTTCGAACTAGTTTTTCACCAAAAACGATAGACAATGGTAACGCAAACCCATCTTTCATTTTTCTCAAAAAAAATCGGAAACTACTTTTCTCCAAAGTACTTCTCTAAGAAATATCATACATGTCAGCTCCAAAGAAGAAAAACCCACCTCCACGACTAATGAAACAATGGCCACCAAATTTAATCATTAGACCTTCATTGTGCAAATATTAAAACACTTTCAACATAATTACTGAAAAATTAAAACTTTATCAAATATTTATGTCTAAGCATCGTGCAGTGCAGTATTATAACTAGTTTCATAAAATATATTTAATCTATGTGAGATAACAATATAATGAGTGTAAGGTGTGTAGTGGATAGGGGGAGTGTGGAAGGGTTGAGAGTTTGAGATGAACATGAGAAGTGTGTGTTTGGGTTGAGTTGACTCGGTGGAGGATGATGAGGAAAGTAAAGCGGAGCAAATCACATTGTGGTGAGATGAGGTGTCTGATTAATTTGAAACAAAAGGTTAAAGAATGATATAAGTTCAGGTTTTGTGATATTATCCCACATGGATGATCGAACAAGCACTTGTGCAATTTATAATTTCAATTATGAGCGTGTGTAGATATATTAGACTGTGAGTATATAAAAGTTTGAGGAAGGAAAAGAGTTTTGGTTTTGTGAACTAACTCTAAAGCGGTATATAAATAAGATTATGAAAGAATAAAACAAGAAGATTTTTAACTTGTATTGGATGATTTATATGTAGTTTTTGATTCATCACACCCTTAATGCATTTCTATGTTGTTTTGGTGAGATTGCATGCGTAGTCTTCGGATGTGTCTTTGTCGTTTATGTGACGAAAATCCAAGTTCATTTTCCTTTTAAACTTATGATATGAGAAAAAATGTTTCAGTATACCACTCATATTCGGGTTGACCCGAACCCGTTTAGACCCGATCCAAATAAACCCAAACTCGGTCAACCGAAATCTTAATAAGGTGGGGTTCATGTATGCTCTTTTTGTTGGATTGTTGGAGTTTAAAACAAGCGTAAATGCTAAAAGTGTGTGAGCCTATGGGGGCACACACGATAAACACTAGAGTACGTAACGAACGTATTAGTTCTTGAATATATTACTCGTTGCATGCATGTGCTTGACCCGAATTTTTTAACGACCCATGGACAGATTTATTGATGGACTTGGGTCAGTTTGGTTGGACTAGCCTTGGGCCTTGATGTTCTAACTGATCGGGCAAGGGAGGATAGCTTGGGCTTGCGACTTGTCGACTAGGTCTTGACCCAAGTAAAGGGTCCGTTTGTTTAGCTATAAAAACAAACACACCATCTTCCATTTTGAAATAATACACGATCTAATCGATATCCCAAACCAATTCCAGCTTCTGCTACTTAATCCCATTCGACTAGCTTCAAAGTCAATTAAGGTTTGTTTGGTTTGTTAATGTTCTAAACTTGCATAGTACTTAATTCAAGTGTTTAGAGGTTTATTGGTATTCTTTACTGCTAGTTCCCGGACTTCAATTGTAGCAAAGGTTTTATTGTTTCTTTGTTGTGGGTCTTTCTTGGACAGCAAAGCAATAGGATATCGGACGTGTTGTCCGATATCGGATAAAGAAGCAAGTAAGCTTCTTGGGTGTATTGATCTCGGACAGAGGAGGAGACATGTTCTTGGGGTTTTTCTTGTTCGAGTTATTCAAGTGTTTCAAGTGTTGATTGGGTTTGACGTTCTCGACTAGCTCATTATCGAACGTGCTCGTTTTACGTGTTCTGTGTGATACTCGTAGAGGTATCTACTTTAGATACTTTGGGTTTCTTTGGTTTCTTTTGTTCTTTCACTTGCGTTCAGTTGCCATCAAAAGGTTAGTTTTCGTATTTACCTTTTATTCAATATTGTTTATTAATACGTGTTTGTTAGGTCACCATTTTGTAACACAAGCATCAATATGTTAGAAAGATAGATAAGGTGAGCGGATGAACACTAAGATCAATATACACAAATGAATATGTGAAGTATTTAGGCGTATTATATTAAGCAAAGTGAATGATAAGGTTTTAAAATGTACCTTTTTTAGGGGTCATTTAAGCCCTTATTTGACACTTTTATATCCGTTATTACTTAATATCGTTCCTTTTCACTTTTTAGGTCTCTTGAAGGCAAATTGCTGTAATGGCACTTATTTGGACGAAAAGGCGCGGATATACGAAGAAAATGGCCAAAGTCAAGAATCGAGACACTCAAGCTGCTGAAGTACAAGGTGACGGTGTCACTGCTTAAAACTGCGACGTTATCATGGGTTGGAGCATTTTGTGACGGAGACAGAGCCAAATTTCTTATTTTCAAGTGACGGTGTCAAGCTTTAAAAGAGTAGGCCGTCGCAACTCAGACGGCCTAGATTTAATCCAGACGGCGTCATAAGCTAAAGGGGACGGCGTCACAAGCACAAGGTGACGCCGTCGCGAGACTAACGTGGCCAAGACGAAACCTAATGAGGAGACGACGGCGTCACAAATCATAAGGTGACGCCGTCGCACTTGTAATATTATATATAGAATCCGATTTTTCATTATTTGTGTGTGTCTTTTGGAGTAAAACCTAAACCGAACCAAGGTTGTCTTGTACAGTATTTTAGGGTTCCAAACCCTATCTTACATCAAGATAAGTTTTTACTTCATTAATTCAATTATGTCTTTGATTATTTGTGTGTATGCTTGCATGTTCTCCATGTCCGGCTAATTTATTTGTGTGTTTGCTTAGGAATATGAAACTTAATTATTTAATATTGATTGGTTGTCTCTTATCTTAATTGTTAATGATCTAGTAATGCGATAGGTCATTAGTTGTGTAGTTAATGCTTGATTAATCTTTGTGAACCTTAGACTATGACACCTAGAGTAGTTGTAGGCTAAACCATCCAAAGAGTGCCTTAGAGTTAGAGTGTATAAATCCTAGAGATTTTGTAGGCGAGACCCTTTGGTAAGTTCAAAGAGTTAGGGATAAACGCATACCCTACAACTTTAGACACAACACGATTAAGAATAAGGACGTGACAATTCAACCATCAATAGGAGATAATTAAGGAGTAATAAAACCTAAGTAAACACATCATTAAACTATCATACGAAAGCACACAATAATTAGACATATACTACATACACCTTAGTTTAGATAATTAGATAAGTAGAGTAATCGGTAGAAATACCAACCCCAAATCCAAACCCCAAGATTCGTACCTTTCCATTTCCTAAAAAACATAAAAGATAAAAAAATAATCTTCCTCAACCCCAACCATAGCGTAGTAACTTCTCACTAGCATTCCTATTCCCCTAGAGAATGATATCAATAACCGTGGCTTACCCTAATACTACACTACAACGATTAGGTTCACTGCCTAGGGTGTTATAAAACTTGCTCGAAGAAAAGGAAGTTCCTTTGACCCCAAACGATGCGTGTAGCGTTATCAAGTTTTTGGCGCCGCTGTCGGGGAATAGAATAGCTAGTTAGTAGTCCACCTCGTCTAGGTTTCTTTGCTTGATTCCTATCAAGTAAAATTTTTCTTATTTTTAGCCTTCTCTAGTCTATCCCTTCTTCGTGACCTTTGTTCGTAATCCCATCACTTTTCATCATGGAAGGTGATAACCACCCACCATTCATCAACCCACCACCAAATGACCCGCCAAGAGCCCGTACTCTTGGTGAATATTCGAGCCCAAGCCACCTAGGCTATAGGAACACCATTGAGCTTCCCGACCAAGCCCAAACTACGGCCCTGCGATCCGACACCATCCGTGTAATACCTGGAATTTCTAAAGTTTACAAAAGACCAAAATAACCCTACAATTAAAAGTATGAAAGATTAATTCAAAAGAATACTAAGTAAGCCATGTAAATTCAGAGAATTTTAAGAAATATCCTACTTGACCTAAATAAATATTAAACACTTTGTAAAGGTAATTTTTATAGTTTATGATTTTATAAAAATTAGTTTTGTATTTTCATAATTAGCCGAATATATTCATTTAGATTTATAAAAGAATTTAACTAATAAAAGCCCAATATAAATTTATAACATTAAGAGTCCATTTATTTTAAGTCCAATACATTATAAAGCCCACAAGAAAAATTGTAAATCATATAAAAACACATTGTACGGTTTATCTAATTCCCTAATTGCCGATTTAAACCAAACCGACCTAAAAACCCTAAATAATTCGACTTCCAGTTTTCAAGGCTTAAGGCTATTTTTCTTGGACGAGTTTGAAGGTAAAGAAGGTGGGAAAAATCGTGTTCAAGGCTCTAAGGTGCTGTTTCGATCGTGGTTAGTTTTTAGGTTAGTTAGGGTTTCGGTGAGTGGAGTTTTGTGTTTCTTTTGTGCTAACGACCAAAGCTCATCAAGGGTAAGTTCCTAATGTTGCTTTCAGTCCTATAAGTCATATATAACACATAAAAATTGGCCATGCATGTTTTATAAGTCGTATGGAATTAATTTGATTTAAAAACCCTAGAAAGCGTATAAATATAACGAATGAGCTTATGATAATTTTTAAGACCATGATTTGATTTTTTCAGAAGCTATTACATGTTATAAGACCTGAATAAAATGCATAATCATGAATTCGAAGCTTGTGTGAATTGTCTTGGGTTTTTCTTGATTCAAAACGCATAAAAAGGAAAGGTTTTTAAAAGGGACGATTAGGGTTTATGAAAACTAGGGTTTTCTTGTTATCATTAAGGTTCATTAATGCAGTAGTAATGATAAGCTAATGATTGGTGTAACCTAGGTTTAGGGCTATGTACTTAAATTTTACACTATTCGGTTCTTATATAAAAGTTTTGGGTTGGTTTTGTAAATTATGAAACTTAAAGGTTATTTTTAAACAGTAAAATACTTGTACTAAGCGTTATAAAAATAAGTGTGGGGTTAAACATGTAATTTTGGATATTTAAAGGCTATTCGAATTTTAGGTCGTTTGTAAATTCTAAAACCTTTGGGTTAAAAGTGTAAAATCTGATAAAGTAAGGTTAGATTGTGAAACTTAAAGATGTCAAGGGTGTAATTTGTAATTCTGAGTAATTATGGGTTCAACAAGTGTAAATTGATTTTGTAAAGACACGCATGAGTTAAGTTAATTTCGGTTTGTTATCATTTACGTTCTAGGTTAAATTGGGAAATCATTAAAAGAAGTAATATGTGAATTTAATGCGTATTTAGTAATATTTAAAGAGTATGGGAAACCCTAGAACCTAAATAGGGAGTTGACTAATAAATGATTTATACTTTAAAATGTTGTAATTTCATACGTCACTAAAATGAGAATATTCGACAACTCTAAAAAGTATTAATGCGATAGATCCGTTATAATATTAATGATTCTAATAAATATTAAATAAATCATAATCCGTGTAGATTCGTTGAAGGAGACGCGACTTTACATCTTCGTATTCGTTCATTCGTTACTTTTCTCTCAATGCTTTTAAAGGTGGTATGGGATATTTCGACCTTTTCATGTAGATGGAGGTCCCTCATGTTTCCCTTTGTTGTCATTCTCTTATGCTTATTAGGATTCCTATGCCATTGCTATGAAACCTTTTCTGAATGTTTGATCTGTTACTTGTCTGAACTTATGATCTAGTGAACTATGCAATATCTGATGTGAACTTATGTTAGGAAGACTCTGATATACACAATCGTTGAACTTTGCTATGGTTGATTATGAACTTCTGATTATGAACTTCTGCTTATGAATGTTATGATATGCCACTATGATATGAACCTCTGACTTCTGACTATCTGAATATGAACCTTATGATATGATGTTATCTGATAAGTTATATGTGACCTTTATGATGAATTATGATCTGTGTCATTTATGATAACCTGTTTGACCTAAGTTTAGTTGACACCCGAGCCAAATATAACTAGTCTGGGTGTGGGGTTCCATGTCCGTTATGTCGCCAGCAGATGCACCTCTCGACATGACTCTAGGGCGATAGAGTGATGTTACGCCACGCCCCCTATTATCTCGTTTATGAGCTCAAGTATATGTTATGGCCATATATGCTGATATGGATGCATCCTAGATCCGATCACGTTATCCGATATGATTTGTACGGTGAATGATGTCGGTGTGCAATACGCGTCTTCACAAGATTCTGGGAGCTAGCTACTCCAAATTATTTTCTGAGATTATTTTCGTATAAGTATGATGTATCGGATATGTTATGGGCCGAGGTAGTTAACTAAATCTGTATTTGCTAATTATATGATAAGTATTCTGATTATGTTTTGGTATGTTAAATGCTTATGATTATGTTTTCGGCTTATTATATGTTAAAATATGATTCGTATGCTGTCATCTGATATTATGTTAGTGTATCTGTATATGTGACCTGCCATGTTTAAACTCTGGCGATATTAGGATTTGATCTGAGAACTGGTTTATTTTATGAAAGTTGTTTTGATAATTGTTAATGGTTATGCTATGTTTCGTTTGGTCTTGTTAATTATAGTTTGTCTACTATGTTTCTATTTGTTTGTGAGAACGCCATGTTTTGGACTTTATTTTCGGCTGCTTTAATGTTTTAAATGTGTTAAGTGAAGGTTAATTAATTTGTTGAATGCCATGTTTATTTGTTGGTAATTGTTTTGTTAGCTTTGGACTTTTCGTTGGGATATATGTAACCTATTTGCTCTTGATATGCTAAGTGTTTGGTTGTTCTGATGTGTTTGTGTTTGCGTCATTAATGTGCTATGTGATGTCTAAACTGTTATGTGGTTGTTTGGATTTACATATATTTGTGCTTCCAGAGAATCTAAAAGATCCTTTGTATTTAATTCATTTTATTTTAGTTATTAGTATATTCGATTCTTCTTTTAGCTTTTGTTTCGTTATATCACATTCCTTTGGGCTTTGTAAGCTCGCAGCTTTCTTTTCTGCGGCGGGTATTAAAGGCTTCAAGATGAGCTTATGGGATATTGATCGGGTTTGAGGTATAGATGAGCAAGACTTTGCCATAGAGATCTTAGATTTATTTTGATATTAAGTTATTTATACTATCTTTTGTAAGTTTTGTAAGGCTTCGCTATTGAATAGTATTTAAAGTTACGATATGAAACGTATTGTGATATCTTTACCCTTGTCGGGTCGAGGTGTTACAATTTATGGTATCGAGCGAGTTTTAGGACCCTTAGAGCTTAGGCTATGACACGTGAGAAGTGGGTAGACATTAGGTTTCGATCTGTTGAGATATTTTTGATTCCTTTTGATGGTCGTTCGATTTGACTTGATATCCTTTTGCCTTCGAATTGGCCCTCCTTTGTTAGCATCGAATTTGTTATTTTGTTTTATTTCGTCGTTTGGCGATCGTTAGATGGAGACTACCCGATGGAACCGAAGAAGATGGTCGACCACTGCGTTCTTCGGCGGTTCTCTGTCTTTGGAGAGGTTAAGTGAAGCGAAGCACACTCATTGCCGTCTTTGTAGGAGACATCCGGATGTTGTTGGAGGAAGTTGGATGGACCAACCAAAGGCAAGAGACGGAGACAAGATTCAACGGTGGTGAGAAGATTCATCTACATCTGATTTGGTAGCGACTTATGTCACTCGATTCGTTTGTCATGCGTTTCAAAGCGGTTTGATATTACGATAAGTGATTACGATGCGTATTGCTTTTCTCGATTTGTTCGAACTTCGGTGTGAATCGTGAAGTTTTATCGTTTAGCATTCAATATATCTCGGCTTTTTCTTCTGGATCGTCGGTAATGAATCATGAGGAACTTTTTGAGCATTGGTGGCCTTCTTTTCTTTGTGGTATGGTAAGTTGTTTTGATGTCGATATCTTTGTATGTATGTGATGCAGTGCAATTATAGTATGTTACACCTATCTCGATATGTTACTCGTATGTGGTTTGTTTTGCTATGATATTCTCTATGTGTTGTGTCATGACCCGAGACCAAGTATAATGACAATAAGAACTTGTTATGTGATGCAAGTATTATGGCGCTGATCAGCGTAATATCGAGAGATCATATAATCTGACTTATTGAAGGTATCTGAAGCGGGAAATGCATGGTTGATGTGTGAATGGGCTTTGACTTGTATCACATTATTTGGTGTTTCTGTTAGTTTTGAATTTTGTACCTATTTGTAAGATTTTTAAATAGATATCTGTTTCGTATATAAGTTTTATGCGCTTAGAATCGAAGTTGTTATGATCCGTCTGAACCTCTAGATTGCTATGACTACTTTAACCTTATATGTCTCCCCATACTACGCTATAGGTATTTTTTTTCCCTTGCATTTGATGTCCTCATCATTTGATATAAATTAGAAATTGTCGTTTGATTTTCTCGTCTCATCCATTTCTCCATTATTCTAATTATAATTATCTATTATAAGTATTTGACTATTTATCCATTTCGAATCATTGAGATTGAATATTCGATAAAAATATTTATTCCAAGATAAGATTAACGTTCGATATATTCCTAGAATTGAAATTCATTCTCTCATTACTTTCACGTCCAATTTCGAGACGAAATTTTCTTTTAGAGGGGAAGAATTGTAATACCTGGAATTTCTAAAGTTTACAAAAGACCAAAATAACCCTACAATTAAAAGTATGAAAGATTAATTCAAAAGAATACTAAGTAAGCCATGTAAATTCAGAGAATTTTAAGAAATATCCTACTTGACCTAAATAAATATTAAACACTTTGTAAAGGTAATTTTTATAGTTTATGATTTTATAAAAATTAGTTTTGTATTTTCATAATTAGCCGAATATATTCATTTAGATTTATAAAAGAATTTAACTAATAAAAGCCCAATATAAATTTATAACATTAAGAGTCCATTTATTTTAAGTCCAATACATTATAAAGCCCACAAGAAAAATTATAAATCATATAAAAAACACATATGTACGGTTTATCTAATTCCCTAATTGCCGATTTAAACCAAACCGACCTAAAAACCCTAAATAATTCGACTTCCAGTTTTCAAGGCTTAAGGCTATTTTTCTTGGACGAGTTTGAAGGTAAAGAAGGTGGGAAAAATCGTGTTCAAGGCTCTAAGGTGCTGTTTCGATCGTGGTTAGTTTTAGTTAGTTAGGGTTCGGCCATGAGAGTGGAGTTTTTGTGTTTCTTTTGTGCTAACGACCAAAGCTCATCAAGGGTAAGTTCCTAATGTTGCTTTCAGTCCTATAAGTCATATATAACACATAAAAATTGGCCATGCATGTTTTATAAGTCGTATGGAATTAATTTGATTTAAAAACCCTAGAAAGCGTATATAAATATACGAATGAGCTTATGATAATTTTTAAGACCATGATTTGATTTTTCCAGAAGCTATTACATGTTATAAGACCTGAATAAAATGCATAATCATGAATTCGAAGCTTGTGTGAATTGTCTTGGGTTTTTCTTGATTCAAAACGCATAAAAAGGAAAGGTTTTTAAAAGGGACGATTAGGGTTTATGAAAACTAGGGTTTTCTTGTTATCATTAAGGTTCATTAATGCAGTAGTAATGATAAGCTAATGATTGGTGTAACCTAGGTTTAGGGCTATGTACTTAAATTTTACACTATTCGGTTCTTATATAAAAGTTTTGGGTTGGTTTTGTAAATTATGAAACTTAAAGGTTATTTTTAAACAGTAAAATACTTGTACTAAACGTATAAAAATAAGTGTGGGGGTTAAACATGTAATTTTGGATATTTAAAGGGCTATTCGAATTTTAGGGTACGTTTTGTAAATTCTAAAACCTTTGGGTTAAAAGTGTAAAATCTGATAAAGTAAGGTTAGATTGTGAAACTTAAAGATGTCAAGGGTGTAATTTGTAATTCTGAGTAATTATGGGTTCAACAAGTGTAAATTGATTTTGTAAAGACACGCATGAGTTAAGTTAATTTCGGTTTGTTATCATTTACGTTCTAGGTTAAATTGGGAAATCATTAAAAGAAGTAACATGTGAATTTAATGCGTATTTAGTAATATTTAAAGAGTATGGAAACCCTAGAACCTAAATAGGGAGTTGACTAATAAATGATTTATACTTTAAAATGTTGTAATTTAAATGCATACTAAAATGAGAATATTCTGACAACTCTAAAAGTATTAATGCGATAGATCCGTTATAATATTAATGATTCTAATAAATATTAAATAAATCATAATCCGTGTAGATTCGTTGAAGGAGACGCGACTTTACATCTTCGTATTCGTTCATTCGTTACTTTTCTCTCAATTGCTTTAAGGTACGGATATTCTGACCTTTTCAGTAAAGGTCCCTCATGTTTCCCTTTGTTGTCATTCTCTTATGCTTATTAGGATTCCTATGCCATTGCTATGAAACCTTTTCTGAATGTTTGATCTGTTACTTGTCTGAACTTATGATCTAGTGAACTATGCAATATCTGATGTGAACTTATGTTAGGAAGACTCTGATATACACAATCGTTGAACTTTGCTATGGTTGATTATGAACTTCTGATTATGAACTTCTGCTTATGAATGTTATGATATGCCACTATGATATGAACCTCTGACTTCTGACTATCTGAATATGAACCTTATGATATGATGTTATCTGATAAGTTATATGTGACCTTTGATGAATTATGATGTGTGTCATTTATGATAACCTGTTTGACCTAAGTTTAGTTGACACCCGAGCCAAATATAACTAGTCATGGGGGTTCCATGTCGTTGTCGGATGCACCTCGACATGACTCTAGAGGCAGTAGAGTGATGTTCCGCCACGTCCCTTTCTTTATCTGTTTATGAGCTCAAGTATATGTTATGGCCAATATCAAATGTCGTGGAAGTATGGATGCATCCTAGATCTGATCTGTTATCCGATATGATTTGTCGGTGAATGATGCATTACGTCGTCTCACAAACTTAAAGACTAGCTACTCCAAATTATTTTGAGATTATTTTGTATAAGTATGATGTATCGGATATGTTCCAGGCTCGAGGTAGTTAACTAAATCTGTATTTGCTAATTATATGATAAGTATTCTGATTATGTTTTGGTATGTTAAATGCTTATGATTATGTTTTCGGCTTATTATATGTCATTATACATGTTTATGTTTGTATGTTTATGTGACTACCGTCTGCTATGCTAAGATATGATTAATATGTTAAAATATGATTCAGTATCTTGTCATCGATATTATGTTAGTGTATCTGTATATGTGATGCACCATGTTTAAACTCTGCGATATTAGGATTTGATCAGAATGGTTTATTTTATGAAAGTTGTTTTGATAATTGTTAATGGTTATGCTATGTTTCGTTTGGTCTTGTTAATTATAGTTTGTCTACTATGTTTCTATTTGTTTGTGAGGACCGCCATGTTTTGGTGCTATTTTCATTCTGCTTTAATGTTTTAAATGTGTTAAGTGAAGGTTAATTAATCTGTTGAATGCCATGTTTATTTGTTGGTAATTGTTTTGTTAGCTTTGGACTTTTCGTTGGGATATATGTAACCTATTTGCTCTTGATATGCTAAGTGTTTGGTTGTTCCACGATGTGTTTGTGTTTAGTCATTAATGTGCTATGTGATGTCTAAACTGTTATGTGGTTGTTTGGATTTCTGTATATTTGTGCTTCCGCAGAATCCTAAAAGATCCTTTGTATTTAATTCATTTTATTTTCGTTATTCGTATATTAGCTTCTGTTTTAGCTTTTGTTTCGTTATATGTTACTGGGCTTTGTAAGCTCACCAGCACTTTCTTTCTGCTGCTGCGAGTATTAAGCGTTCAGATGAGCTTGTGGGATAGCTTTGACGGGTTTGAGTATAGATGAGAGCAAGACTTTGCCATAGAGATCTTAGATTTATTTTGATATTAAGTTATTTATACTATCTTTTGTAAGTTTTTGTAAAGGCTTCCGCTATTGAATAGTATTTAAAGTTCTGATATGAAACCGTATTGTGATATCTTTACCCTTGTCGGGTCGGGGTGTTACAATCTTGTAACACCCCGCCTTATCTGACCACAATATTGTCCGCTTTGCCCGTAGGCTCACGGATTTGTTTTTGTTGCCTCATTTGAAGACTTGCAGGTCACGCCAAAAGATTACTACTCTCACATGGTGGCACGCTTAACTCCGCTCATAACTCCACTCCTTCATGAGACCACAAAACGCGTTGGTCATTTATTGTAGCGAATGTTATCTTATGAGCCCAACATCTCTCCAGGGCCAATAATGATGTAGGATTTGCCTAGGGTGTTACAATCACCCCCCCTTAGGGACTCATCGTCCTCGATGAGGTTTGCCCAACCATCCCGAACGGCTCGAGTGGCTCACGATACCACTTGTAACACCAGCCTTATCGACCACAATAATATTGTCCGCTTTGCGTAGGCTCACAGATTTGTTTTGTGGCCTCATTTGAAGACTTCCGGCCGGTCACCCAAGCCAGTCACTACTCTCACATGAGCACGCTTAAGCTGCCAGGTTCCTCATAACTCCACCTCGCAGTAGACCACAAAACAGCGTTGTGTCATTGTAGGCGAATGTTATCTTATGAGCCCAACATCTCTCCAGGCCACAGCCGATGTAGGATTTGCCTAGGGTGTTACAATCCGGTTGGTGCAAAACGGATGTGCATTCCATGGACTTCGCTCTGAAGATCCAAATCAGCATCTAAGGGATTTCCTTAAAATTGTCGATTCCATCGACCTTGATGCTACCACTCGGAGACCACGCTTTGCGTCTCTTCCAATTCTATCACGGGACCAAGCTAGTAACGGCTTGGCGACTTCCCCGGCTCCATCTCAAGTTGGGATGATCTCACCTCTCGCTTCCTTGCTCAATTCTTCCCACCAGGGAGAACCACTAAACTTAGGAATGACATCTTGATGTTCCAACAACATCAAGGTGAATCTCTTTATGAAGCATGGACTCGATTCAAGGACTTACTTCATAAAGTCCTTCATCACGGCATTGATCTTTGGCTTCAAGTTCAAATCTTCTATGATCATGTCAACTTCCCACTAAGCGATCCATTGACCAAGCGGCCGGTGAAAAACTTAGTGATCTCCGCTGCGAAGAATCATGGGGTATAATAGAGGACCTTGCTCTCTATGAAAACGAAAGTTGGAATGGCCCCCGTGAGTTGCCCAAAACCGTTAAGGCGATCTCCTTGCCTCCCATTGACTCACAATCTTCCGACCGTAGGATGCTCGAGCTTGAAGATCAAGTTAAATTCCTAATGAGCTCCTACGAAAATCCTAAGTCTTCACATCAAGTGAATAAAATCACTCTTCCTTGTGAGTTATGTAGTGGTCCCCATGACACTCGTGATTGCACAAGACTCCCCGAACAAGCTTTTTTGGACTACGCCTCCATGCGTTACCAAGGAGCGGGCCGGGAGAGAAGTGGTACACTTTCAAGCCGAACAAAACAACTTAGGAAACTCTTACAATACCTCATGGAGAAATCACCCTAACCTTAAGTGGAACCAAAACTCAAGCACACCCCAAAGCTCATCTAGTCCACCTAATAGGTTCAATTCTCTAAACACCGGAACCCCACTAATCTTGAGGTAATTGCATCTAGATTCATGTCATCTCAAGAGACTCGATTGACTAAGCTTGAAGCGATTTTTAAGCGAAGACAAGGCGAGATGACAAACAAGCTTGATGCCCTCTTAAAAGCCTTTAATGACCGGAAAATTGGAGCACTCCCAAGTGATACTATAAAGAACCCAAAATTGAATTCGATTTGTCAACTTCATGTTCTTGTTCACCATGGGAGAGTGCACATCCATGTCCCTCACACCCAACGGTTCACTCGATAAATGCTATCAAAAAGGGTTCCAAACCATCCAAAATGAGGTACCAAGGCCCTGCACCATTGGTAGAACCTACTCTTGAGAAACCGTCAACCAAGAACCCAAACCTAGTCTAGAGGAGGAGTACAAGGAACTACATAAAAAAAAACCGGTTCTTGAAGTCTTAGCTCATGCACCTTATTATAATGCTTTAAAAGAAAAATATGAGTTAGAACTTAAACTTGGAAAATATGGGTCCGCTTTTGTGTGAAATAATCTACCTAAAAAGTTAGACGATCCCGGGCTATTTACTCTTCCATGTAGGCTTGGAACTTCCAAACCTCTCGATGCTCTAGCCGACTTAGGATCATGCATCAATCTTGTTCCGTTGTCCCTCCATAGAAGCCTTAACTTAGGTAAGATAGAACCAACGGAAACCATCTTAGGTCTAGCGGACGGTAGTGTTGCATATCCGGTGGGGATAATTAAAGACATGGTAGTACACGTAGGAGAGTTGACTCTTTTGGCCGACTTTCATGTGCTAGACATGAATAAGGACCTGACGTGCCCATTACTAGTAGGAATAGGATTCTTAGCTACCGCTAGTGCTATCATCGATTGTAAGATGTCCAAGATAGTGGTAGGAGAGGGAGTGCTAGGTCAATCTACGATGTCAAAAAGCATACATACTACAAAGAAGAGGAAATCCCACATGAGATTAGGTTGGATAGAGCGCACTCTAGATATAGACCTTGGATAGATAAGAACCTCATAGGTCCCCAACGACCTTTCTACTTAGATGAAGCCTTTGCTAGTAAAGCAACTTTCCATGAAAAAGAGATGGCTAGGGACATGGAAGTGAACCCGTTCGAGGACGCCTTAGTATTTAGGAAGATGACCGAGTTCCTAGGAAGTTTGCCCATCAACCTTGTCATGAATAGGTGGAAAATTGAAAAGCCTAAACATAAGTGGGATTGGAATAGACTACCTAGTGATGGTAATGGGGATTGGCACATTAGGATAACAATCTATGATCCCGATGGAGAGAAGTTAGAAAAGGCATATCAACCGAACGCGACTACTAGGAACCTAAATGATAAGTTTGATCCTTATGACATTGTTAAGGATAAGATTACTTATATCGGTACGTAGTGGCACGACTACGAGTCTAGCTACAAGACTCTTAAATAAAGAAAAAGGCTTCGTGGGAGGCAACCCATGCTTAATTGTTTGCTTGTTAGTGTCATATATCTTTTATTGATAGCTTATTCTCATGTTTAAATTTGTAAAAATGCTTTATTTTGTTTTTAACCTCGTCTTAATTGCATATAAAGGTATTTTACATAAAGGATAAGTGTAGGGAGGATTACACACGTTTTCAAAAGAAACGTAAACATGAGAATAGCAATTAATTAAAAGATATATATGTGTGTTTGTTCGAGTCAAATGCTTGTATCGAGTCATAATGGATGTTTTGAAGGAAATTTTTCCAGATTCCAAAGATGTAAATTTTCCTGAATTTTTCGAGAAAATTGCAAACCCGGTTTTGTCGGGATAACTGCAGCGTCAGATCGCAACTGACGGTGTCAAGGTTAAAGTAAAAACAACAGATTACTTTTCTCGTTTTTGTGCTACTTATAAATTTTGGAATTTTCAGGTCTTAATTTTCTAGAAAATCTGTAAACATCCATTCCAGAAGCATTATATCCTAGTTTAATCGAGTCTTATATATATTATTACCGCCGATTTTACGCGAAGGTTTTGTTTGTTTTCTTCGAATATGCAGGTTTTATTTATCAAGAAGAAGAAACAAAAGATTGAAAGGAGCTTATCACGCATACATTTTTATTGGAAAGGATTTAACCACCACTTTACACGAATCCTAACGAGCTAATCAGGGGAGTACTAGTTTCTTTCGTTTTTAATTACCTTCCATTATCATAACTTTGATACTTTCGGGGAACATTGGGGACAATGTTCAGTTTAAGTGTAGGGAGGGAAAATAAAACGGGAACTTTGAAACTATGCTTATCCTTGACTATTTGTTTTGTCCAATTGTAATTGTGTAATAAACCATGAGAAAATGTCGGTTAGGGTAATTTTGGCACCAAATTTTTAATTTTCATGACATGTAGGAGTGGGCCATTAGTCTTAACAAAAGCGTCTCACGGATAGGAAGTTGGATGACTAGCATAAAAACCATTTACCACTTAAATTACACCCAAAATGTGAGGATCGCCCTTAGATTAGTAGGAATTAAAGCATTCATCTTTAATGCTTATAGTGTGAACCGGTAGTATATTAGATTCTAGAACTTGTTTTGTGATGCATCCCGAGATCGCTAGTAAGACTACACTTGTGTAGTTAAGAATAACTAAATGATAAGAGGCATTAGGATAACCTTTGTTTAATACCCGTAATATAATTACTTCTTCCACATCGGTTGAGTAATTCCCCCACACCTTGCGTTGTACTCATCTTTAGTACACGATACCCCTAGTTAACCCCTCAGAGCCTATCCTTTTCGCGGTTCTCTTGATTTTTCGGTTTTCCGGAATATCAATGAAAAGCATTGTTTACACCCCACCCCTAAATATACACCCAAATCGCCTTAGCCTACCTTGTATGTACTCACTTTTAGTGCATTATTGTTATCACCCCAAACCCTTAGTTCAATTATATAGTTGCTTGCATGAGTTGCTAAGTCGAGTCATATCCTTTGTACACAGTTTTGGGATGATTGGGACTCATGGGAAAAAGTTAAAGTTTATGAAATGACTAGAAGGGAACGTTAGATTCCCTTATTTGCGTAATAACATACCCCAAGTGTTTTGATCTTTTCAATTCGGTCAAATTAGTGTTAGAGTAATAAAAACTCAAGTGTAGGGATGTGCCTATAAATCCCTATCATTTTGATGTTACCGTAGAGGATGGTAGAGTAAAAGTGTTTGAAAACCGAAAAAATAGAAAAAGAGAAAAGAAAAAAATAGAGTGTTCAAAAAAAAAAAAAAAATACGGGCTAGCGTCCTACATCTATCCTTTAAATTTATGTTTGTTTGGTTCAGTTTTCTAGAGTTTAGAGTGTCGAGTGTTGGCTTAGCAACGCCATTCTTCGTATGCTTGTAACATAGAGATTTTGATCCACCACTAAATAGCCTATCCCACCAAACCCTTTGTTTCCCTACCGTTAGCCTAACATTACAACCCTTTAAAGACCTCTTTGATAGTCTTTCCTTGGTACTTACGCCAAAGCGATGGAGGTTTGATCTATTCTCAAGCCTATGGTAATCTATGTACAAGGACCGGTTAATGAGTGTTTATCTTCCATTTCCAACTTGTTATATTTCATATACACCGAGATGTGTATCCAAACACCCCATGTGAGGTGCTAGTATGTAATTTCCGTGCTTGTTAATAACTTTTGCGGGGCTTATATGTGTTGTGGACTGTTTTAAACCAATGCTTCATGACCCCTAACTTATAAATTAATTGGCTAAAAGCATATTTGCTAGAGGACAAGCAAATACCAAGTGTAGGGATATTTGATAAGGTTTTAAAATGTACCTTTTTGAGGGGTCATTTAAGCCCTTATTTGATCACTTTTGTATCCGTTATTACTTAATATCGTTCCTTTTCACTTTTTAGGTCTCTTGAAGGAAAATTGTTGTAATGGCACTTATTTGGACCAAAAGGCGCGGATATACGAAGAAAATGGCCAAAGTCAAGAATCGAGACACTCAAGCTGCTGAAGTACAAGGTGACGGCGTCACTGCTTAAACTGCGACGCCGTCGGAGCATTTTGTGACGGGACAGTAGCCAAATTTCTTATTTTCAAGTGACGGTGTCAAGCTTTAAAAGAGTAGGCCATCGCAACTCAGACGACCTAGATTTAATCCAGACGGCGTCATAAGCTGAAGGGGACGGCGTCACAAGCACAAGGTGACGCCGTCGCGAGACTAATATGGCCAAGACGAAACCCTAATGAGGGCGACCCGACGGCGTCACAAATCATAAGGTGACGCCGTCGCACTTGTAATCTTATATATAGAATCCGAAATTTTCAGTATTTGTGTGTAGTCTTTTGGAGTAAAAACCTAAACCTAACCTAGGCTGTCTTGTACAGTATTTTAGGGTTCCAAACCCTATCTTACATCAAGATAAGTGTTTTACTTCATTAATTCAATTATGTCTTTGATTATTTGTGTGTATGCTTGCATGTTCTCCATGTCGGCATTTAATTTACTTGTGTGTTTGCTTAGGGAATATGAAACTTAATTATTGAATATTGATTGGTTGTCTCTTATCTTAATTGTTAATGATCTAGTAATGTGATAGGTCATTCGTTGTGTAGTTAATGCTTGATTAATCTTTGTGAACCTTAGACTATGACACCTAGAGTAGTTGTAGGCTAAACCATCCAAAGAGTGCCTTAGAGTTAGAGTGTATAAATCCTAGAGATTTTGTAGACGAGACCCTTTGGTAAGTTCAAAGAGTTAGGGATAAACGCATACCCTACAACTTTAGACACACAACGCGATTAAGAATAAGGACGTGACAATTCAACCATCAATAGGAGATAATTAAGGAGTAATAAAACCTAAGTAAACACATTTTTAAACTATCATACGAGCACACAATAATTAGACATAGACTACATACCCCTTAGTTTAGATAATTAGATAAGTAGAGTAATCGGTAGAAATACCAACCCCCAAATCCAAACCCCGAGATTCGTACCTTTCCATTTTCTAAAAAACATAAAAAGATAAAAAAATAATCTTCCTCAACCCCAACCTTAGCGTAGTAACTTCTCACTAGCATTCCTATTCCCCTAGAGAATATATCAATACCCGTGGCTTACCCTAATACTACACTACAACTATTAGGTTCACTGCCTAGGGTGTTATAAAACTTGCTCGAAGAAAAGGAAGTTCCTTTGACCCCGAACGACGCGTGTAGCGTTATCAAGTTTTTGGCGCCGCTGCCGGGGAATAGAATAGCTAGTTAGTAGTCCACCTCGTCTAGGTTTCTTTGCTTGATTCCTATCAAGTAAATTTTTTCTTATTTTTAGCCTTCTCGTAGTCTATCCCCCTTCTTCGTGACCTTTGTTCGTAATCCCATCACTTTTCATCATGGAAGGTGATAACCACCCACCATTCATCAACCCACCACCAAATGACCCGCCAAGAGCCCGTACTCTTGGTGAATACTCGACCAAGCCACCTAGGCTATAGGAACACCATTGAGCTTCCCGACCAAGCCCAAACTACGACCCTGCAATCCGACACCATCCGGTTGGTGCAAACGGATGTGCATTCCATGGACTTCGCTCCGAAGATCCAAATCAGCATCTAAGGGATTTCCTTAAAATTGTCGATTCCATCGACCTCGATGCTACTACTCGGGAGACCACGCGCTGCGTCTCTTCCAATTCTCTCTACGGGACCAAGCTAGTAATTGGCTTGAGCGACTTCCCGCCGGCTCCATCTCAAGTTGGGATGATCTCACCTCTCGCTTCCTTGCTCAATTCTTCTCACCGGGGAGAACCACTAAACTTACGAATGACATCTTGATGTTCCAACAACATCAAGGTGAATCTCATAACGAAGCATGGACTTGATTCAAGGACTTACTTCATAAAGTCCTTCATCACGGCATTGATCTTTGGCTTCAAGTCCAAATATTTTATGATCATGTCAATTTCCCTACAAAGCGATCCATTAACCAAGCGGTCGGTGGAAAACTTAGTGATCTCACCGCGGAATAATCATGGGGTATAATAGAGGACCTTGCTCTCTATGAAAACGAAAGTTGGAATGGCCCCCGTGAGTTGCCCAAAACCGTTAAGGCAATCTCTTTGCCTCCCATTGACTCACAATCTTCCGACCGTAGGATGCTCGAGCTTGAAGATCAAGTTAAATTCCTAATGAGCTCCTACGAAAATCCTAAGTCTTCACATCAAGTGAATAAAATCACTCTTCCTTGTGAGTTATGTAGTGGTCCCCATGACACTCGTGATTGAACAAGACTCCCCGAACAAGCTTTTGCGGACTACGCCTCCATGCGTACCAACAGAGCGGGAGAGAAGTGGTACACTTTCAAGCCCAAACAAAACAACTTAGGAAACTCTTACAACCCCTCATGGAGAAATCACCCTAACCTTAAGTGGAACCAAAACTCAAGCACACCCCAAAGCTCATCTAGTCCACCTAATAGGTTCAATTCTCTAAACACCGGGAACCCCACTAATCTTGAGGCAATTTCATCTAGATTCATGTCATCTCAAGAGACTCGATTGACTAAGCTTGAAGCTGATTTTAAGCGAAGACAAGGCGAGATGACAAACAAGCTTGATGCCCTCTTAAAAGCCTTTAATGACCGGGAAATTGGAGCACTCCCAAGTGATACTATAAAGAACCCAAAAGTGAATTAAATTTCGTCAACTTCATGTTCTTGTTCACCATGGGAGAGTGCACATCCATGTCCCTCACACCCAACGGTTCACTCGGTAAATGCTATCAAAAAGGGTTCCAAGCCATCCAAAATGAGGTACCAAGGCCCTGCACCATTGGTAGAACCTACTGTTGAGAAACCCGTCAACCGAGAACCCAAACCTAGTCTAGAGGAGGAGTACAAGGAACTCTATCAAGAAAAACCGGTTCTTGAAGTCTTAGCTCATGCACCTTATTATAATGCTTTAAAAGAAAAATATGAGTTAGAACTTAAACTTAGAAAATATGGGTCCGCTTTTTTGTGAAATAATCAACCTAAAAAGTTAGACGATCCCAGGCTATTTACTCTTCCATGTAGGCTTGGAACTTCCAAACCTCTCGATACTCTAGCCGACTTAGGATCAAGCATCAATCTTGTTCCGTTTTCCCTCCATAGAAGCCTTAACTTAGGTAAGATAGAACAAACGGAAACCATCTTAGGTCTAGCGGACGGTAGTGTTGCATATCCGGTGGGGATAATTAAAGACATGGAAGTACACGTAGGAGAGTTGACTCTTTTGGCCGACTTTCATGTGCTAGACATGAATAAGGACCCGACGTGCCCATTACTAGTAGGAAGAGGATTCTTAGCTACCGGTAGTGCTATCATCGATTGTAAGATGTCCAAGATAGTGGTAGGAGAGGGAGTGCTAGGTCAATCTACGATGTCAAAAAGCATACGTACTACAAAGAAGAGGAAATCCACATGAGATGAGGTTGGATAGAGCGCCCTCTAGATATGGACCTTGGATAGATAAGAACCTCATAGGTCCCCAACGACCTTTCTACTTAGATGAAGCCTTTGCTAGTAAAGCAACTTTCCATGAAAAAGAGATGGTTAGGGACATGGAAGTGAACCCGATCGAGGACGCCTTAGTATTTAGGAAGATGACCGAGTTCCTAGGAAGTTTGCCCGTCAACCTTGTCATGAATAGGTGGAAAATTGAAAAGCCTAAACATAAGTGGGATTGGTATAGACCACCTAGTGATGGTAATGGGGAGTGGCACTGATGAGTGTCTAAATACTCATCATTTTTGTACCATTTAAACTTCAAAAACATCTGAAAACACTCAGAAATGCATCAAAATGATAAAAATATCACAAATAAGTGTTTTATGTGTTTTAAATGCAAAAACATCAAAATCTGGTGAAAAACGTATCAAGTTTGCATAATTGGCAGTTTTAGTCCCCCAAGTTTCAAAAGTTGTCAAATCTAGTCCCTGGAATCAAAATAAAGAAAAATATCATTCAAGGTCCCTGAAATATTCTAAATTGTCAAAAATGGTCCTTGAATGAATCTTTGGGCAAATGACAGAAAAGGTCCCTCAACTTTACAAAAGTGTCAAAATTGGTCCTGGATATTTAAAAGGAAAATAATCAAATGTTATCCTTGTACTATTAAAGATTGGCAAATTTGGTCCTTTTTATAAATTTGGAAAAGTGACAGGTTTGGTCCCTCAAATTGGCAGAATTACATAAATGGTCCTTGTGTTTATAAGCTACAACAAACGGACCCTATTATTAACAAACCCAAAAACCAAATCAAACCCAAACCAGTAACTAGCCCAAGCCCAATCCCTTGGACCTTGGACCTTGAACTCTAGACCCTTGAGCCAGTTCACAAACCAATTTGAACCCTGCCATTATCCAATTGTGAACCCCCAGCTTAATATTAAAATCCTCGGTCAAATAAAGTCAAACCCGCCAAATACCAGGAGCACTGTTCATCTCCTCTCCCACACCTGTTAACTCAAAACCAGTGGTTTCACCACCACCTCTCCACCTCACCACCTCACCACCACCTGTCTCCAGCTCATTACCCCTCCCTTTCCACCTGTATACCAGCCACCTAGCATTTAATGCTTCCCCACCATCAAACACTTCACCTCACCTTACATCCTGTTTTTCTGCAAAATCACTCCTAGCTCCATATCTACTTCTCATTTTGTCCCCTCCACCTCTACAATCTTCCAAGAATTCTTAATTGAAGAAAACCTGATCTAATCCACTAGTACTACTTTTGGCCAAAGTGAATTTGAAATTTGAGATTGCTTTGACTCATCCAATGGCCAAGATTTTAAGTGGGAAATGATCAGAGGCATGTGGGGAGTCTCTCAAGTCTATAAAGAAAGAGGAGAAGCAGAGGAGTGATCTATCTAGTATTATTTTTAGTTAATGTATGTCGTATTAAATAATTTTACAATTCCAGTATAATTTAAAGCTTTCAAGAACTTTGTTTAAGTATCTTTAGTGTATGTGAATCTTTTCCAATGATTAATTTCAAGTTTTAATCTCATTTCAAGTTTATGCAAAATTTCAAGTTATAAAAAATCTCATGATAGTTTGAATGATGTTTGTAGTTGTTGTCTTGGACTCATAAGCTAATGTAAGCTCCTAGAAAGCTTCTTAAAGCTTTTAGAAACCTTAAAACTCAGTTTAGAAGTAAAACTCAAAAATCACCAAAAATACCAAAAAAATTAGTTAAAAATAAAAAATGAGCAAAGAGATGATCAAGAAGATGGAGCAGGGTTGATTGTGGATTTCTTGGGTTTAGAAGCTTAGTGGTAAGCTATTAGGGTGGATACTTGGTCCTTGTTATCTGTTTTCAGTTGGATACCATTTGTAAGCCATTTTCTCATAATTTGCATTTCTTAATATTAGTGGTTAATTCTTGTTAATTTTAGTTTAATCTTGTCTAAACATAGTTAGCACAAGTTAATTTATAGCTTTCTTGGTTTGAAAATCTGTTTTAGTGTTAAAAGGTTCAAAACAGTCTCATAAATTGTTGTTTGGATTTGATTTGTTAACCATGTTAGAGTTTGTTCAAGCCTTTGTTATTAGTTGATTCATGTTATATTAGGTTAATATATCTCAGTGCAACAAAGAAAACTAGTCCTTGTTCTATAAAAAGTCAAAATCACCTTAATTCTGTCCTAGACTCATATCTGTTAGGATTTTTGATTGAATAAACATGCATACTGTTTTGAAAGTTGTTTATCTAGCTTAATTTAGTCTCATAATAGCTTAATATAACATATTTAGTAGCCTAGGATCATTCAAATCTCATAAAAGTCAACTTACTAGTTTATTTCAAAAAGTCAAAATTATCATAGACAGTTTTTTTGAATAAAATAGATAATTTTATTTAGGGTTTAATATTGAGTTTCATGCTATAAGCTTTTGGGAGATTAAACTTTTGCTGCTTAACTTAATTAGAAAAATATTAGCTTATATATATTTAACTTATAAACTGCTTATCTCTTTATTTCTTTTAAGCACTTTTTCAAAATCATGCCCTGTGAACAGTGTTGCTAGCCTATTTCACAAGCTCTCAGAGAGCTTATTAGTGACACCTAGCTTGTGCACTTTAGTTTTTTAAGAAGCTCACCTAGCTATCTCTCTAGTCCAAAGCTTATTTTCACCTTATTAGCTTATTTAATAGGACTGCTCATTGCTTTTTATTTGTCCCATTTCATATAGTACACTGAGTAACCAGTGTTTACTAGCTTTTTCAAAAGCTTGTCACAAGCTTGCCAGTGGAAACCATAGTTAGATTTTTAGCTTTTTGGATAGCTTAACTGGTTAACTAGTTAGTGCCAGTCTTTATTTTCATTTCCTAATTTATATAAGTGCTTAAATATAAGCTAGAAAGTACCTAGATATCTAAATGAGTGTCCTGTGCAAACAGATAAGCTTGTGCTTATTTGGAATTTGTAGTGCTTATTTCCAATTTATTTTGCTTTCTCAGTTGTTGTATTAGCTTATTCTCAGTTCCTTAGCTTATTTCAATTAGCATTTGCTTATTTATTAGCTTAATTAGCCAATTGGCTAAATCATTTTGCTTATTTCATTTCTTATATAACTGTTAAGTATAATAAGCTCAAACTGAGCTTATTAGTTGTTTTCATAAAAAGTTGTAGTTTTGAAATTTGCTTATCTTAGTGTGCTTAATCAGTTTCAAAAAGAAAAATCCAAAAAAGAAAATAAAAATCAAAAAGCCATTGCTGGGATTCGAACCCTGGCCACCCAGCTCACCAAACACACACGTTACCAGTTGCCCTTGGGTCTTTGACTGGTTATGGTTGGCACAATTTAATACATAAGTCTTGTTTTCCATTTTAGCTTATACGTTTAATTTAGCTTATTTACAGCTTATTAAAATAAGTTGTTACACCTTTTGTATTTTTCTTAGCTTTGTATTAGTATAAAGTATTTTATAAAAAAGTTTCAGATTTTTCTTAATAGTTTTAGTATTTTTAATCATTTAATTAGTTTAAAAGAGTATTTAATTCATAATAAAAAATATAAAAGTCAAAAAAATAAATCTTTTTTCTAAAATTTTCTTTTGTCATATAGTAAGTAAGAAAATTGTTTTACACTCGTAGGACGTTTATTTTACAAATTTTACATTTTTCTTAGCACTCGCTGTAATTTTTACATATAACGCACGTTTTCATTCTAGGTCACGTTTTTAGATAATTTAAGTTTAAGTTTTAATTAAAATAGTTTATTTAAGTTATTTTATTTTATAAATCAAGAAAAACATCATTTTAAAAATAGTGATAGCGTTTATTTAATATTATTTAGCTTTTTAATTTTCTTTAATTTGCATTTAAGCCCCTGTAATTTACAAAACTTTTTCTTTAGATATAAATATTATAAAATCCTTACTGATCACTATCCTTAGTGATTATTCGACATCTGAAAGTGTTAAACACCATTAATCCTCCGTGGGACTTAACGACCTGTGGAAACACTATACTCTCCAGATCATAATTGCATTGGTTTTAGACAGTTTTAATTTTATTACGGTTGACCATTCACAAGTGGTTAGCTTGTGTGATAAACTTGATTGTCTGGACCCAATCAAATTTTGGCGCCGCTGCCGGGGAGGCTTTAGCGTGTTCTAAACATTCTCAGACCCGTACTTGCACATATACCACCTTTTGTAAACAGTTTTTTTAAGATATCAAAAAGTCATTAACACTTTTCCTAAAGTGTTAACAACACCAAAAATATATAAAACAACAAAACAATCGTAACGTTTTCTATCTTGTATTTTCTTTAAGGTGATTCTTAAAGAGGTACGAATTGGTTAAACGAGACGATACCAAAAATATTGTTCAAAAGTTTTTAAACCTTTAGCACAAATCCATACCTACGTCTTTTTAGTGGTACTTAAATACATAAAAATCAACCACCGCAAACCAAGTCAGTACACCTACCAACTGGGGGTGTGACCATTAATAAGTTCCCGAACAAAAGATTTAAAACTTGCCTTTGTGTCCTTGTGATTTGGTGTACCTTTTTCAAAGAAGCCATTTCATTTGTGATTATTGGTTAAGTTCACTTGTCGTTTTGCCTCGCATTTGTTTTGAAAACTGATTTTTAAACTTAGTGCATGCGCACTCGTTCTTCCAGCTCTACAAGTCCACTTTCTGAGCTTGCAAATATTCCTCGTAGGCGTAGAGGACGTTCTGCTCCTTCAGCCGTGACTGAGGAACGTCTAGTACCACCACCCCCTGTCGTAATGGCAGAAGACAAACCGATGAATGAGCTTCTCCAAGCACCCATCGAGGGTTACGGAGATGCCATTATTGTCCCAGCCATCGTGGCTGATACCTTTGAGCTCAAAACTGGGTTGCTTAATCTTGTAACCCAAAGCCAATTTTATGGTTTTGAGCGGGATGATCCTCATGCACATATTCGATGGTTTAACAAGATTGCATCTACCATCAAATACAAGAATGTCCCACATGAAGCAATTAAGCTTCTTCTGTTCCCATTCTCTCTAGAGGGACAAGCCCGGAATTGGCTTGAGAAACAACCCCCTCGTTCCATTGTGACATGGGAGGATTTAGTCACCAAATTTGTTAACGAATTCTATCCTCCATCCCGAACTACAAGTCTTAAGAATGAGATAATGAAATTTTCTCAAAGATTTGATGAATCATTCGGGGAGGCATGGGATCGTTACAAAGAATTGCTCCGCAAGTGTCCACATCATGGTTTTACCGAGTTAATGCAAATGGATACTTTCTACAATGGTTTGAACCAGACTAACCAAGACTCTTTAAATGCCTCCGCGGGAGGTAATTTCCTGAGCAAGACCACAAAAGAAGCCTTGCAAATCATTGAAAACAAGTCCCAGGTCCGCCCTTTTCGAACAAAGACATATCAGACTCAGTCTAATGCAGGACCTTCTACTTCATCTCACGTGAGTACATCTAGCACCGATGCTAAGATTGACAAACTCACGGATATTGTTCAGGCTTTGGTTCTTGCTAACCAAAAGAAAGTCACTTTCACACAGACACCATCACATGGTGAAGTAAAGAAAGTCGAGGTCTGTGTTACTTGTGGTGGCCCTCATGCATACTACAACTGTACTGCCACCGATGGTAGTCCATTTGAAGCCAATGCTATAGCCGGTACTTCACATCAAGGAGGTAATCAATACCGTCCTCAAAATGAACCAAACTACCGTGCTAACACTTATCAGGGACCACCCGGTTTTAGCCAGAATCCTAACATGCAAAACCGGAATCAGAACCAACCTAGAATGAACCAAGGTTATCAAAACCAATGTAATTTTTATCCCGGACCAAATCAAGGTTTCCAACATCCAGGAAATCTTAATCAAAACAATTTCAATCGAGGGAATCAATTTCATGGGAATGTGAATCCTAATCAAGGAAATTTTCAAAATCAAGGCCCTAATCCAAACATTAGAGGCCAGAATTTTCCTAATCAAACTCAAGCCATTGTTCCAATTGGACCATCATCTGATGAGTTATTGAAACAATTCATGAAATCCCAAGATGAAATGAACAGGTTGTTGGTCAGTCAGATCGCTGATCTAAAGAAGTCTTTAAATGATCAACCCTCGGGCTCAGGAAAACTTCCGAGCAACACGATCGCTAACCCGAGGGGCGATGCAAAGGCGATCACAACCAGAAGTGGTGTTTCATATGATGGACCCGCTATTCCTACTACCTCTTCTTCTTCTCTCCCGAAGGTAGTGGAAAGTGAACCAGAGACTACAAAGGACAAGGAACTTCCTACTAATAACGGAGGTGCCAACGATGTCCAACCTCAAGTTGTCCAGAAACCCAAATCCAATCCAGGAGTTGTTTTTGAACCTCCAGTAGCTCTCGTTGAAAACCCCAAATCCAAATCTTCTATTCCTTACCCATCACGTTTGAATGAGCAAAAGCTCCGCGAAAAAGCCAGTCATCAAATGGACAAATTTTTTCAAAATTTCCAAGAACTACATTTTGACATAAGC
The DNA here is from genome assembly GCA_910596185.1 of Chrysanthemum makinoi. Classification (NCBI taxonomy): domain Eukaryota; kingdom Viridiplantae; phylum Streptophyta; class Magnoliopsida; order Asterales; family Asteraceae; genus Chrysanthemum; species Chrysanthemum makinoi. The sequence goes on along the minus strand of OU343216.1, from coordinate 13,577,764 downwards.
TTTGCGGATGCTATCATGCTGATGCCCAAGTTTGCATCAACTCTTAAACACATGTTAAGCAACAAGGAAAAGCTGTTTGAGATGGCAAAAACTCCTCTAAACGAGAACTGCTCAGCAGTTATCTTGAAGAGGCTTCCAGAAAAGCTTGGAGATCCTGGAAAATTTCTCTTACCTTGTGTATTTCCAGGGATGGTTGAATGCTTTGCCTTAGCCGATCTTGGTGCAAGCATTAACCTGATGCCTCATTCAGTATGGAAGAAACTTTCTCTTCCGGACCTTATTCCTACATGCATGACTCTTGAGCTTGCAGATCGTACAATATCCCGTCCACTTGGCATTGCCGAGGACGTATTTTTGAAAGTAGGAAAGTTCCATTTTCCTGCTGACTTTGTAGTTGTTGATTTCGATGCTGATCCACGGGTTCCTTTCATTGTTGGACGAGGATTCCTGAGAACGGGCCGTGCTCTCATTGATGTATTTGAGCAAGAAATCACATTACGTGTGAGTAATAAAGCTGTCACCTTTAACCTTGATCAAACTTCAAGGTACTCCGCAAACTATGATTCTGAGTCGGTTAACCGAATAGATATCATTGATGTTCCTTCTGAAGAGTACTCTCAAGAAGTTCTTGGTTATGATCATAATTCTTCGAGTGATAATCTCACTCATTCATCTCAACCCATCATTGCCAATTCTACTCCTTCTCTCACTCCATTTGAGGAAAGTGACTTCATCTTGGAAGAGATTGAAGCATACTTGTCTAGTGATTCAGTTCCATGGAAAATTGATCACGCTCCAATTGACATCGAGGGAGATATTCTTCTCATTGAGAAATTGCTTAATGATGATCCATCATCACTCCCTCCCGTCAAGCTTCATAACAAGGAAGTCAAGTCAGTTGAGAAAACTGAAGAATTTCCTGAAGTAGAACTTAAGGACTTACCACCTCATCTCGAGTATGCATTTCTTGAGGGTGATGATAAATTACCCGTCATTATTGCTCGAGATTTGAGTAAAGATGAAAAAGTTGCTCTCATAAAGGTCTTGAAGTCACACAAGCAAGCAATTGCTTGGAAACTCTCCGACATTAAGGGTATCAACCCCGAGTTTTGTACTCACAAAATCTTAATGGAGGATGACTTCAAACCAGCAGTTCAACATCAGAGAAGAGTTAATCCTAAGATCCATGATGTTATTAAACAAGAGGTTCTTAAACTTCTTGATGCAGGATTAATTTACCCGATCTCAGATAGTCCTTGGGTTAGCCCAATTCATTGTGTTCCTAAAAAGGGTGGCATAACTGTTGTCACAAATGAAGATAACGAGTTAATTCCAACTCGGCTGGTTACGGGATGGCGTGTTTGCATTGACTATCGCAAGTTGAATGACGCCACCCGAAAAGACCATTTTCCTCTACCCTTCATGGACCAAATGCTTGAGAGATTAGCAGGGAACGAATACTATTGTTTCCTAGATGGTTTCTCGGGTTATTTTCAGATCCCCATTGATCCAAAGGATCAAGAAAATACCACATTCACCTGCCCATACGGAACTTTTGCCTACAGACGTATGCCTTTTGGCCTATGTAATGCTCCTGGCACGTTCCAACGATGTATGATGGCCATTTTCCACGACATGATCGGGGAAACAATGGAGGTGTTTATGGATGACTTCTCGGTCATTGGGGACTCGTTTCAAACATGTCTCTCCCATTTAGATAAAATGCTAAAACGGTGTGAAGACACCAATCTTTGTCTAAATTGGAAGAAGAGCCACTTTATGGTCAAAGAAGGCATAGTCCTTGGCCATAAGATTTCAAAAAACGGGATTGAGGTAGATAGAGCAAAAGTCGATGTTATTGCTAAATTGCCTCAACCTACTACCGTCAAAGGTATTAGGAGTTTTTTAGGTCATGCGGTTTTATCGCAGGTTCATACAAGACTTTTCAAAAATCGCCCGGCCTATGACCCATCTTCTTAAAAAAGATGCTCCTTTTATCTTTTCACCTGAGTGCATCAAAGCTTTTGAAACATTAAAGAAAAAGCATACTGAAGCACCCATTCTCGTTGCTCCCGACTGGGATTTGCCTTTTGAGCTCATGTGCGATGCAAGTGATTTTGCTATTGGTGCAGTCCTAGGGCAACGTAGATCCAAGCATTTTCAGCCTATCCACTACGCAAGTAAGACTATGACTGAAGCTCAAACCCATTACACCACCACAGAAAAAGAGCTACTAGCCGTGGTGTATGCGTTTGAGAAGTTTCGGCCATATCTAATCTTGACCAAATGCGTGGTATATACGGATCACTCGGCTCTCAAATATCTCTTTGCAAAACAAGATGCAAAGCCGAGATTGCTCCGTTGGGTTCTCCTCCTGCAAGAATTTGATATCATTATACGTGATAAAAAAGGAGCTGAGAACCTGGCTGCTGATCATCTGTCCCGATTAGAAAACCCTCACCAAGATGTTTTCGAGAAAAAGGAAATAAATGAAACATTTCCTCTCGAGACACTCAATGCGGTTTCTTTTCGTGGAGACTCTACTACCCCATGGTTTGCTGACTTCGCAAATTACCATGCGGGTAACTTCATAGTGAAAGGGATGTCGACCCAACAGAAGAACAAATTCTTCGAGGATGTTAAACATTACTTCTGGGACGACCCCTACTTATTCAAAATCTGTGCGGATCAAGTCATCCGACGGTGTGTTTATGGACAGGAAGCTATTGACATTCTCAAAGCTTGCCATGCTAGACCCACCGGGGGACATCATAGTCCAAATTACACCACCAAAAAGGTGTTTGATTCCGGGTTTTATTGGCCTACGATTTACAAGGATGCCCACGAATTTGTGAAAACCTGTGACGCTTGTCAACGTCACGGAAATATCTCTCAAAGAAATGAAATGCCGCAAAACGCCATTCAAGTGTGTGAGATATTTGACATCTGGGGCATTGACTTTATGGGGCCATTTCCATCATCTCGAGGAAACAAATACATACTTGTGGCTGTTGACTATTTGTCAAAATGGGTTGAAGCGAAAGCTTTACCTACCAACGATGCCCGAGTTGTTGTGAAATTTTTAAAATCTCTTTTTGCTAGGTTTGGAACTCCATGAGCTATAATCAGTGATCGTGGTACACATTTCTGCAATGACCAATTTGATAGAGTCATGCTAAAGTATGGTGTAACCCAACCGTCTCTCTCTGCGTACCACCCCCAAATAAGTGGGCAAGTGGAAGTTTCCAACCGTGGTATAAAAAGAATTCTTGAAAGGACAGTTGGCGAAAACCGTGCATCCTGGTCGGATAAACTGGATGACGCACTCTGGGCCTTCCGTACAGCTTATAAAACACCAATCGGGTGTACTCCATACAAGCTAGTGTACGGAAAGGCATGTCATCTGCCGATTGAGCTTGAGCACAAAGCATACTGGGCCTTGAAACATGCCAACTTCGATATTCAGACAGCTGGTGATCACAGAAAACTTCAAATGAATGAACTAAATGAACTCCGTGATCAAGCATACGAGAACTCTTTGATCTACAAACAAAAGACAAAGAAGATTCATGACTCCAAAATCAAAAACCGCGTTTTCAACGTTGGTGATCGAGTCCTTCTTTTCAATTCAAGATTGAAGATATTCTCGGGAAAGCTCAAGTCCCGTTGGTCTGGTCCATTTACTATTGCTAAGATTTATCCTTATGGTACCATTGAGTTATCTCAACCCGATGGTCCAAATTTTAAAGTGAATGGTCATCGATTAAAGCACTATTTTGGAGAGGACATTCCACCTGTGGTTGTCCCAGATCTACAAACTTTCCCCATGAACCAATGAATGCAGGGATCAAGTCAAGCTAGTGACTCGGGAATCAAAAACAGTAGCACACACCATATGGGTTTTCACCCATATTTCTGACTTCTTTCTACTTTCTACCACCCTAGTGTGGGGGAGTTGCCCCCCGCTGTTGTATACAAGTTTTCAAAAAAAAAAAAAAAAAAAAAAAAGTGTATATATCAAAAACAAAATAATGGCCGTAGTATTTCCCTTTTATGTTCTATGTTTCGGCATAACCGCCGGTACTTTGAATATTGAGGGCAATATTCATTTCTAGTGTGGGGGGGAATTCTCACGAATTTTATCATGTAATTATACCACCCAATTCCCCCATTTTTGGCCAAAATGTTTTTGGAGTAAGTGTTTTTCACTTACTCAGCAAATGGTAATCAGTCCGCCATGTCTAACCCACATAAGGATTGGCTAATCCAGGAGCAAACGGCTCTTGGTAAAGATATCTCAAATCCGTTTATGGCTTGCAATTTGCCCAAAATTGTATGGTGTTCAGCTCACCATATCTTTAATTAGTGAAGAGTTGGCTAGCCCGCAAGTTTATGGCTTGTGGTAAAGGCAGTTGGAAAACCATAATTGGTAATCGGCTCACCAAAGATAATATTGATAATTTATCTAAGAGTTGGCTAGTCCAGAAGCAAACGGTTTCTGGTAAAGACAAATAAAATCCGTTTACAGCTTATGATTTGCTCAAAATCATTTGGTTATCATTGTGCCAAGGTTCCTACTTGAACTAAAACAATTGGCTACTCCATTAACTTTTCTCCAAAGATTGCTAGGGACTAGCAATATCTTAGTGTGGGGGATTGATGAGTGTCTAAATACTCATCATTTTTGTACTATTTAAACTGCAAAAACATCTGAAAACACTCAGAAATGCATCAAAATGATAAAAATATCACAAATAAGTGTTTTATGTGTTTTAAATGCAAAAACATCAAAATATGGTGAAAAACGTATCAAGTTTGCATAATTGGCAGTTTTAGTCCCCCAAGTTTCAAAAGTTGTCAAATCTAGTCCCTGGAATCAAAATAAAGAAAAATTTCATTCATGGTCCCTGAAATATTCTAAATTGTCAAAAATGGTCCTTGAATGAATCTTTGGGCAAATGTTGAGAAAAGGTCCCTCAACTTTACAAAAGTGTCAAAATTGGTCCTTGGATATTTAAAAAAGGAAAATAATCAAATGTTATCCTTGTACTATTAAAGATTGGCAAATTTGGTCCTTTTTATAACTTTGGAAAAGTGACAGGTTTGGTCCCTCAAATTGGCAGAATTACATAAATGGTCCTTGTGTTTATAAGCTACAACAAACGGACCCTATTATTAACAAACCCAAAAACCAAATCAAACCCAAACCAGTAACTAGCCCAAGCCCAATCCCTTGGACCTTGGACCTTGAACTCTAGACCCTTGAGCCAGTTCACAAACCAATTTGAACCCTGCCATTATCCAATTGTGAACCCCCAGCTTAATATTAAAATCCTCGGTCAAATAAAGTCAAACCCGCCAAATACCAGGAGCACTGTTCATCTCCTCTCCCACACCTGTTAACTCAAAACCAGGTGGTTTCACCACCACCTCACCACCTCTCCACCTCACCACCACCTGTCTCCAGCTCATTACCCACTCCCCTTCCACCTGTATACCTGGCCACCTAGCATTTAATGCTTCCCACCACTCAAACACTTCACCTCACCTTACATCCCCTGTTTTTTGCTGCAAAATCACTCCTAGCTCCATATCTACTTCTCATTTTGTCCCCTCCACCTCTACAATCTTCCAAGAATTCTTAATTGAAGAAAACCTGCTCTAATCCACTAGTACTACTTTTTGGCGCCAAAAGTGAATTTGAAGGCTGAGATTGCTTTGACTCATCCAATGGCCAAGATTTTAAGTGGGAAATGATCAGAGGCATGTGGGGAGTCTCTCAAGTCTATAAAGAAAGAGGAGAAGCAGAGGAGTGATCTATCTAGTATTATTTTTAGTTAATGTATGTCGTATTAAATAATTTTACAATTCCAAGCTTATTTTTCACCTTATTATAATTTAAAGCTTTCAAGAACTTTGTTTAAGTATCTTTAGTGTATGTGAATCTTTTCCAGTGATTAATTTCAAGTTTTAATCTCATTTCAAGTTTATGCAAAATTTCAAGTTATAAAAAATCTCATGATAGTTTGAATGATGTTTGTAGTTGTTGTCTTGGACTCATAAGCTAATGTAAGCTCCTAGAAAGCTTCTTAAAGCTTTTAGAAACCTTAAAACTCAGTTTAGAAGTAAAACTCAAAAATCACCAAAAATACCGTTTTAGATAATTTAAGTTTATTTTAATTAAAAAAAAGTAGTTAAAAATAAAAAATGAGCAAAGAGATGATCAAGAAGATGGAGCATGGTTGATTGTGGATTTCTTGGGTTTAGAAGCTTAGTGGTAAGCTATTAGGGTGGATACTTGGTCCTTGTTATCTGTTTTCAGCTGGATACCATTTGTAAGCCATTTTCTCATAATTTGCATTTCTTAATATTAGTGGTTAATTCTTGTTAATTTTAGTTTAATCGAGTCTTATATATATTATTACCGCCGATTTTACGCGAAGGTTTCGTTTGTTTTATTCGAATATGCAGGTTTTATTTATCAAGAAGAAGAAACAAAAGATTGGAAGGTGCTTATCACGCATACATTTTTCTTGGAAAGGATTTAACCACCACTTTACACGGATCCTACCGAGCTAATCAGGGGAGTACTGGTTTCTTTCGTTTTTAATTACCTTCCATTATCATAACTTTGATACTTTCCCTAATGGAGTGTTTCCTAACGGTTGTAACTCTTCTTTTATTGCGCTTATTCCGAAGGTTACTGATGCCAAACACGTATCTGATTATCGTCTGATTAGTCTGATAGGAAGTATTTATAAAGTGGTGACGAAAATATTGGCTAGCCGTTTAGCTATGGTAATCTCGGATATTGTCTCCAACACCCAGTCGGCATTCATTGCTGGTAGACAAATCTTAGACGGGCCCTTTATTATCAATGAGATTTTGAATGGTATGATTCGTTTCAAGAAGAAACTTCAAGACCTTAAGTCCTCTATTCGAAATTGGATCAAAGTTAAATGTTTAGATCTTAATAGCTCTAAGAAGGCAATTCTGGATGACCTTTCTGCTATAGACAAGGAACTTGATTGTGATCAGGTTGCTGAACCTCGCTTGGCTAGACGACAAGATCTTACACGCCAACTTCATGATATTAGATCCATAGAAGCTGTGGACGCGTTTCAGAAATCTATGATAAAATGGGCGATCGAGGGTGATGAGAACACACGTTTTCCATGGAATCATCAATAAGAGAAGGTCTCAGCTTTCTATTAGAGGGATATTTGTCAATGGTTTATGGCAAATGAATCCTACGGCCATTAAGGAAGCTTTTCTAGATCACTTTACAACTCGGTTCAGAAACCATTGGGGTTGGGCCTAAAATTATCTTTTGCTTTCCTAAAAGGTTGTCGAGTGACCAGGTTTCTGATTTGGAGAGCAACATCTCGCGTGATGAGATCCGTAAGGCAGTGTGGAATTGTGGGGACAATAAGTCCCCAGGTCCGGATGGTTTTACGTTCAATTTTTCAAAAATATTGGGATTTGATCGGTCCCGATTTGTGCGAAGCGGTCGAATATTTTTTCTCTAATGGAGTGTTTCCTAACGGTTGTAACTCTTCTTTTATTGCGCTTATTCCGAAGGTTACTGATGCCAAACACGTATCTGATTATCGTCGATTAGTCACGATAGGAAGTATTTATAAAGTGGTGTCGAAAATATTGGCTAGCCGTTTAGCTATGGTAATCTCGGATATTGTCTCCAACACCCAGTCGGCATTCATTGCTGGTAGACAAATCTTAGACGGGCCCTTTATTATCAATGAGATTTTGAATTGGTGCAAAAGGAGATGCAAAAAAGTTATGTTTTTTAAGGTTGACTTTGCCAAGGCTTACGATTCAGTACGCTGGGAATATTTAATTGATGTCCTTAAGGCCTTTGGTTTTGGTTCGAAGTGGTGCCAATGGATTCAAGGATGCGTTCGCTTCGTTAAGGCCTCTATCTTGGTTAATGGAAGTCCCACTAACGAGTTTCAATTTCAACCGTGGTTTCAAGCAAGGAGATCCTTTGGCTACTTTACTTTTCATTCTTGTGATGGAGTCGCTTCACCTTTCGTTTAATAGAGTGGTTGATGCCGGTATTTTTAAGGGGATTCGGCTTAACAATTCTCTATCCATTTCTCATTTATTCTACGCGGACGACGCTTTGATTATAGGGGAATGGTCAAATGACAACCTCCGCAGTCTCACAAATGTTCTCCATTGTTTCTATCTTGCATCGGGGTTACGAATTAATTTTCACAAAAGTCAACTTTTAGGTGTGGGGGTGCACACTTTTGATGTTAGTTTGGCAGCTGCTTCTATTGGGTGTTCGATCATGAAGAATCAATTTTGATATCTTGGCGTCATGGTTGGGGAAAATATGGCTCGTCATAAGGCTTGGTCGAATGTTACTCTCAAACTCAGATCCCGTCTCTCCAAATGGAAGACTAAAACTCTCTCTGTTTGTGGATGCCTCACTTTATTGAAGTCTGACCTTGGTGCCTCCCTGCTATTCTATATGTCTATCTTTAAAACTCCTAAAGGTATTCTTAAAGAAATGGAGTCCATTCGCAACAATTTCTTCATAGGGGCTGATCCGTCGGAGAAGAAAATTACATGGGTCGCATGGAATCAGGTTTTAGCTTCTAAAGAAAAAGGAGGTTTAGGCGTATCGAGTTTTTACGCCCTTAATCGTGCCCTTCTCCTTAAATGGGTATGGAGGTTTGTGTCGCAAGATGGCTCTCTTTGGTATCATGTTATTCAAGCAATTTATAGGGTTAAGATTAATTCTCGTCCGGTTCGCTACAGTTCGAATTGGTGCTCTATTCTACGGGAAATGAACTCCTTAATGGTTAAAGGTCTTGATTTCATGTCTTTTTGTTCCAAACGAATAGGGAATGGAAATAGTACAAACTTCTGGTTCGACATTTGGAAGGAAGATTCGGCCTTTTGCGAGTTGTTTCCTCGTTTATACGCGCTTGAATCTGTGAAGGATATTTCAGTGGCTAGTAAAATGGCAATGCAGATGGACTCTTCTTTTCGGAGACCTCCACGTGGAGGTATTGAGTTTTCCCAGCTCAATGACTTAATCTCTTTCACAGCAATGGTTTCTCTATCATCCGTTCCAGATTGATGGGTTTGCAATGTTGCTGGAAATGGTAATTTTAGTGTCAAGATCATTCGGAATCTCATAGACGACCTGATTCTTCCCTCGTCGGTGGTGTCGACGAGATGGGTGAAATCCGTTCCTATTAAAATAAATATTTTTATGTGGAGAGCGCTTCGAGACTGTCTACCGACTAGACTTAATCTTTCTAATAGAGGTGTCGTTATGGAGAGGGTTAACTGACTTGTGGTAATTGCAAAGAAGACGTTCATCATATTTTTTTTCAATGTGATTTGGCCCGTGATGTTCTCCGAGGTTTATGCAGATGATGGGAGCTGGATTGGAATATTTGGTCGTCTTTTTCAAGCTGGAATTCATGGTTCGCTTCTATTAGTCTTGGGTCAAATTTGAAGTCTATTTTGGAGGGTGTGTTTTGCGTAGCCTGGTGGTCAATTTGGACTTTTCGAAATCGTCTCCTATATGACGATAAGCTTCCTCCCCGATCGGCGATTATGGAAGACATCAAGTCGATTTCATTTCTATGGTGTAAAAATAGATGTAAATGGTCCTTCTCTTGGGAGGAGTGGCTTAAGAATCCTCATTTGATTACTTTGTAATGTTTTTTCCTCATCTAGCTCCTTGCTAGTTTTAATAAATCTTTGCCGTTCAAAAAAAAAAGAAGTATAACATATGTGCGTATTCAATGACTTATAAAATCTTTAATACTGAATAGTTCTTTTTAATTGTGTGAAATAATCTTTTGAGTTAACTTAGGCCGAGTAAACTTAGTCATAGTACATTTGTGAATAGTTCTTTTTAATTGTGTGAAATAATCTTTTGAATAAACTTAGGCTTCATAGTTATGCATTTTCCAGTGTATATTGAAACAGCTTACATTTGTTACATATAAATTAATAAGCGTACATTGACGAAAGAAGAGAGTGATGATCGAGTATATAGAAAGGTGTACTTGGATATAGTGATTTAAACATAAAAGAAGGAAGAAGTACGCTAGTGTATATAATATTGTGATTTCTTACGAGTATCACTTCAGATGTATGGTAATTCAAATACAATAAAATGGTGCCATGTAAATTTACGTTATATGGAATGTCAAAAATTAAAACTTCTTTTATTACATACAATAAAATCTAACGATACGTTATAACGTACAATCTTATAAAAAAAGTTTACATGTGCAATTGAGTGTGAGGTGTGAGGTGGGTACGAGGAGAGCCTAAAAGCGTTGAGATGAATGTGAGGAGCGAGTGCTTGAGTTGAGTTGGCTCAGGGGTTATTTGATGGAGGATGATGAGGAATAGTGACATTGTGTGTGATATGTGGTGGTTTTGTGACTTTATCCCACATAAGTGAATAAATAAACACTAGAGTAATATATAATTGAGATGAAGAATTTGTTGGTTGAAATTCTGGTACGCTTTGGTTTGAATAATCAAATCTATTCAAACAAGCTTACTTGGATTTTTTAAAAGCATATTTTTCTAAAGCTTTTGTGATTCTAGGGTGTTTAGTTGCAACTTAATTGGATAAATGGTGGGGGAAAGATTATTTGAACAACGACCATTTTACTTGAAACTTATTATTTCTAGCATGACCGAGTGAGAAGAGTAATCAGTATAGAAAATTAGCAATCTTAACATTATCCTATTTTCTCCTTCATGTTTCCGTTACAACCATGAAGATATCCACATGTTCTTACCATTAATTTATATGTCATGTGTTAAATTAGTAGGAGCCACATCAGTAGGATATATAATAAAGTCGCGGAAATTTGAAAGATGCTAAACGAGAATTAGCGTATGCTTATTGAACATGTAATGGTGATTCATCTTGCTAATGAGTTCCACAATGATAACTGATTATCACATGGCCGAAACACTAATCAGTGTGTTACTATTGTATAATTACTATTAATTACTTAATTACTAGACCACCAAAATAGTGATACAAATTATAAAAGGTTATTTTTCAGGTAATGGGAGATATCTTTTTAGGAATCTTTCTAATAAGGTCTACTTGAGGGCAAGTAGAGTTCAAGTGGGGGATATTTGATAACATCAAATAGTCCTGATTATTAAGTGTCAATTTCCACCGATAATGCTTGTAATTTATATCATTTATATGGATTTACGTTTGTTTTCCATTATTTTCCACTTTCAGGTAAATTGCAAGCATTGGAGCTAAAGAGATGCGGAATTGGAGAATTATCAAAGATTTATCACAGTATGCTCACTTTGAAGAAGTTACGGCGTAACTCATCTCTCACATTACGCCGTAACTAAAGCTTGACTCAGAAAGACAACTCATCAGAAGACTATGGCGTAGCTCTCCAAAAAGACTACGGCGTAACTATATTAGGTCAAATGAGGATCCATGCCGCTGATAACTACGCCGTAACTCTTGCATAAATTCCGGCGTAACCATGAAATCTTGAAGATACGGTATAACTACTTATAAAGTTACACCATAACCAGCAGATCTAGTGCAAATTATGAAGAAATAGAGGATTACGGCGTAACCATTCTATTAGTTACGCCGTAACTCAGATCTGGCATATAAATACCCCACAATTTCCAGCATTTCAAAACATCCCATTTCACACACCACAACCAAAGAACGTGGGAAGAAGCTAAAGGCAGGTCTAAAGGAGCATACGGAGCTGTCTCCAAGGGAGAAATCACTCCCCTGCGATAAGCATTAGCATTTTATCTTTTCTTTACTTTCGATTCGTGTATTTTGTAACTTTGAATATTGAATTGATTTGTATGGTTAATATGAGCGGCTAAGCACCTCTTGGTGCTGGCCTAGTTATGATTCCTTAACTGTTTTGTTTGCGTTTACTTGACTTCCGTATAATTATTTCTAAGTGTATGAGTGCATAGTTTATTGGTATCTACCCTTGTTTCGGTAGTTTTGAATGGCGGTAGAGGCCAATTGCCATGAGATATGACCAACTGACCCTAGGTGAGCGGACTGAGACGGGAAGGGTAAGATATGACAACCTGACGACCCTTTCTACTTGTTCGATTTGACCAACTGATCACCTACCGTTTGGATGAACTTAAGAATTAGGGGGTGAGTGTTTAAGTTGCTAACGCCCGGGCACTCACTATTATAAGTCTAGCATGTAGCGGTACTTAATGATTCGGCTTAGAGGACCAGGAATAACTGGACTTATGAGGGGACACTTGACTTCTCCAGTGGTGGCATCTTTGCTGATAGGTTAGGGCGAATTGACCAAATGTTGTCCTCTCGACTTTGACCCCACCTGAAGTAATTGAAAGTAACTAGACATAGACATTACTAGCTAGGATGATTATCTAGGTTAGCACCACTCTCCTCTATTGATTGAACCTTTGCCTTTATTTGCTTTAATAGTTAATTAATTAATTCCTTATCGAAATCATATTTAATTTGTGACACCTAGACTTAGTAATAATCCAACACAAATAGCTCTTGGGACGACCTCGGTTTTACCGAATACTACACTACACACGACCGGGTACACTGCCTGTTAGTGCATTAGGGTAGACCATAGGTATAACGAGACTTTATAAATATTAAAACCTGGTCAGTAAAACCTGCATCATACGCCAACGTTCTTAGAATATTATTTTCCATAAAAACGATATATAATACGACTCGTATTTCAATTTAGTTAAAACGATCGCTCTAATCGATGTTTCTCTAATTATGACGCATCGAGGAATTTACGAGTTGTAACAGAGTCTCCTTAATAGAGCCGGGTTATAGTAAAAAATAGGCTCTCAAGAGATCTCGTGTTATAAGAAAGAGTATAGAACCATATTTTTTATAAGAGAACCGGGGTCTAAAAGGAAAAAAAATAAAGCCCATTTTTTCTACTATAGAAACGGGCTCTATTACAGCTATAGAGCCATGTTCCCTCTTTTCAATCCGGGCTTTATGATTAAAACCAATAGACCCCCTGCCTTCCTCTTCAAAACGAGGCTCTATTCATTTACCCACCACAAACAACTCCTAATAATGAAATCTTCTAAAATTTTTGGTATTTCCCACACACATATTTCAGTACTCCCGCCCAGAGTTTTCCCCAAAATCAAAATGACATTTTCATTATCCCTCCACTTCTTATCTTGGTCACTTATCCACTTTATCTCAGCTTTCACATCTTTTCACATCCATGTTGCCAAGTGCAAACCATAACCCGCCTTTGTTATTCTTTCAGGATCCTCCCTAGTCACCTCCCACCATAAATCAGTCGCATCCTCGCCAACCAGCCTCACTCCTAAATTTCAACGTCGTTATCCACCAATAAGGTACTTTTATTGTGTAATATATTAAATTTAATAATCAATTGCAGGTGTTCACGGGTCGATTTCGTGTTTTGGCGATTTAGGTATTAGGGTTCATGTAAACTCGAATCTGTATCAACTTGGTACGTGCTTTCTGCTGAAATTGATTCTCTTTACAAAGTATCCTATAATATATTCTCATTACATGCTTAATTTATAGTATTACATGTTTTTGTTGCAAGAATATTGATTGCTTGTTTGTTTAAGGTTTAAAAGTGCATAGTTAGTACATTTTGTGCGGTAGTGAGACGAGTAGAAATAAAATGTGGTAGAATATTTTTATGCTTTTATTAACCGGGAAAAATATAAATAAAAGACACTCCTATAACCAATAAGAAACAACACTGAAAATAATATGCATTTGTTTTCTTAATTCCTATAACGAGAGTCGAAAAAACACCTAAATAATGTAAAGAGTCAATTGATAACAAAAAGCATAACGCGAGCTTCGAGCTGATGTCAACTACCATGGAGAGATTGGAGGTTGGTGACGTCACAAGCAATGTCGGTCTATGACTCCATGTGCACATTCAGAGAGTTGGAGGATCAATATGAATGTGAGGAGTGGATGTTTGGATAATAGTTGGCTCGACTATGACTTACGAGGAGGGCGAAGTGGAATAATGAAATCGTGTGTGAGGCCATGAGAGTTGAGGTGTGGTAGTTAAACCTAACTTCATTGTATAACCATACACGATTGTATTTTGTCTCACGTAGAAGGATGAACAAACTCTAAGGTAATATATAAGTTGAAATTTTAACTTAACTTATACAAGTACCACTAATCATTTATAACATGGTTGTCAGGATTCCGATCCTACTGCAAAGCATAAACGATCCGGATCTTACATAGGATCTTTGAAAGATTAAGATCTTATAGGATCTCATCTTGACCATAAGGTCTTAAGATCTAGTCCGATCCGATCTTACTTTACTCGAACCACAAATTAAAAACTACAAATCTATGGATTGTGTTTTGTAGAATTTAAAAAACAATATGTTAATCTTCTTGTACATTTCAAAATCATAATTTAGGACAACATTTCTATGAAACACTTATATAATTATGTGTTTTTGATATATAACAATTTATGAATTTGTATAATATTACAAAGGCTACTAAGAAAATGACATTATGGTAGGATCATAAGATCTCGATTCGATCTTACGATCTCGATCTTGCAAAGACAAAACCGATCCTAAGTAGGATCCCGATCTTAAAAACAATAATTTAGATATGTTGTTTTCATGATGATCAACTTATTCGAATCTTTAGCTTGTTCTTCGTATGACCAGGTACCTCGGTGGGATTGGGTATGTTGTTGTTGTTTCATATGACGAGGTACATACGTCACGATCATAGTTGCTTTTGTTAATATATTTAGAGGAATGTGACCATTGAGTTAGATGGTGTTTGGCGGGATGGTGTCGGAGAGAGCGGCGATGTTGGTGACGTCACATGTGACGCCAATCCATGTGCAGTGCTGTCTGTATGCGCGTAAGTGAGGTTGTGAGGGTGGAGACGTAGTTGTTAATTTAATTTGAAACAAAAGCTTGAAGAAGGCTCAAAGGTGGAATGAGTTTTGGTTTTGTAATTATCTCACATCGATGAATATGTAAAACTTTGGAGCATGATTATGAGGCTATAATTAGAGATATTTTTATAATGCATCTTTTTACTTATAAAATTCCTTAATACGTGTATTTTGTGAATGTTTATTTTTTACCATTATTATTGTTATTAGTTTTACATTTTTATTTACTTTATACTTTCACTTTTAAACATTTATGGTTTATTTTACGGTTTTCCGTTAATTGTATAAGAAAACATTTATGGTTTATTTGCCTTTTAGCCTTCTTAGCTTGATTTTTGACATTAACAGCTTTAACTGGGCATTTAACAATATTAAGCAAAACACTCACACCACATTCATGATCAGGTGCTTCATGAAGAATCGTATGTCATGGCAGAGTCAGAATTCGATGACGATGATGCATCCACCAAACATATCCCCAAGCCATCTGAAGATGATTGGTTTGATGCATACGTGTCAGGTGAACGCTCTAATACCTCTAGAGTTGCACCTTCAAAAGACACAATTCAAAGATGGCTCACCGAAGAGAGACCTCAAACTCCAGAACCTTCATGGTCCATTCCAGAGTCTGACATAATGATCCTTGACAACAACTGGTCTTCAATAATAACTGCCAACTATGAAGCCCCAGCTGAAGATTCTCTTCTTCACATCACCGGAGATATGGGCAGCTTTATGAAGTGGTTTTGTGAGAAGAAGGGAATCTCGTACATCACTATGAAGGATCTTGAAGGACAAGCTTTTGAAATCGTCAAGGTCTTCCACTCAGATGCCAATCAGCTTCAATACCAGATGGAAGAATGTCATAAGATGCTGAGTGATCAAGTCAGTGAGCAGATCAGCCGTTTCAATGTGAACAAGCCTCTTCCTCTCGGTGGTGAACCTGGACAAATGACCATTCAGTCTGAGTTCTTCTTCAACCATGACCTGAACTATCTATGTGCTCGTACTTCTGAAAGAAGACCAGCTCTATCGATTTCGAAGATGAAAGCTGCTACCTACTCTGATCAGGGTCTTGAACAGATGGTTCCGGATCAATTCTGGTCAGATAAAGAACAAGAGTATGACATCGCTGCCTCATATGGCATTTCTCATTGGTGGTTCAAGAAGAAGAAATTCTACATTGACAGACATAGTGCTAGAAAGAGTCGCAGAGTTGTTCGATCCAAGCTGCGAATTCTAAGTGTTGTTAGTGTGGAGCTCTTCCCAATCTATGGCCATGATTATCTGAAGAAGATCGTTCTTCGAAAAGCAGACCAAAAAGATCATGTTATAGAAGAAAACGACTTCAAACATCTGCTGCCAAGTGACTTTGAAGATCTCTATCTTCTGAACCTCCAAGGACATCTTGACCACCTACCTGTTCGTGAGAAGAAAGCTCTCTCTGTTGCTGTCAATCTCTGGATCAGAGGCTTGGTCATTCGACAAAGAGTTGGGGATTTTCAGCTAGGAATGGAAAGCTACCAAACCCGCGTCAATCTAACAAGACCGCAATGGGAAGCCTCAGGACTTGAATTTCATCACGAATATAAAGTGATTGACACCCCTAGAGCTATCATCTTTACCAACATATACGGATCACGTATGCTGATGAGACAGTGCGAGCTTTTCAAGTTCAGTGATGGAACTCTCAAGATGGTCGAAGAGGAATTGAACTCGAGAGTGAAGCATATCAAACTTGATCTGAAGCCGTGGAACAAAATAAGATTCTGGTCTGAACAGGACTTGAAGATGTGTGAAGATTTCATTGCTGCAATCGGATGAAGATTAAAGACTAGAATGATTTATCGCAGCCTTGAAAGTTTTGTGGGTGGTAGACTTTGTGAAGGTCACTACAAGCTGCTTCAAAGAACTGAATGAAGACATCTTCCGGAAGTGTGATATAAATATGCAATCTGATAAAAGGTGAACAATTTGTCTCAAAGTGCATACTGCTCTCCCATATGTGCTAAACACTTTCGAATCTCGAAGCAAATATTGAGGGGGAGCATTTCAAAAGAAAATAAACTTTCAAGGTACAAAGATTTATATGTTTCATCATAAAGTACCATGATTGATTTTCAATTGGTTTCAGTATGGCGGTATGATCGTAAATGTGCTTCTAAGAACTCTTTCCTTTTCGTGCAAAACAATTTCAAAAATCACATGCACAAGTTGAGGGGGAGCAACTTTTTGAAAACCACATCCTTTTCCATAAAAATATCGTTATCAAAGTATGAAAAATACTAATTTTTATTGGGAAAGTGATGTTGATAACTTTTAGAAATGATTGATCAAAGAATCGAATCTTTCATTCTTAAACCTGAGATTTTCAAGTCCTCTTGCCTCCATGTGCTAAAACCATTTCAAAAAACATATGATGCACATGTTGAGGGGGAGCTGTTTCTAAAAATATATAAAACAAATCAGGTACAAAATGCTTTGATAATATATCACAAGTATCTGGTTTGATTTTCAAATGGTTTTCAATTGGTTCCAATGGCAGATGAACAATACCAAAAGACCGACCAATTTATTTTATGTACGGTGATATAAGGATGGTTAGGTTAGGTATTCGTTCCCACGATCCCGCCAAAGCCGGAGGGATCTACCCAGGGACAAGCCACTAGTTAGTGTAGAAGTCCTTAAGTATGATGAAAAAAGGAGAAAAATGAGAATATGAGAAGAGTGCGGACTGAGACAGAGCTAGTACTGGAATAAACCCAACAAGGTTCTAGTTATGATGTCTCGGTAAGCACTGAAGGGGTTGAAGAATGAAAAAGAATTGAATGTAAAAAGGGTGAAAAGAAATAGCCCTCCAATAATTCAACCTTAGGGCAGAAACCGGGTTCAATACATATGCTACTGGTTGTTTCCAAGGTAACACTGGTATTGAAGACAAGACGTCATGGACCCAGTGACGCACTGCACTACAACTTCCCAAGCTACTCAAGTTCCTCTTAAAAGGGCTTGTTTCATTCTCACGGGAAACCGACATAATCTATCAACTTTCTCTTAGAGATTGTTGATATTGAAGAAGGAGACCCTCTCCCTAGTCTCCGGCACAAGAAACAAATGTGCAAAATTGAGTCTAGAGCCACGAGATCGTCAATAAATCTCATTAGGACACTGTCAATGAAGACTCTCTGTTTCACACAATGTGGAAAGAGAGAATATACTTTTAGAGTCCTATGCATTATCCTTGTGGTATTGCCAGAACATCTGAGTGATATGCAAACATATTCACAATGAATATGGAAAGCCTTCTAGAGCCAACATCAAACAAGCTCTTGGTAGGTGGCATGTAAGATCTATCCAATAGATCAACCATGTGACAACTGAACAGAAACAATGGGGCGATTCAAACTTATGAATCAATCCTGGTTCAGGTTATGGATTGACGGAAACCTTTGAAAAACCGGTCGTTGTGCTTAAAAAAAATTCTTTTATGTAGCACATTGACTGTGTACTAATATTTCAAATATAAAAGGTGTTTATGATTGATAATTGATTTTTCTCAAAAACCTTCGTTGTATTGCAAAAACACTTTACTGAGCAGTACTCGACTGTTTTTCAAATCTCTTTTCATCAATCAGTGAATCTCAAAATTCGCTGGTTCACTCACTCCGTGTTGTCTTCTTTGAGACGTTCCGGTTTGAGAACAGCTAGAGCAGCTGCGAAACCCTGTCAAGGAGATTCTTCGGAATTATACCTGATCACAGGCAGTACTTGTACTGATCAACGGGGAACCGTGGGCCGTGTATCTCAATTCAACGAAAGTGATCAAAGACACTTTCGTGCGCTTTATTGCTAACTGTTTTATGCAGGTACACCCGACGCTTGCAGCTGATCAGAATGGAGAGGTCAATCCATAGCCGCATGCTCAAATAACACATTCATTTCTAAAGAAATCATGATAAGTGCATCAACGACTCTAATATTTTCACTCCATGCTTCTGCTACGCTGCTGCAAATATCATGAATCATCTAAAAGCTTCTGAAACTTTGATGAGAAGAAATCATGATCCAGAATGTGAGCATGTCGTTCCAAAAGTCACAATCTCACATGATGGCAACACAATAAAGGATGATCCAGAGATTTACTATAGCTGATGATCTCAAATTAAGCTCGAAGGTCATCATGATGTGGATCAGCTCTATAACCTCCACTTAATGTACAAAATAGTTGAACTTCGAAGAAATCATCACAAAGACACAATGCCTGAGCATTTTGAAGTATTAAAGTCTACGAGCTCAAGACTGAAGATTAAATAGATTGCTAGGATGCAAATTGTAATTCATGGGGTGACCTCCCTTAGGGGGAGATTGTTAGGAATTGGAAATTCTATAGTGAAGCATCGGTCACCCCTATTGTTATCTAGCTTAAGTTAGCTCGCAGACATACTGTTTAGTTCGTTATTTGTTAGTTAGTTATTAGCGTAGCTTAGTCTAGTGCAACACCGTGAAGGAAGGACGGGTCTTTACCCATTGTATGTCTGATCCACAACCCGAAGTAGGGCGTGCTTCTTTGTATAAATAGCCCTCTCCCCACAAGGGAGAGGGTTGAATGTTCATTTGGAATCTAACCTTCCATGTGTTTCTCTCACTAGAATATCCCACTTTCTCTCTCTCTAAAATCATATAATCGCCCATATTTGTGATTGTTTGTGTGTTTGTGAAATCCAATGTGTTACACTTGCATCCTATTGTGACAGACTTGGTGTGGCTAAATGATGTATATGTCTATATGTTGAGAACAAGATTCATTTTAAGATGACAATTCAAAGATTCTTATGATTTTGAGTGCGATCCCAGATCGATCCCAAGGAAATGCGTAAGACCATATCAACATTGAAGTATGGTGCGAAAGCCAAATGCATTGTGCGTGGACCTTATACACCAATCAAAGCAGATGATTCTTTTTCATCAGATGTGATTTTGAGATCATGGGTTGCAGTTCATTTGCAGCTGCAATTGGAGAATAAGATAGTAAGTTTCAGGTCTGAGGGCTAAACTTGCATAAGCGGAAGAGAAAAACGGTGAGGAGGAGATTAACATGAAACTGAATGAGCGAACAAATATGGATTTATTTTCTTTCTGATAGTGAATAAAAACAACTTACAAAAAGTTTTTAACAGTGTTAACAGCATATGTGCTATTCAAGCAAAATACAAACTCGGTAACTCATAAAGAGTCATAGTTGCTTCACTGGTGACTCAAACTCTGTTACACAAAAACTCTAATCTAGTGCTTGGATTGATTTGGCTCGGGGGTGATTCGGAGGAAGATAATGAGAAGAGTTAAGAGGAACAATGCCATTGTGTCTAAACTTAGGTATTTGTGTATGTGAGGCTACATAAATGGTGGTTAAGTCACTTGAAACAAAAGGTTAAAGAAGGAAATGAGTATGTTGGTTTTGTGACTTTATCCCACATTGCTGGATGAGCAAATACTGTAGAAGTTTATATATAAGATTATGAATGAAATGTGAGTTTTGAATATAACAATCATCCGACAGTTTTAACTATACCGAAAATCTGGTGGTTGTATAGTTTGGACTTTTTATGTTTACTCGCTTATTAGGTTTTTTTATGATGTTTATTTGACTATACCTTATTGTATAAATAAAACGTCGTGTTTTCTTATTTGGGGCTTTATGAGGGGAGATCATTAGAATAATCATTTCTTTTTGTTTTCTTGCATTTTTGTATTTTAGGATAACATAATAACTAAATATAATTAACGTTTTTAACAACTTCTTAAAATGTAATCAAGATTAAATAACATAATAACCTTGGGGATAAAATCCATGAATTCGTAATTTGGCAAAAGTGTTGTGGTGATGGTGCATTTCCTTAAACTCACTTGGATATTTCGTAAAATGTACTTTCAATTTTTATGCTTTTTGAATGACATGGTTGATATATACCGGGGGAAGCACGACTAGTCATTTATTGGAATCTTTGGCCTTTTTTTTTCTTATGACCAGGCATATAGCTCATGATTTACCCGTGATGGATCCGTATTTTTGATGAAATACTGGCTTAATTTTACTTGTAGTTGTGAGATTCATGGTTTCTTTTCTTAATATAACTTCAAGGAATGTGACTGGTAACTTTATTGGAGTGACCGGTCCATGTACAGAGTGAGTTTGATAAACATAATGACGCTATGACCAATTAAGCTTGTTTGCCTAAAGTTACTACTACTTTTTATTTTTAACGACTAGTTCTTTGTACGAGTACTCTTCAACCAATAAGATTTTATCCTTAGATTTTTTAAGTCTTTTGATTGGTTGTCAGTAAAGTTGAGACAATTATCTTGAGACATCTCAAAACGAATAATAGAATAAATTTTTTGAGATGGAAGGATTATCATTTTAAATTAACTCCAATGCAAGAAATGTTTATATTTTTGGGCTTGAAGCGAAACATATATTATTAGGCTTACTACTGTTGGGCCTAATGACATAGTGATATACTCTAAAAGGAAATAAGTTGTCATGTTTCATTGATGTTTTTGAATTTGACGTATAAAGTTTCTCAGACACATTGTACCAATATGGTTTTTCAAAAGTTGATAACCATGAAGTTAAGCGTTATCAAATAATAGGACACCTATTTCTTTATGAAAAAAATGTAATAAAAGTTTGCTAAATTTGTAAATGTTGAGGCTATAAAAATTCGACACGTCAATGTTAAAACATATATATTATGGACAAGTTATAATTAGTTCTAATGAGTAGAATTAAACCACCTTTTGAGTTTGGCACTAACTTTGGTGATGCACAAAATGGACTGCAGGAAAAGCAATTGTCTGGTTGTTTACTTCTTTATCGATTGCTATCACCGTTGTTATAGCTCTGCCAACACCCACGTCCATGGCAGTGCCCGCCTGCGATAATCCAAATGTCTTTATATTCACACGTTCAAAAAGTTACAGGATCGAATTGATATAGTATAATTTCTCTAACATCTAAATCCAAATGTGCATCCCTGTTTTCACGCGTAAAAAGCTAATCCTTAACTAACATACACGTTAAAATGCTTCGCTAAAAGTCCATGTAGTTTTAAGCAAATGTCATTTCAGATTCTAACCGTTAAGTTATTGTTGATTCAAGGAACTTGTTTAAGGAAATTTAGAAATGTAGTATAATGACACTAAATTAACAAATTATTCTCAAGTAAATTATTTTAAGAAAAAAACTAAGTTTTTAAAATCATTATAGGAATGTTTCTGGTTAGTTTGGTGGCCGGTGACGTCACATGTGACGCCCGTCCATAAGTGCATGTGATGTGTTCAAGTTGATGCTCGAGTTGGGACTTGGGAGAGGGAGGGTAGTTAGGAGTGAGGGTTTTAAGTGAGATGGCTCTGTTGTGCCTCGGTGCAGTACTTTGAGGAGAGTCATGAGGGTAATGACACGTCAAGGCTTGAAGGTGGAATGAATTTTGGCTTTGTAATTGTCCCACATCGATGAATAAGAAGACTTTGGATCAATATATTATTAACATTATGAGGTTAATGACAAGAATATTTTGTGCGTGTGCCTATTCAGGTACGATCTATAATATGTACATTCGTGAATAGTTCTTTTTTATTGTGTTAAATTGTTATTATTTTATTTATTTATTTTATAGTCCTACTTTTAAACATCTACCTGCTTTCCGTTTATGTTATTCGAATCTAGCTTATTGATTAAGAAAACATACATTTCTATAAAACTTATGTTTAATTTCACTGATATCTGACTGTGGCAAAAGTGGCAAATGGATGATAAATTTACTTTAGAGATGGTAAAAATCTAAGGGATGTTTCAGTAAACTTACATTTGTTTGTTTTTATCCTCACTCACAATAAAACTTCAACACTAATTTATGTTCTAAATCAAATTCATTTCCGGCTTTAGTTTATAAATGTAATTCACAAGAACATTATTCATCAGAGCATGTGGCATATGCGAGCTAACCACTTCGTTATCTTTTTAAGCATAAGTGATACTTTGATATGATTACTTGGAAGGTAACTTTGAGATGAAAAACACATGTAGGTACAAAGCCATCAATATGACATGCTATAAAGTGGCGCAAATTTAGAGATTTACACATCGAATCGTATATCTATCATATACAAGCCTAATAGTTTACCATTCGTTCACATAATTTTAGTTAAATCTATACTTTAACTATTAAGTAAAAATCAATAAGCAGTTAGTTACATGTTAGTTACATATAAATAGTAAGGGTACGTTGATGATTTATGTGTATTGCGATTTATTGGGTTGTCAAAAGTGTAAAATAAAATAAAAATAATTTGTTATCGATTAAGTTTTTGTACACCGAGTATATACATGTTAGTTACATATAAATAGTAAGGGTACGTTGACGATTTATGTGTATTGCGATTTATTGGGTTGTCAAAAGTGTAAAATAAAATAAAAAGATTTTGTTATCAATTAAGTTTTTGCTCACATTATGTTTTTCTAGTGCTAAATGTAACAAATTAATGACATTGATAAATTTTTGTCTAGAGTTTCAGTAGTAAAGTATATTTGAATAGGCTAAGCTTAGAGTGTGGGAATAATTTGATAGTAAAGTATCATAGTTACTTTTGTTTGAATGTGATAGCTTGTTTCATGAAGATATACGTATGAAAGTGGTTTTGAATACATAGACCTCTAGATTTAGTATTAATATATGTTAATGTTTTCAAAGAAAATGTGATGAGTGAGTCTGTTGGGACGTGTTGAAAGTATGTGAAGCTGAGTGAGCATACCGATGGTTGTTGGTGGGATGTTGCCGAGAGATTGCACGTTGGCTGGGAGATGGAGGAGAGTGAAGAAGAATAATGATATTCTGGGTGATATGAGGATAGAGAGGTGGTGATTATGTCACTTGAAACAAAAGATTGAGGAAGAAAAGAGCTTTTTTTTGTGACTTTATCCCACATGGATTAATGAACAAACCGTACATCACTATATAAATAACACTATGGAAGTAACAAATTAGGGATAATTTGCTAGTAAATTTCTTGAGTACAGGACTCGAAAATTTTCTTTTTTTAAGAAAGAACTAAAGCCTTCAACTTTTGTTTGTTTTTAATTCTGTCGTCTCAATTTTTGTGTTCTGCTTGTTTGGTTTATTCAACTATTTTCCGTTTATGTCATTGTGCTTTATCATATTGGCTAAACTTGAGCTTAATAGTTTATGCATTTCATATGAACAAATAAACAACATACTTTGTCTTTTACCTGTTCTAAGACGTCTTAAGCAATGGCTCATATTTTATATGGAGACAACCACAACTACGAATCCCATTACATAATAAGCTGGGTTTGCTAATTTTTTGAGAAAAAAAGAAAAAAAAAACAAAAAATAAATAAAAAACTATTAACTGAAGTTTGTTACAGTACTTGGTTTCTAACAAGAAAAATGTAATCTAATCTTTTTTGTTTTATGGTTTAACAAATACTATATAGAAGGTATTTATTAATCAACATAATATCCAAGTTACATGCTACTAATTAATAAGTAGACAATGCTTGGCTCTTTGTTACGGGTATCACTTACATAATTAGATTTTAATTTACATATAAATAATAAGGGTACGATGACGATTAATGTGTATCGTGATTTATTGGTTTGTCAAAAGTGTAAAATAAAATAAAAAGAATTTGTTATCAATTAGGTTTTTGCTCAAATTATGATTTTCTAGTGCTAATGTAAATGTTAATGTTTTCAAAAGAATGTGTACAGTGAGTGTGTTGGGACATGTTGAGAGTATGTGAAGCTGAGTAAGCATACCGATGGTTGTTGGCGGGATGTTGCCGAGAGATTGTAAGTCGGCTTCGAGAAGGAGTTGAGTGAAGAGGAATAATGATATTGTAGGTGATATGAGGATAGAGATGTGGTGGTTATGTCACTTGAAACAAAAGTTTGAAGAATGAAAAGAGTTTTTGTTTTATGACTCGATTGACTAAGCTTGAAGCCGATTTTAAGCGAAGACAAGGCGAGATGACAAACAAGCTTGATGCCCTCTTAAAAGCCTTTAATGACCGGGAAATTGGAGAACTCCCAAGTGATACTATAAAGAACCCAAAAGTGAATTCAATTTCGTCAACTTCATGTTCTTGTTCACCATGGGAGAGTGCACATCCATGTCCCTCACACCCAACGGTTCACTCGGTAAATGCTATCAGAAAGGGTTCCAAGCCATCCAAAATGAAGTACCAAGGCCCTGCACCATTGGTAGAACCTACTCTTGAGAAACCCGTCAACCGAGAACCCAAACCTAGTCTAGAGGAGGAGTACAAGGAACTCTATCAAGAAAAACCGGTTCTTGAAGTCTTAGCTCATGCACCTTATTATAATGCTTTAAAAGAAAAATATGAGTTAGAACTTAAACTTAGAAAACATGGGTCCGCTTTTGTGTGAAATAATCAACCTAAAAAGTTAGACGATCCCAGGCTATTTACTCTTCCATGTAGGCTTGGAACTTCCAAACCTCTCGATACTCTAGCCGACTTAGGAT
Organism: Chrysanthemum makinoi; assembly: GCA_910596185.1. Taxonomy (NCBI): domain Eukaryota; kingdom Viridiplantae; phylum Streptophyta; class Magnoliopsida; order Asterales; family Asteraceae; genus Chrysanthemum; species Chrysanthemum makinoi. The sequence continues at coordinate 13,552,223 of OU343216.1, read as the reverse complement.
CAAGCATCAATCTTGTTCCGTTTTCCCTCCATAGAAGCCTTAACTTAGGTAAGATAGAACCAACGGAAACCATCTTAGGTCTAGCGGACGGTAGTGTTGCATATCCGGTGGGGATAATTAAAGACATGGAAGTACACGTAAGAGAGTTGACTCTTTTGGCCGACTTTCATGTGCTAGACATGAATAAGGACCCGACGTGCCCATTACTAGTAGGAAGAGGATTCTTAGCTACCGCTAGTGCTATCATCGATTGTAAGATGTCCAAGATAGTGGTAGGAGAGGGGAGTGCTAGGTCAATCTACGATGTCAAAAAGCATACATACTACAAAGAAGAGGAAATCCCACATGAGATTAGGTTGGATAGAGCGCCCTCTAGATATGGACCTTGGATAGATAAGAACCTCATAGGTCCCCAACGACCTTTCTACTTAGATGAAGCCTTTGCTAGTAAAGCAACTTTCCATGAAAAAGAGATGGTTAGGGACATGGAAGTGAACCCGATCGAGGACGCCTTAGTATTTAGGAAGATGACCGAGTTCCTAGGAAGTTTGCCCGTCAACCTTGTCATGAATAGGTGGAAAATTGAAAAGCCTAAACATAAGTGGGATTGGAATAGACCACCTAGTGATGGTAATGGGGAGTGGCACTGATGAGTGTCTAAATACTCATCATTTTTGTACCATTTAAACTGCAAAAACATCTGAAAACACTCAGAAATGCATCAAAATGATAAAAATATCACAAATAAGTGTTTTATGTGTTTTAAATGCAAAAACATCAAAATCTGGTGAAAAACGTATCAAGTTTGCATAATTGGCAGTTTTAGTCTCCCAAGTTTCAAAAGTTGTCAAATCTAGTCCCTGGAATCAAAATAAAGAAAAATATCATTCAAGGTCCCTGAAATATTCTAAATTGTCAAAAATGGTCCTTGAATGAATCTTTGGGAAAATGACAGAAAAGGTCCCTCAACTTTACAAAAGTGTCAAAATTGGTCCTTGGATATTTGAAAAAAAGAAAATAATCAAATGTTATCCTTGTACTATTAAAGATTGGCAAATTTGGTCCTTTTATAACTTTGGAAAAGTGACAGGTTTGGTCCCTCAAATTGGCAGAATTACATAAATGGTCCTTGTGTTTATAAGCTACAACAAACGGACCCTATTATTAACAAACCCAAAAACCAAATCAAACCCAAACCAGTAACTAGCCCAAGCCCAATCCCTTGGACCTTGGACCTTGAACTCTAGACCCTTGAGCCAGTTCACAAACCAATTTGAACCCTGCCATTATCCAATTGTGAACCCCCAGCTTAATATTAAAATCCTCGGTCAAATAAAGTCAAACCCGCCAAATACCAGGAGCACTGTTCATCTCCTCTCCCACACCTGTTAACTCAAAACCAGGTGGTTTCACCACCACCTCACCACCTCTCCACCTCACCACCACCTGTCTCCAGCTCATTACCCACTCCCCTTCCACCTGTATACCAGCCACCTAGCATTTAATGCTTCCCCACCATCAAACACTTCACCTCACCTTACATCCCCTGTTTTTGCTGCAAAATCACTCCTAGCTCCATATCTACTTCTCATTTTGTCCCCCCTCCACCTCTACAATCTTCCAAGAATTCTTAATTGAAGAAAACCTGCTCTAATCCACTAGTACTACTTTTTGGCGCCAAAAGTGAATTTGAAGGCTGAGATTGCTTTGACTCATCCAATGGCCAAGATTTTAAGTGGGAAATGATTAGAGGCATGTGGGGAGTCTCTCAAGTCTATAAAGAAAGAGGAGAAGCAGAGGAGTGATCTATCTAGTATTATTTTTAGCTAATGTATGTCGTATTAAATAATTTTACAATTCCAGTATAATTTAAAGCTTTCAAGAACTTTGTTTAAGTATCTTTAGTGTATGTGAATCTTTTCCAGTGATTAATTTCAAGTTTTAATCTCATTTCAAGTTTATGCAAAATTTCAAGTTATAAAAAATCTCATGATAGTTTGAATGATGTTTGTAGTTGTTGTCTTGGACTCATAAGCTAATGTAAGCTCCTAGAAAGCTTCTTAAAGCTTTTAGAAACCTTAAAACTCAGTTTAGAAGTAAAACTCAAAAATCACCAAAAATACCAAAAAAATTAGTTAAAAATAAAAAATGAGCAAAGAGATGATCAAGAAGATGGAGCAGGGTTGATTGTGGATTTCTTGGGTTTAGAAGCTTAGTGGTAAGCTATTAGGGTGGATACTTGGTCCTTGTTATCTGTTTTCAGCTGGATACCATTTGTAAGCCATTTTCTCATAATTTGCATTTCTTAATATTAGTGGTTAATTCTTGTTAATTTTAGTTTAATCTTGTCTAAACATAGTTAGTACAAGTTAATTTATAGCTTTCTTGGTTTGAAAATCTGTTTTAGTGTTAAAAGGTTCAAAACAGTCTCATAAATTGTTGTTTGGATTTGATTTGTTAACTGTGTTAAAGTTTGTTAAAGCCTTTGTTATTAGTTGATTCATGTTATATTAGGTTAATATATCTCTGTGCAACAAAGAAAACTAGTCCTTGTTCTATAAAAAGTCAAAATCACCTTAATTCTGTCCTAGACTCATATCTGTTAGGATTTTTGATTGAATAAACATGCATACTGTTTTGAAAGTTGTTTATCTAGCTTAATTTAGTCTCATAATAGCTTAATATAACATATTTAGTAGCCTAGGATCATTCAAATCTCATAAAAGTCAACTTACTAGTTTATTTCAAAAAGTCAAAATTATCACTTAGACAGTTTTTGAATAAAATAGATAATTTTATTTAGGGTTTAATATTGAGTTTCATGCTATAAGCTTTTGGGATATTAAACTTTTGCTGCTTAACTTAATTAGAAAAATATTAGCTTATATATATTTAACTTATAAACTGCTTATCTCTTTATTTCTTTTAAGCACTTTTTCAAAATCATGCCCTGTGCACAGTGTTGCTAGCCTATTTCACAAGCTCTCAGAGAGCTTATTAGTGACACGTAGCTTGTGCACTTTAGTTTTTTAAGAAGCTCACCTAGCTATCTCTCTAGTCCAAAGCTTATTTTCACCTTATTAGCTTATTTAATAGGACTGCTCATTGCTTTTTATTTGTCCCATTTCATATAGTACACTGAGTAACCAGTGTTTACTAGCTTTTTCAAAAGCTTGTCACAAGCTTGCCAGTGGACACCATAGTTAGATTTTTAGCTTTTTGGATAGCTTAACTGGTTAACTAGTTAGTGCCAGTCTTTATTTTCATTTCCTAATTTATATAAGTTCTTAAATATAAGCTAGAAAGTACCTAGATATCTAAATGAGTGTCTTGTGCAAACAGATAAGCTTGTGCTTATTTGGAATTTGTAGTGCTTATTTCCAATTTATTTTGCTTTCTCAGTTGTTGTATTAGCTTATTCTCAGTTCCTTAGCTTATTTCAATTAGCATTTGCTTATTTATTAGCTAAATTAGCCAATTGGCTAAATCATTTTGCTTATTTCATTTCTTATATAACTGTTAAGTATAATAAGCTCAAACTGAGCTTATTAGTTGTTTTCATAAAAAGTTGTAGTTTTGAAATTTGCTTATCTTAGTGTGCTTAATCAGTTTCAAAAAGAAAAATCCAAAAAAGAAAATAAAAATCAAAAAGCCATTGCTGGGATTCGAACCCTGGCCACCCAGCTCACCAAACACACACGTTACCAGTTGCCCTTGGGTCTTTGACTGGTTATGGTTGGCACAATTTAATACATAAGTCTTGTTTTCCATTTTAGCTTATACGTTTAATTTAGCTTATTTACAGCTTATTAAAATAAGTTGTTACACCTTTTGTATTTTTCTTAGCTTTGTATTAGTATAAAGTATTTTATAAAAAAGTTTCAGATTTTTCTTAATAGTTTTAGTATTTTAAATCATTTAATTAGTTTAAAAGAGTATTTAATTCATAATAAAAAATATAAAAGTCAAAAAATATAAATCTTTTTTCTAAAATTTTCTTTTGTCATATAGTAAGTAAGAAAATTGTTTTTACACTCGTAGGACTTTTATTTTACAAATATTACGTTTTTTCTTGCGTTCGCTGTAATTTTTACATATAACGCACGTTTTCATTCTAGGTCACGTTTTTTAGATAATTTAAGTTTACGTTTTAATTAAAATAGTTTATTTAAGTTATTTTGTTTTATAAATCAAGAAAAACATCATTTTAAAAATAGTGATAGCGTTTATTTAATATATTTTAGCTTTTTAATTTTCTTTAATTTGCATTTAAGCCCTTGTAATTTACAAACTTTTTTTTAGGTATAAATATTTCAAAATCCTTACTGATCACTATCCTTAGTGATTATTCGACATCTGAAAGTGTTAAACACCATTAATCCTCCGTGGGACTTAACGACCTGTGGAAACACTATACTCTCCAGATCATAATTGCATTGGTTTTAGACAGTTTTAATTTTATTACGGTTGACCATTCACAAGTGGTTAGCTTGTGTGATAAACTTGACTGTCTGGACCCAATCAAATTTTGGCGCCGCTGCCGGGGAGGCTTTAGCGTGTTCTAAACATTCTCAGACCCGTACTTGCACATATACCACCTTTTGTAAACAGTTTTTTTAAGATATCAAAAAGTCATTAACACTTTTCCTAAAGTGTTAACAACACCAAAAATATATAAAACAACAAAACAATCGTAACGTTTTCTATCTTGTATTTTCTTTAAGGTGATTCTTAAAGAGGTACGAATTGGTTAAACGAGACGATACCAAAAATATTGTTCAAAAGTTTTTAAACCTTTGGCACAAATCCATACCTACGTCTTTTTAGTGGTACTTAAATACATAAAAATCAACCACCGCAAACCAAGGTAGTACACCTACCAACTGGGGGTGTGACCATTAATAAGTTCTCGAACAAAAGATTTAAAACTTGCCTTTGTGTCCTTGTGATTTGGTGTACCTTTTTCAAAGAAGCCATTTCATTTGTGATTATTGGTTAAGTTCACTTGTCGTTTTGCCTCGCATTTGTTTTGAAAACTGATTTTTAAACTTAGTGCATGCGCATTCGTTCTTCCAGCTCTACAAGTCCACTTTCTGAGCTTGCAAATATTCCTCGTAGACGTAAAGGACGTTCTGCTCCTTCACCGTGGTGAGGAACGTCTAGTACCACCACCCCCTGTCGTAATGGCAGAAGACAAACCGATGAATGAGCTTCTCCAAGCACCCATCGAGGGTTACGGAGATGCCATTATTGTCCCAGCCATCGTGGCTGATACCTTTGAGCTCAAAACCGGGTTGCTTAATCTTGTAACCCAAAGCCAATTTTATGGTTTTGAGCGGGATGATCCTCATGCACATATTCGATGGTTTAACAAGATTGCATCTACCATCAAATACAAGAATGTCCCACATGAAGCAAGTAAGCTTCTTCTGTTCCCATTCTCTCTAGAGGGACAAGCCCGGAATTGGCTTGAGAAACAACCCCCTCGTTCCATTGTGACATGGGAGGATTTAGTCACCAAATTTGTTAACGAATTCTATCCTCCATCCCGAACTACAAGTCTTAAGAATGAGATAATGAAATTTTCTCAAAGATTTGATGAATCATTCGGGGAGGCATGGGATCGTTACAAAGAATTGCTCCGCAAGTGTCCACATCATGGTTTTACCGAGTTAATGCAAATGGATACTTTCTACAATGGTTTGAACCAGACTAACCAAGACTCTTTAAATGCCTCCGCGGGAGGTAATTTCCTGTGCAAGACCACAAAAGAAGCCTTGCAAATCATTGAAAACAAGTCCCAGGTCCGCCCTTTCCGAACAAAGACATATCAGACTCAGTCTAATGCAGGACCTTCTACTTCATCTCACGTGAGTACATCTAGCACCGATGCTAAGATTGACAAACTCACGGATATTGTTCAGGCTTTGGTTCTTGCTAACCAAAAGAAGGTCACTTTCACACAGACACCATCACATGGTGAAGTAAAGAAAGTCGAGGTCTGTGTTACTTGTGGTGGCCCTCATGCATACTACAATGCTGTTGCCACCGATGGTAGTCCATTTGAAGCCAATGCTATAGCCGGTACTTCACATCAAGGAGGTAATCAATACCGTCCTCAAAATGAACCAAACTACCATGCTAACACTTATCAGGGACCACCCGGTTTTAGCCAGAATCCTAACATGCAAAACCGGAATCAGAACCAACCTAGAATGAACCAAGGTTATCAAAACCAAGGTAATTTTTATCCCGGACCAAATCAAGGTTTCCAACATCAAGGAAATCTTAATCAAAACAATTTCAATCGAGGGAATCAATTTCATGGGAATGTGAATCCTAATCAAGGAAACTTTCAAAGTCAAGGCCCTAATCCAAACATTAGAGGCCAGAATTTTCCTAATCAAACTCAAGCCATTGTTCCAACTGGACCATCATCTGATGAGTTATTGAAACAATTCATGAAATCCCAAGATGAAATGAACAGGTTGTTGGTCAGTCAGATCGCTGATCTAAAGAAGTCTTTAAATGATCAACCCTCGGGCTCAGGAAAACTTCCGAGCAACACGATCGCTAACCCGAGGGGCGATGCAAAGGCGATCACAACCAGAAGTGGTGTTTCATATGATGGACCCGCTATTCCTACTACCTCTTCTTCTTCTCTCCCGAAGGTAGTGGAAAGTGAACCTGAGACTACAAAGGACAAGGAACTTCCCACTAATAACGGAGGTGCCAACGATGTCCAACCTCAAGTTGTCCAGAAACCCAAATCCAATCCAGGAGTTGTTTTTGAACCTCCAGTAGCTCTCGTTGAAAACCCCAAATCCAAATCTTCTATTCCTTACCCATCACGTTTGAATGAGCAAAAGCTCCGCGAAAAAGCCAATCATCAAATGGATAAATTTTTTCAAATTTTCCAAGAACTACATTTTGACATAAGCTTTGCGGATGCTATCAGGCTGATGCCCAAGTTTGCATCAACTCTTAAACACATGTTAAGCAACAAGGAAAAGCTGTTTGAGATGGCAAAAACTCCTCTGAACAAGAACTGCTCAGCAGTTATCTTGAAGAAGCTTCCAGAAAAGCTTGGAGATCCTGGAAAATTTCTCTTACCTTGTGTATTTCCAGGGATGGTTGAATGCTTTGCCTTAGCCGATCTTGGTGCAAGCATTAACCTGATGCCTCATTCAGTATGGAAGAAACTTTCTCTTCCGGACCTTATTCCTACATGCATGACTCTTGAGCTTGCAGATCGTACAATATCCCGTCCACTTGGCATTGCCGAGGACGTATTTGTGAAAGTAGGAAAGTTCCATTTTCCTGCTGACTTTGTAGTTGTTGATTTCGATGCTGGTCCACGGGTTCCTCTCATTGTGGGACGAGGATTCCTGAGAACGGGCCGTGCTCTCATTGATGTATTTGAGCAAGAAATCACATTACGTGTGGGTAATAAAGCTGTCACCTTTAACCTTGATCAAACTTCAAGGTACTCCGCAAACTATGATTCTGAGTCGGTTAACCGAATAGATATCATTGATGTTGCTTCTGAATAGTACTCTCAAGAAGTTCTTGGTTATGATCATAATTCTTCGAGTGATAATCTCACTCATTCATCTCAACCCATCATTGCCAATTCTACTCCTTCTCTCACTCCATTTGAGGAAAGTGACTTCATCTTGGAAGAGATTGAAGCATACTTGTCTAGTGATTCGGTTCCATGGGAAATTGATCACGCTCCAATTGACATCGAAGGAGATATTCTTCTCATTGAGAAATTGCTTAATGATGATCCATCATCACTCCCTCCCGTCAAGCTTCATAACAAGGAAGTCAAGTCAGTTGAGAAAACTGAAGAATTTCCTGAAGTAGAACTTAAGGACTTACCACCTCATCTCGAGTATGCATTTCTTGAGGGTGATGATAAATTACCCGTCATTATTGCTCGATATTTGAGTAAAGATGAAAAAGCTGCTCTCATAAAGGTCTTGAAGTCACACAAGCAAGCAATTGCTTGGAAACTCTCCGACATTAAGGGTATCAACCCTGAGTTTTGTACTCACAAAATCTTAATGGAGGATGACTTCAAACCAGCAGTTCAACATCAGAGAAGAGTTAATCCTAAGATCCATGATGTTATTAAACAAGAGGTTCTTAAACTTCTTGATGCAGGATTAATTTACCCGATCTCAGATAGTCCTTAGGTTAGCCCAATTCACTGTGTTCCTAAAAAGGGTGGCATAACTGTTGTCACAAATGAAGATAACGAGTTAATTCCAACTCGGCTGGTTACGGGATGGCGTGTTTGCATTGACTATCGCAAGTTGAATGACGCCACCCGAAAAGACCATTTTCCTCTACCCTTCATGGACCAAATGCTTGAGAGATTAGCAGGGAACGAATACTATTGTTTCCTAGATGGTTTCTCGGGTTATTTTCAGATCCCCATTGATCCAAAGGATCAAGAAAAGACCACATTCACCTGCCCATACGGAACTTTTGCCTACAGACGTATGCCTTTTGGCCTATGTAATGCTCCTGGCACGTTCCAACGATGTATGATGGCCATTTTCCACGACATGATCGGGGAAACAATGGAGGTGTTTATGGATGACTTCTCGGTCATTGGGGACTCGTTTCAAACATGTCTCTCCCATTTAGATAAAATGCTAAAACGGTGTGAAGACACCAATCTTTGTCTAAATTGGGAGAAGAGCCACTTTATGGTCAAAGAAGGCATAGTCCTTGGCCATAAGATTTCCAAAAACGGGATTGAGGTAGATAGAGCAAAAGTCGATGTTATTGCTAAATTGCCTCAACCTACTACCGTCAAAGGTATTAGGAGTTTTTTAGGTCATGCCGGTTTTTATCGCAGATTCATACAAGACTTTTCAAAAATCGCCTGGCCTATGACCCATCTTCTTGAAAAAGATGCTCCTTTTATCTTTTCACCTGAGTGCATCAAAGCTTTTGAAACATTAAAGAAAAAGCTTACTGAAGCACCCATTCTCGTTGCTCCCGACTGGGATTTGCCTTTTGAGCTCAAGTGCGATGCAAGTGATTTTGCTATTGGTGCAGTCCTAGGGCAATGTAGATCCAAGCATTTTCAGCCTATCCACTATGCAAGTAAGACTATGACTGAAGCTCAAACCCATTACACCACCACAGAAAAAGAGCTACTAGCCGTGGTGTATGCGTTTGAGAAGTTTCGGCCATATCTAATCTTGACCAAATGCGTGGTATATACGGATCACTCGGCTCTCAAATATCTCTTTGCAAAACAAGATGCAAAGCCGAGATTGCTCCGTTGGGTTATCCTCCTGCAAGAATTTGATATCATTATACGTGATAAAAAAGGAGCTGAGAACCTGGCTGCTGATCATTTGTCCCAATTAGAAAACCCTCACCAAGATGTTTTCGAGAAAAAGGAAATAAATGAAACATTTCCTCTCGAGACACTCAATGCAGTTTCTTTTCGTGGAGATTCTACTACCCCATGGTTTGCTGACTTCGCAAAATACCATGCGGGTAACTTCATAGTGAAAGGGATGTCGACCCAACAGAAGAACAAATTCTTCAAGGATGTTAAACATTACTTCTGGGACGACCCCTACTTATTCAAAATCTGTGCGGATCAAGTCATCCGACGGTGTGTTTATGGACAGGAAGCTATTGACATTCTCAAAGCTTGCCATGCTAGACCCACCGGGGGACATCATAGTCCAAATTACACCGCCAAAAAGGTGTTTGATTCCGGGTTTTATTGGCCTACGATTTACAAGGATGCCCACGAATTTGTCAAAACCTGTGACGCTTGTCAACGTCACGGAAATATCTCTCAAAGAAATGAAATGCCGCAAAACGCCATTCAAGTGTGTGAGATATTTGACATCTGGGGCATTGACTTTATGGGGCCATTTCCATCATCTCGAGGAAACAAATACATACTTGTGGCTGTTGACTATTTGTCAAAATGGGTTGAAGCGAAAGCTTTACCTACCAACGATGCCCGAGTTGTTGTGAAATTTTTAAAATCTCTTTTTGCTAGGTTTGGAACTCCGCGAGCTATAATCAGTGATCGTGGTACACATTTCTGCAATGACCAATTTGATAGAGTCATGCAAAAGTATGGTGTAACCCACCGTCTCTCTACTGCGTACCACCCCCAAACAAGTGGGCAAGTGGAAGTTTCCAACCGTGGTATAAAAAGAATTCTTGAAAGGACAGTAGGCGAAAACCGTGCATCCTGGTCGGATAAACTGGATGACGCACTCTGGGCCTTCCGTACAGCTTATAAAACACCAATCGGGTGTACTCCATACAAGCTAGTGTACGGAAAGGCATGTCATCTGCCGATTGAGCTTGAGCACAAAGCATACTGGGCCTTGAAACATGCCAATTTCGATATTCAGACACCCGGTGATCACAGAAAAGTTCAAATGAATGAACTAAATGAACTCCGTGATCAAGCATACGAGAACTCTTTGATCTACAAACAAAAGACAAAGAAGATTCATGACTCCAAAATCAAAAACCGCGTTTTCAACGTTGGTGATCGAGTCCTTCTTTTCAATTCAAGATTGAAGATATTCTCGGGAAAGCTCAAGTCCCGTTGGTCTGGTCCATTTACTATTGCTAAGATTTATCCTTATGGTACCATTGAGTTATCTCAACCCGATGGTCCAAATTTTAAAGTGAATGGTCATCGATTAAAGCACTATTTTGGAGAGGACATTCCACCTGTGGTTGTCCCGGATCTACAAACTTTCCCCATGAACCAATGAATGCAGGGATCGAGTCAAGCTAGTGACTCGGGAATCAAAAACAGTAGCACACACCATATGGGTTTTCACCCATATTTCTGACTTCTTTCTACTTTCTACCACCCTAGTGTGGGGGAGTTGCCCCCCGCTGTTGTATACAAGTTTTCAAAAAAAAAATAAAAATAAAAAATAAAAAATAAAAGTGTATATATCAGAAACAAAATAATGGCCGTAGTATTTCTCTTTTATGTTCTATGTTTCGGCATAACCGCCGGTACTTTGAATATTGAGGGCAATATTCATTTCTAGTGTGGGGGGGAATTCTCACGAATTTTATCATGTAATTATACCACCCAATTCCCCCATTTTTGGCCAAAATGTTTTTTGGAGTAAGTGTTTTTCACTTACTCAGCAAATGGTAATCAGTCTGCCATGTCTAACCCACATAAGGATTGGCTAATCCAGGAGCAAACGGCTCTTGGTAAAGATATCTCAAATCCGTTTATGGCTTGCAATTTGCCCAAAATTGTATGGTGTTCAACTCACCATATCTTTAATTAGTGAAGAGTTGGCTAGCCCGCAAGTTTATGGCTTGTGGTAAAGGCAGTTGGAAAACCATAATTGGTAATCGGCTCACCAAAGATAATATTGATAATTTATCTAAGAGTTGGCTAGTCCAGAAACAAACGGTTTCTGGTAAAGACAAATCAAATCCGTTTACAGCTTATGATTTGCTCAAAATCATTTGGTTATCATTGTGCCAAGGTTCTTACTTGAACTAAAACAATTGGCTACTCCAGAAGTAATGGCTTTTGGTAAAGAGATGAAATCCATTAACTTTTCTCAAAAGATTGCTAGGGACTAGCAATATCTTAGTGTGGGGGATTGATGAGTGTCTAAATACTCATCATTTTTGTACCATTTAAACTGCAAAAACATCTGAAAACACTCAGAAATGCATCAAAATGATAAAAATATCACAAATAAGTGTTTTATATGTTTTAAATGCAAAAACATCAAAATATGGTGAAAAACGTATCAAGTTTGCATAATTGGCAGTTTTAGTCCCCCAAGTTTCAAAAGTTGTCAAATCTAGTCCCTGGAATCAAAATAAAGAAAAATTTCATTCATGGTCCCTGAAATATTTTAAATTGTCAAAAATGGTCCTTGAATGAATCTTTGGGCAAATGACAGAAAAGGTCCCTCAACTTTACAAAAGTGTCAAAATTGGTCCTTGGATATTTAAAAAAGGAAAATAATCAAATGTTATCCTTGTACTATTAAAGATTGGCAAATTTGGTCCTTTTTATAACTTTGGAAAAGTGACAGGTTTGGTCCCTCAAATTGGCAGAATTACATAAATGGTCCTTGTGTTTATAAGCTACAACAAACGGACCCTATTATTAACAAACCCAAAAACCAAATCAAACCCAAACCAGTAACTAGCCCAACCCCAATCCCTTGGACCTTGGACCTTGAACTCTAGACCCTTGAGCCAGTTCACAAACCAATTTGAACCCTGCCATTATCCAATTGTGAACCCCCAGCTTAATATTAAAATCCTCGGTCAAACAAAGTCAAACCCGCCAAATACCAGGAGCACTGTTCATCTCCTCTCCCACACCTGTTAACTCAAAACCAGGTGGTTTCACCACCACCTCACCACCTCTCCACCTCACCACCACCTGTCTCCAGCTCATTACCCACTCCCCTTCCACCTGTATACCAGCCACCTAGCATTTAATGCTTCCCCACCATCAAACACTTCACCTCACCTTACATCCCCTGTTTTTGCTGCAAAATCACTCCTAGCTCCATATCTACTTCTCATTTTGTCCCCTCCACCTCTACAATCTTCCAAGAATTCTTAATTGAAGAAAACCTGCTCTAATCCACTAGTACTACTTTTTGGCGAAAAAAGTGAATTTGAAGGCTGAGATTGCTTTGACTCATCCAATGGCCAAGATTTTAAGTGGGAAATGATCAGAGGCATGTGGGGAGTCTCTCAAGTCTATAAAGAAAGAGGAGAAGCAGAGGAGTGATCTATCTAGTATTATTTTTAGTTAATGTATGTCGTATTAAATAATTTTACAATTCCAGTATAATTTAAAGCTTTCAAGAACTTTGTTTAAGTATCTTTAGTGTATGTGAATCTTTTCCAGTGATTAATTTCAAGTTTTAATCTCATTTCAAGTTTATGCAAAATTTCAAGTTATAAAAAATCTCATGATAGTTTGAATGATGTTTGTAGTTGTTGTCTTGGACTCATAAGCTAATGTAAGCTCCTAGAAAGCTTCTTAAAGCTTTTAGAAACCTTAAAACTCAGTTTAGAAGTAAAACTCAAAAATCACCAAAAATACCAAAAAAAGTAGTTAAAAATAAAAAATGAGCAAAGAGATGATCAAGAAGATGGAGCATGGTTGATTGTGGATTTCTTGGGTTTAGAAGCTTAGTGGTAAGCTATTAGGGTGGATACTTGGTCCTTGTTATCTGTTTTCAGTTGGATACCATTTGTAAGCCATTTTCTCATAATTTGCATTTCTTAATATTAGTGGTTAATTCTTGTTAATTTTAGTTTAATCTTGTCTAAATATAGTTAGTACAAGTTAATTTATAGTTTTCTTGGTTTGAAAATCTGTTTTAGTGTTAAAAGGTTCAAAACAATCTCATAAATTGTTGTTTGGATTTGATTTGTTAACTGTGTTAAAGTTTATTAAAGCCTTTGTTATTAGTTGATTCATGTTATATTAGGTTAATATATCTCTGTGCAACAAAGAAAACTAGTCCTTGTTCTATAAAAAGTCAAAATCACCTTAATTCTGTCCTAGTCTCATATTTGTTAGGATTTTTGATTGAATAAACATGCATACTGTTTTGAAAGTTGTTTATCTAGCTTAATTTAGTCTCATAATAGCTTAATATAACATATTTAGTAGCCTAGGATCATTCAAATCTCATAAAAGTCAACTTACTAATGTATTTCAAAAAGTCAAAATTATCACTTAGACAGTTTTTGAATAAAATAGATAATTTTATTTAGGGTTTAATATTGAGTTTCATGCTATAAGCTTTTGGGATATTAAACTTTTGCTGCTTAACTTAATTAGAAAAATATTAGCTTATATATATTTAACTTATAAACTGCTTATCTCTTTATTTCTTTTAAGCACTTTTTCAAAATCATGCCCTGTGCACAGTGTTGCTAGCCTATTTCACAAGCTCTCAGAGAGCTTATTAGTGACACCTAGCTTGTGCACTTTAGTTTTTTTAAGAAGCTCACCTAGCTGTCTCTCTAGTCCAAAGCTTATTTTCACCTTATTAGCTTATTTAATAGGACTGCTCATTGCTTTTTATTTGTCCCATTTCATATAGTACACTGAGTAACCAGTGTTTACTAGCTTTTTCAAAAGCTTGTCACAAGCTTGCCAGTGGACACCATAGTTAGAGTTTTAGCTTTTTGGATAGCTTAACTGGTTAACTAGTTAGTGCCAGTCTTTATTTTCATTTCCTAATTTATATAAGTGCTTAAATATAAGCTAGAAAGTACCTAGATATCTAAATAAGTGTCCAGGTGCAAACAGATAAGCTTGTGCTTATTTGGAATTTGTAGTGCTTATTTCCAATTCATTTTGCTTTCTCAGTTGTTGTATTAGCTTATTCTCAGTTCCTTAGCTTATTTCAATTAGCATTTGCTTATTTATTAGCTTAATTAGCCAATTGGCTAAATCATTTTGCTTATTTCATTTCTTATATAACTGTTAAGTATAATAAGCTCAAACTGAGCTTATTAGTTGTTTTCATAAAAAGTTGTAGTTTTGAAATTTGCTTATCTTAGTGTGCTTAATCAGTTTCAAAAAAAGAAAAATCGCCAAAAAGAAAATAAAAATCAAAAAGCCATTGCTGGGATTCGAACCCAGCCACCCACTCACCACACACACACGTTACCAATTGCCCTTGGGTCTTTGACTGGTTATGGTTGGCACAATTTAATACATAAGTCTTGTTTTCCATTTTAGCTTATACGTTTAATTTAGCTTATTTACAGCTTATTAAAATAAGTTGTTACACCTTTTGTATTTTTCTTAGCTTTGTATTAGTATAAAGTATTTTATAAAAAGTTTCAGATTTTTCTTAATAGTTTTAGTATTTTTAATCATTTATTTAGTTTAAATAGTATTTAATTCATAATAAAAAATATAAAAGTCAAAAAATATAAATCTTTTTTCTAAAATTTTATTTTGTCATATAGTAAGTAAGAAAATTGTTTTTACACTCGTAGGACTTTTATTTTAAAAATTTTACGTTTTTTTCTACACACTCGTAATTTTTACATATAACACACATTTTCATTCTAGGTCACGTTTTTAGATAATTTAAGTTTACGTTTTAATTAAAATAGTTTATTTAAGTTATTTTGTTTTATAAATCAAGAAAAACATCATTTTAAAAATAGTGATAGCGTTTATTTAATATATTTTAGCTTTTTAATTTTCTTTAATTTGCATTTAAGCCCTTGTAATTTACAAACTTTTTCTTTAGGTATAAATATTTCAAAATCCTTACGATCACTATCCTTAGTGATTATTCGACATCTGAAAGTGTTAAACACCATTAATCCTCCGTGGGACTTAACGACCTGTGGAAACACTATACTCTTCAGATCATAATTGCATTGGATTTTAGCAGTTTTAATTTTATTACGGTTGACCATTCACAAGTGGTTAGCTTGTGTGATAAACTTGACGGTCTGGACCCAATCAGGGCACATTAGGATAACAATCTATGATCCCGATGGAGAGAAGTTTGAAAAGGCATATCGAACCAAACGTACTACTAGGAACCTAAATGATAAGTTTGATCCTTATGACATTGTTAAGGATAAGCTTACTTATATCGGTACTTAGGGGCACGACTACGAGTCTAGCTACAAGACTCTTAAATAAAGAAAAAACGCTTCGGGAGGCAACCCATGCTTAATTGTTTGCTTGTTAGTGTCATATATCTTTTATTGATTGCTTATTCTCGTGTTTAAATTTGTAAAAATGCTTTATTTTGTTTTTAACCTCGTCTTAATTGCATATAAAGGTATTTTACAAAAGGGATAAGTGTAGGAGATTACCACGTTTTCAAAAGAAACGTAAACATGAGAATAGCAATTAATTAAAAGATATATATGTGTGTTTGTTCGAGTCAAATGCTTGTATCGAGTCTTAATGGATGTTTTGCGAAATTTTCCGATTCTAAAGATGTAAATTTTCCGAATTTTTTTTCAAGAAAATCGCAGACAGGTTTTTTCAGATAACCTGACGCGTCAGATCGCATAACTGACGGTGTCGTGAAGGAGTAAAAACAACATGTTACTTTTTTTCGTCTGTGCTACTTATAAAGTTTTGGAAATTTTCAGGTCTTAATTTTCTAGAAAATCTGTAAACAACCATTCCACAAGCATTATATCCTAGTTTAATCGAGTCTTATATATATTATTACCGCCGATTTTACGCGAAGGTTTCGTTTGTTTTATTCGAATATGCAGGTTTTATTTATCAAGAAGAAGAAACAAAAGATTGGAAGGTGCTTATCACGCATACATTTTTCTTGGAAAGGATTTAACCACCACTTTACACGGATCCTACCTAGCTAATCAGGGGAGTATACGGTTTCTTTCGTTTTTAATTACCTTCCATTATCATAACTTTGATACTTTCCCTAATGGAGTGTTTCCTAACGGTTGTAACTCTTCTTTTATTGCGCTTATTCCGAAGGTTACTGATGCCAAACACGTATCTGATTATCGTCTGATTAGTCTGATAGGAAGTATTTATAAAGTGGTGACGAAAATATTGGCCAGCCGTTTAGCTATGGTAATCTCGGATATTGTCTCCAACACCCGGTCGGCATTCATTGCTAGTAGACAAATCTTAGACGGGCCCTTTATTATCAATGAGATTTTGAATTGGTGCAAAAGGAGATGCAAAAAAGTTATGTTTTTTAAGGTTGACTTTGCCAAGGCTTACGATTCAAGACGCAATTGGGAATATTTAATTGATGTCCTTAAGGCCTTTGGTTTTGGTTCGAAGTGGTGCCAATGGATTCAAGGTATGCGTTCTGCCCGTTAAGGCCTCTATCTTGGTTAATGGAAGTCCCACTAACGAGTTTCAATTTCAACCGTGGTCTCAAGCAAGGAGATCCTTTGGCTACTTTACTTTTCATTCTTGTGATGGAGTCGCTTCACCTTTCGTTTAATAGAGTGGTTGATGCCGGTATTTTTAAGGGGATTCGGCTTAACAATTCTCTATCCATTTCTCATTTATTCTACGCGGACGACGCTTTGATTATCGGGGAAGAAGCTAAAGGTAGGTCTAAAGGAGCATACGGAGCTGTCTCCAAGGGAGAAATCACTCCCCTGCGATAAGCATTAGCATTTTATCTTTTCTTTACTTTCGATTCGTGTATTTTGTAACTTTGAATATTGAATTGATTTGTATGGTTAATATGAGCGGCTAAGCACCTCGTGGTGCTGGCCTAGTTATGATTCCTTAACTGTTTTGTTTGCGTTTACTTGACTTCCGTATAATTATTTCTAAGTGTATGAATGCATAGTTTATTGGTATCTACCCTTGTTTCGGTAGTTTTGAATGGCGGTAGAGGCCAATTGCCATGAGATATGACCGACTGACCCTAGGTGAGCGGACTGAGACGGGAAGGGTAAGATATGACAACCTGACGACCCTTTCTACTTGTTCGATTTGACCAACTGATCACCTACCGTTTGGATGAACTTAAGAATTAGGGGGTGAGTGTTTAAGTTGCAAACGCCCGGGCACTCACTATTATAAGTCTAGCATGTAGCGGTACTTAATGACTTGGCTTAGAGGACCAGGAATAACTGGACTTATGAGGGGACACTTGACTTCTCCAGTGGTGGCATCTTTGCTGATAGGTTAGGGCGAATTGACCAAATATTGTCCTCTCGACTTTGACCCCACCTGAAGTAATTGAAAGTAATTAGACATAGACATTACTAGCTAGGATGATTATCTAGGTTAGCACCACTCTCCTCTATTGATTGAACCTTTGCCTTTATTTGCTTTAATAGTTAATTAATTAATTCCTTATCGAAATCATATTTAATTTGTGACACCTACACTTAGTAATAATCCAACACACATAGCTCTTGGGACGACCTCGGTTTTACCGAATACTACACTACACACGACCGGGTACACTGCCTGTTAGTGCATTAGGGTAGACCATAGGTATAACGAGACTTTATAAATATTAAAACATGGTCAAGAAAACGCATCATACGCCAACGTTCTTAGAATATTATTTTCCATAAAAACGATATATAATACGACTCGTATTTCAATTTAGTTAAAACGATCGCTCTAATCGATGTTTCTCCAATTATAACGCATCGAGGAATTTACAAGTTGTCACAGAGTCCCCTTAATAGAGCCGGGTTATAGTAAAAAATAGGCTCTAAAGAGATCTCGTGTTATAAGAAAGAGTATAGAACCATATTTTTTATAAGAGAACCGAGGTCTAAAAGGAAAAAAATAAAGCCCATTTTTTCTACTATAGAAACGGGCTCTATTACAGCTATAGAGCCATGTTCCCTCTTTTCAATCCGGGCTTTATGATTAAAACCAATAGACCCCCTGCCTTCCTCTTCAAAACGAGGCTCTATTCATTTACCCACCACAAACAACTCCTAATAATGAAATCTTCTAAAATTTTTGGTATTTCCCACACACATATTTCAGTACTCCCGCCCAGAGTTTTCCCCAAAATCAAAATGACATTTTCATTATCCCTCCACTTCTTATCTCGGTCACTTATCCACTTTATCTCAGCTTTCACATCTTTTCACATCCATGTTGCCAAGTGCAAACCATAACCCGCCTTTGTTATTCTTTCAGGATCCTCCCTAGTCACCTCCCACCATAAATCAGTCGCATCCTCGCCAACCAGCCTCACTCCTAAAATTCAACGTCGTTATCCACCAATAAGGTACTTTTATTGTGTAATATATTAAATTTAATAATCAATTGCAGGTGTTCACGGGTCGATTTCGTGTTTTGGCGATTTAGGTATTAGGGTTCATGTAAACTCGAATCTGTATCAACTTGGTACGCTTTTGCTGAAATTGATTCTCTTTACAAAGTATCCTATAATATATTCTCATTACATGCTTAATTTATAGTATTACATGTTTTTGTTGCAAGAATATTGATTGCTTGTTTGTTTAAGGTTTAAAAGTGCATAGTTAGTACATTTTGTGCGGTAGTGAGACGAGTAGAAATAAAATGTGGTAGAATATTTTTATGCTTTTATTAACCGGGAAAAATATAAATAAAAGACACTCCTATAACCAATAAGAAACAACACTGAAAATAATATGCATTTGTTTTCTTAATTCCTATAACGAGAGTCGAAAAAACACCTAAATAATGTAAAGAGTCAATTGATAACAAAAAGCATAACGCGAGCTTCGAGCTGATGTAAACTACCAGGGAGAGATTGGAGGTTGGTGACGTCACAAGCAATGTCGGTCTATGACTCCATGTGCACATTCAGAGAGTTGGAGGATCAATATGAATGTGAGGAGTGGATGTTTGGATAATAGTTGGCTCGACTATGACTTACGAGGAGGGCGAAGTGGAATAATGAAATCGTGTGTGAGGCCATGAGAGTTGAGGTGTGGTAGTTAAACCTAACTTCATTGTATAACCATACACGATTGTATTTTGTCTCACGTAGAAGGATGAACAAACTCTAAGGTAATATATAAGTTGAAATTTTAACTTAACTTATACAAGTACCACTAATCATTTATAACATGGTTGTCGATTCCGATCCTACGCAAAGCATAAACGATCCGGATCTTACATAGGATCTTTGAAAGATTAAGATCTTATAGGATCTCGATCTTGACTATAAGGTCTTAAGATCTAGTCCGATCCGATCTTACTTTACTCGAACCACAAATTAAAAACTACAAATCTATGGATTGTGTTTTGTAGAATTTAAAAAACAATATGTTAATCTTCTTGTACATTTCAAAATCATAATTTAGGACAACATTTCTATGAAACACTTATATAATTATGTGTTTTTGATATATAACAATTTATGAATTTGTATAATATTACAAAGGCTACTAAGAAAATGACATTATGGTAGGATCATAAGATCTCGATTCGATCTTACGATCTCGATCTTGCAAAGACAAAACCGATCCTAAGTAGGATCCCGATCTTAAAAACAATAATTTAGATATGTTGTTTTCATGATGATCAACTTATTCGAATCTTTAGCTTGTTCTTCGTATGACCAGGTACCTCGGTGGGATTGGGTATGTTGTTGTTGTTTCATATGACGAGGTACATACGTCACGATCATAGTTGCTTTTGTTAATATATTTAGAGGAATGTGACCATTGAGTTAGATGGTGTTTGGCGGGATGGTGTCGGAGAGAGCGGCGATGTTGGTGACGTCACATGTGACGCCAATCCATGTGCAAAGGCTATGTCTCAGCGCGTAAGTGAGGTTGTGAGGGTGGAGACGTAGTTGTTAATTTAATTTGAAACAAAAGCTTGAAGAAGGCTCAAAGGTGGAATGAGTTTTGGTTTTGTAATTATCTCACATCGATGAATATGTAAAACTTTGGAGCATGATTATGAGGCTATAATTAGAGATATTTTTATAATGCATCTTTTTACTTATAAAATTCCTTAATACGTGTATTTTGTGAATGTTTATTTTTTTACCATTATTATTGTTATTAGTTTTACATTTTTATTTACTTTATAGTTTCACTTTTAAACATTTATGGTTTATTTTGCTGTTTTCCATTAATTGTATAAGAAAACATTTATGGTTTATTTGCCTTTTAGCCTTCTTAGCTTGATTTTTGACATTAACAACTTTAACTGGGCATTTAACAGTATTAAGCAAAACACTCACACCACATTCATGATCAGGTGCTTCATGAAGAATCGTATGTCATGGCAGAGTCAGAATTCGATGACGATGATGCATCCACCAAACATATCCCAAGCCATAAGAAGATGATTGGTTTGATGCATACGTGTCAGGTGAACGCTCTAATACCTCTAGAGTTGCACCTTCAAAAGACACAATTCAAAGATGGCTCACCGAAGAGAGACCTCAAACTCCAGAACCTTCATGGTCCATTCCAGTCCGACACAATGATCCTGACAACAACGGTCTTCAATAATAACTGCCAACTATGAAGCCCCGGTGAAGATTCTCTTCTTCACATCACTGGAGATATGGGCAGCTTTATGAAGTGGTTTTGTGAGAAGAAGGGGTTCACTCCGAAGGATCTTGAAGGACAAGCTTTTGAAATCGTCAAGGCGGATGCCAATCAGCTTCAATACCAGATGGAAGAATGTCATAAGATGCTGAGTGATCAATCAGGAGCGTGATCAGCCGTTTCAATGTAGCCTCTTCCTCCGGTGGTGAACCGGACAAATGGATCTTCAACCATGGATGTGCTCGACTTCAAGCTCTATCTTTCGAAGATGAAAGTCGTCTCAGGTCTTCAGATGGTTCGGATCACTCAAGAGTATGATGCCATATGGCACATTGGTGGTTCAAGAAGAAGAAATTCTACATTACATAGTGCTGCAGAGTTGTTCGATCCAATCCAAGGCGAATTCTAAGTGTTGTTAGTGTGGAGCTCTTCCCAATCTATGGCTATGATTATCTGAAGAAGATCGTTCTTTGATCATGTTATAGAAGAAAACGTCGCCAAGTGACGATCTCTATCTTCGAACCTCCAAGGACATCTTGACCACCTATCAATGCCTGTCAATCTTCAGAGGCTTGGTCATTCGACAAAGAGTTGGGGATTTTCAGCTAGGAATGGAAAGCTACCAGACCCGCGTCAATCTAACAAGACCGCAATGGGAAGCCTCTTGAATTTCATCACGAATATAAAGTGATTGACATGCTATCATCTTTCACTGATGAGACAGTGGAGCTTTTCAAGTTCGATGGAACTCTCAAGATGGTCGAAGAGGAATTGAACTTGAAGACTGGAACAAAATAAGATTCGGTCTTGAAGATGTGTGAAGATTTGATTGCTGCAATCGGATGAAGATTAAAGACTAGAATGATTTATCGCACACTTTGTGAATCACTACAATGAATGAAGACATCTTCTCGTGCCGTAGTAGTGATAGGTTATGTATTGTGATTTCTCTAAAAAGGAACTTCAGTGTAGTCTACTTCTCAATATCACATTTTTCTCCAACAAAGTTTTGTTTCACACTTATTTAAATCACTTGAGATCCAAAATCTCAAAAGATTTGAAATTTTCGATCGGGGAGAAAATGTGATATAAATATGCAATCTGATAAAAGGTGACCAATTTGTCTCAAAATGCATACTGCTCTCCCATGTGTGCTAAAAACTTGCGAATCTCGAAGCAAATATTGAGGGGGAGCATTTCAAAAGAAAATAAACTTTCAAGGTACAAAGATTTATATGTTTCATCATAAAGTACCTTGATTGATTTTCAATTGGTTTCAGTATGGCGGTATGATCGTAAATGTGCTTCTAAGAACTCTTTCCTTTTCGTGCAAAACAATTTCAAAAATCACATGCACAAGTTGAGGGGAGCAACTTTTGAAAACCTACATCCTTTTCCATAAAAATATCGTTATCAAAGTATGAAAAATACTAATTTTTATTGGGAAAGTGATGTTGATAACTTTTAGAAATGATTGATCAAAGAATCGAATCTTTCATTCTTAAACCTGAGATTTTCAAGTCCTCTTGCCTCCATGTGCTAAAACCATTTCAAAAACATATGATGCACATGTTGAGGGGGAGCTGTTTCTAAAAATATATAAAACAAATCAGGTACAAAATGCTTTGATAATATATCACAAGTATCTGGTTTGATTTTCAAATGGTTTTCAATTGGTTCCAATGGCTGATGAACAATACCAAAAGACCGACCAATTTATTTTATGTACGGTGATATAAGGATGGTTAGGTTAGGTATTCGTTCCACGATCCCGCCAAAGCCGGAGGGATCTACCCAGGGACAAGCCACTAGTTAGTGTAGAAGTCCTTAAGTATGATGAAAAAAGGAGAAAAATGAGAATATGGGAAGAGTGCGGACCGAGACAGAGCTAGTACTGGAATAAACCCAACAAGGTTCTAGTTACGAAGTCTCGGTAAGCATGAAGGGTGAAGAATGAAAAGAATTGAATGTGAAAAGGGTGAAAAGAAATAGCCCTCCAATAATTCAACCTTAGAGCAGAAACCGGGTTCAATACATATGCTACTGGTGGTTTCCAAGGTAACACCGGTATTGAAGACAAGACGTCATGGACCCAGTGACGCCCTGCACTACAACTTCCCAAGCTACTCAAGTTCCTCTTAAAAGGGCTTGTTTCATTCTCACGGGAAACCGACATAATCTATCAACTTTCTCTTAGAGATTGTTGATATTGAAGAAGGAGACCCTCTCCCTAGTCTCCGGCACAAGAAACAAATGTGCAAAATTGAGTCTAGAGCCACGAGATCGTCAATAAATCTCATTAGGACACTGTCAATGAAGACTCTCTGTTTCACACAATGTGGAAAGAGAGAATATACTTTTAGAGTCCTACGCATTATCCTTGTGGTATTGCCAGAACATCTGAGTGATATGCAAACATATTCACAATGAATATGGAAAGCCTTCTAGAGCCAACATCAAACAAGCTCTTGGTAGGTGGCATGTAAGATTTATCCAATAGATCAACCATGTGACAACTGAGCAGAAACAATGGGGCGATTCAAACTTATGAATCAATCCTGGTTCAGGTTATGGATTGACGGAAACCTTTGAAAAACCGGTCGTTGTGCTTAAAAAAAATTCTTTTATGTAGCACATCGACTGTGTACTAATATTTCAAATATAAAAGGTGTTTATGATTGATAATTGATTTTTCTCAAAACCTTCGTTGTATTGCAAAAACACTTTCTGAAAGCGATTCTCGTTTTTCAAATCTCTTTTCATCAATCAGTGAATCTCAAAATTAGCTGGTTCACTCACTCGTGTTGTCTCTTTGAGACGTTCCGTTTGAAACAACGCTAGAGCGTAGTTGCGAGAAACCCATCAAGGAGATTCTTCGAATTATACGATCACAGCGTACTTGTACTGATCAACGGGAACCGTGGGCCGTGTACCTCAATTCAACGAAAGTGATCAAAGACACTTTCGCGTGCTTTATTGCTAACTGTTGTATGCAGGTACACCCGACGCTTAAATGATCGGGGAATGGAGAGGTCAATCCATAGCCGCATGCTCACATAACACATTCATTTCTAAAGAAATCATGATAAGTGCATCAACGACTCTGATATTTTTCACTCCATGCTTACGCTTTCACGCGCAAATATCATGAATCATCTAAAAGCTTCTGAAACTTTGATGAGAAGAAATCATGATCCAGAATGTGAGCATGTCGTTCCAAAAGTCACAATCTCACATGATGGCAACACAATAAAGGATGATCCAGAGATTTACTATAGCTGATGATCTCAAATTAAGCTCGAAGGTCATCATGATGTGGATCAGCTCTATAACCTCCACTTAATGTACAAAATAGTTGAACTTCGAAGAAATCATCACAAAGACACAATGCCTGAGCATTTTGAAGTATTAAAGTCTACGAGCTCAAGATTGAAGATTAAATAGATTGCTAGGATGCAAATTGTAATTCATGGGGTGACCTCCCTTAGGGGGTGATTGTTAGGAATTGGAAATTCTATAGTGAAGCATCGGTCACCCCTATTGTTATCTAGCTTAAGTTAGCTCGTAGACATATTGTTTAGTTCGTTATTTGTTAGTTAGTTATTAGCGTAGCTTAGTCTAGTGCAACACCATGAAGGAAGGACGGGTCTTTACCCATTGTATGTCTGATCCACAACCCGAAGGAGGGCGTGCTTCTTTGTATAAATAGCCCTCTCCCCCACAAGGGAGAGGGTTGGATGTTCATTTGGAATCTAACCTTCCATGTGTTTCTCTCACTAGAATATCCCACTTTCTCTCTCTCTAAAATCATATAATCGCCCATATTTGTGATTGTTTGTGTGTTTGTGAAATCCAATGTGTTACACTTGCATCCTATTGTGATAGACTTGGTGTGGCTAAATGATGTATATGTCTATATGTTGAGAACAAGATTCATTTGAAGATGACAATTCAAAGATTCTTATGATTTTGAGTGCGATCCCAGATCGATCCCAAGGAAATCCGTAAGACCATATCAACATTGAAGTATGGTGCGAAAGCCAAATGCATTGTGCGTGGACCTTATACACCAATCAAAGCAGATGATTCTTTTTCATCAGATGTGATTTTGAGATCATGGGTTGCAGTTCATTTGCAGCTGCAATTGGAGAATAAGATAGTAAGTTTCAGGTCTGAGGGCTAAACTTGCAGAAGCGGAAGAGAAAAACGGTGAGGAGGAGATTAACATGAAACTGAATGAGCGAACAAATATGGATTTATTTTCTTTCTGATAGTGAATAAAAACAACTTACAAAAAGTTTTTAACAGTGTTAACAGCATATGTGCTATTCAAGCAAAATACAAACTCGATAACTCATAAAGAGTCATAGTTGCTTCACTGGTGACTCAAACTCTGTTACACAAAAACTCTAATCTAGTGCTTGGATTGATTTGGCTCGGGGGTGATTCGGAGGACGATAATGAGAAGAGTTAAGAGGAACAATGCCATTGTGTCTGAACTTAGGTATTTGTGTATGTGAGGCTACATAAATGGTGGTTAAGTCACTTGAAACAAAAGGTTAAAGAAGGAAATGAGTATGTTGGTTTTGTGACTTTATCCCACATTGCTGGATGAGCAAATACTGTAGAAGTTTATATATAAGATTATGAATGAAATGTGAGTTTAGAGTATAACAATCATCCGACAGTTTTAACTATACCGAAAATCTGGTGGTTGTATAGTTTGGACTTTTTATGTTTACTAGCTTATTAGATTTTTTTATGATGTTTATTTGACTATACCTTATTGTATAAATAAAGCGTCGTGTTTTTCTTATTTGGGGCTTTATGAGGGGAGATCATTAGAATAATCATTTCTTTTTGTTTTCTTGCATTTTTGTATTTTAGGATAACATAATAACTAAATATAATTAACGTTTTTAACAACTTCTTAAAATGTAATCAAGATTAAATAACATAATAACCTTGGGGATAAAATCCATGAATTAAGTAATTTGGCAAAAGTGTTGTGGTGATGGTGCATTTCCTTAAACTCACTTGGATATTTAAGTAAAATGTACTTTCAATTTTTATGCTTTTTGAATGACATGGTTGATATATACCGGGGGAAGCACGACTAGTCATTTATTGGAATCTTTGGCCTTTTTTTTTCTTATGACCAGGCATATAGCTCATGATTTACCCGTGATGGATCCGTATTTTTGATGAAATACTGGCTTAATTTTACTTGTAGTTGTGAGATTCATGGTTTCTTTTCTTAATATAACTTCAAGGAATGTGACTGGTAACTTTATTGGAGTGACCGGTCCATGTACAGAGTGAGTTTGATAAACATAATGACGCTATGACCAATTAAGCTTGTTTGCCTAAAGTTACTACTACTTTTTATTTTTAACGACTAGTTCTTTGTACGAGTACTCTTCAACCAATAAGATTTTATCCTTAGATTTTTTAAGTCTTTTGATTGGTTGTCAGTAAAGTTGAGACAATTATCTTGAGACATCTCAAAACGAATAATAGAATAAATTTTTTGAGATGGAAGGATTATCATTTTAAATTAACTCCAATGCAAGAAATGTTTATATTTTTGGGCTTGAAGCGAAACATATATTATTAGGCTTACTACTGTTGGGCCTAATGACATAGTGATATACTCTAAAAGGAAATAAGTTGTCATGTTTCATTGATGTTTTTGAATTTGACGTATAAAGTTTCTCAGACACATTGTACCAATATGGTTTTTCAAAAGTTGATAACCATGAAGTTAAGCGTTATCAAATAATAGGACACCTATTTCTTTATGAAAAAAATGTAATAAAAGTTTGCTAAATTTGTAAATGTTGAGGCTATAAAACTTCGACACGTCAATGTTAAAACATATATATTATGGACAAGTTATAATTAGTTCTAATGAGTAGAATTAAACCACCTTTTGAGTTTGGCACTAACTTTGGTGATGCACAAAATGGACTGCAGGAAAAGCAATTGTCTGGTTGTTTACTTCTTTATCGATTGCTATCACCGTTGTTATAGCTCTGCCAACACCCACGTCCATGGCAGTGCCCGCCTGCGATAATCCAAATGTCTTTATATTCACACGTTCAAAAAGTTACAGGATCGAATTGATATAGTATAATTTCTCTAACATCTAAAGCCAAATGTGCATCCCTGTTTTCACGCGTAAAAAGCTAATCCTTAACTAACATACACGTTAAAATGCTTCGCTAAAAGTCCATGTAGTTTTAAGCAAATGTCATTTCAGATTCTAACCGTTAAGTTATTGTTGATTCAAGGAACTTGTTTAAGGAAATTTAGAAATGTAGTATAATGACACTAAATTAACAAATTATTCTGCAAGTAAATTATTTTAAGAAAAAAACTAAGTTTTTAAAATCATTATAGGAATGTTTCTGGTTAGTTTGGTGGCGGTGACGTCACATGTGACGCCCGTCCATAAGTGCATGTGATGTGTTCAAGTTGATGCTCGAGTTGGGACTTGGGAGAGGGAGGGTAGTTAGGAGTGAGGGTTTTAAGTGAGATGGCTCTGTTGTGCCTCGGTGCAGTACTTTGAGGAGAGTCATGAGGGTAATGACACGTCAAGGCTTGAAGGTGGAATGAATTTTGGCTTTGTAATTGTCCCACATCGATGAATAAGAAGACTTTGGATCAATATATTATTAACATTATGAGGTTAATGACAAGAATATTTTGTGTGTGCGCCTATTCAGGTACGATCTATAATATGTACATTCGTGAATAGTTCTTTTTTATTGTGTTAAATTGTTATTATTTTATTTATTTATTTTATGGTCCTACTTTTAAACATCTACCTGCTTTCCGTTTATGTTATTCGAATCTAGCTTATTGATTAAGAAAACATACATTTCTATAAAACTTATGTTTAATTTCACTGATATCTGACTGTGGCAAAAGTGGCAAATGGATGATAAATTTACTTTAGAGATGGTAAAAATCTAAGGGATGTTTCAGTAAACTTACATTTGTTTGTTTTTATCCTCACTCACAATAAAACTTCAACACTAATTTCTGTTCTAAATCAAATTCATTTCCGGCTTTAGTTTATAAATGTAATTCACAAGAACATTATTCATCAGAGCATGTGGCATATGCGAGCTAACCACTTCGTTATCTTTTTAAGCATAAGTGATACTTTGATATGATTACTTGGAAGGTAACTTTGTGATGAAAAACACATGTAGGTACAAAGCCATCAATATGACATGCTATAAAGTGGCGCAAATTTAGAGATTTACACATCGAATCGTATCTCTATCATATACAAGCCTAATAGTTTACCATTCGTTCACATAATTTTAGTTAAATCTATACTTTAACTATTAAGTAAAAATCAATAAGCAGTTAGTTACATGTTAGTTACATATAAATAGTAAGGGTACGTTGATGATTTATGTGTATTGCGATTTATTGGGTTGTCAAAAGTGTAAAATAAAATAAAAATAATTTGTTATCGATTAAGTTTTTGTACACCGAGTATATACATGTTAGTTACATATAAATAGTAAGGGTACGTTGACGATTTATGTGTATTGCGATTTATTGGGTTGTCAAAAGTGTAAAATAAAATAAAAAGAAATTGTTATCAATTAAGTTTTTGCTCAAATTATGTTTTTCTAGTGCTAATGTAATCAATTAATGACATTGATAAATTTCTTGTTTCATGAAGATATGCGTCTGAAAGTGGTTTTGAATACATAGACCTCTAGATTTAGTGTTAATATATGTTAATGTTTTCAAAGAAAATGTGATGAGTGAGTCTGTTGGGACGTGTTGAGAGTATGTGAAGCTGAGTGAGCATACCGATGGTTGTTGGTGGGATGTTGCCGAGAGATTGTACGTTGGCGTGGTGTTGCCGAGAGATTGCACGTTGGCTGGGAGATGGAGGAGAGTGAAGAAGAATAATGATATTCTGGGTGATATGAGGATAGAGAGGTGGTGATTATGTCACTTGAAACAAAAGATTGAGGAAGAAAAGAGCTTTTTTTTGTGACTTTATCCCACATGGATTAATGAACAAACCGTACATCACTATATAAATAACACTATGGAAGTAACAAATTAGGGATAATTCTTCTGACTACTAAACGATTTGCTAGTAAATTTCTTGAGTACAGGACTCGAAAATTTTCTTTTTTAAGAAAGAACTAAAGCCTTCAACTTTTGTTTGTTTTAATTTCGTCTCAATTTTTGTGTTCTGCTTGTTTGGTTTATTCAACTATTTTCCGTTTATGTCATTGTGCTTTATCATATTGGCTAAACTTGAGCTTAATAGTTTATGCATTTCATATGAACAAATAAACAACATACTTTGTCTTTTACCTGTTCTAAGACGTCTTAAGCAATGGCTCATATTTTATATGGAGACAACCACAACTACGAATCCCATTACATAATAAGCTGGGTTTGCTAATTTTTTGAGAAAAAAGAAAAAAAACAAAAAAAACAAAAAAAACAAAAAAAAAACTATTAACTGAAGTTTGTTACTGTACTTGGTTTCTAACAAGAAAAATGTAATCTAATCTTTTTTGTTTTATGGTTTAACAAATACTATATAGAAGGTATTTATTAATCAACATAATATCCAAGTTACATGCTACTAATTAATAAGTAGACAATGCTTGGCTCTTTGTTACGGGTATCACTTACATAATTAGATTTTAATTTACAAATAAAATGTTAATTACAATTTGACATGTCGCCCAGTAACTATGTGTTACATGGAATGTCACTTACATATGTTTGACTACAATTAAATTTTGTTATTCCAAAAACTAGATTTAATTTATACAAGATAAAACTCTAATAAACAAAATCCGTTACATGTGCATAATGAGTGTAAAGTGTTTGGTGGATAAGGGAGTGTTGGAGGGTTGAGATGAACGTGAAGAGTGCGTGTGTGGGTTGAGTTGGCTTGGTAACAACTCACTCAAGGATGATCCGGACTTGAGGAGAGTGAAGCGGAGCAATGACATTGTGGTGAGATGAGGTGAGGTCGTGAGTGGTGGAGGTGTGGTGGTTAAGTCACTTGAAACAAAAGTTTGAAGAATGACATAAGTTTGGGTTTTGTGACTGTATCCCACAGGATGAACGAACAAAGACTTGAGTATTATATAATCTAGATATACGGGTGTCTTAAAATTAAGTTGATATGAATTTGTTGGACAATGTCTTTTTGGACATGTTAATTATAAGTCTCTCCATCATTTTCATAGCATACTTTCAATTTTCTTTGACTTTGTCGATTTTCATATTAAACTTCTAATTTTCTGTGATTTTGTCGAATAAAACCAAATCCTTAAGTTTTGTTGTTTTTTTTATGTATTCCGTAGTTGTACTGTTTTTTCATACGATTCTTTTATAATCTTTTCGATATATCTAATAATGACATATTACGTGGCAAATGAATCATGAATGTAATATAAGAAGTTTAGGAATGTTTCTAGTTAGTTTATTGGGGTGTAATGACAGTACCCTAAGCTAAGTTAAGTTTTCAATGGTGTTGGTGACGTCACATGTCATGCCGGTACATACGCAGAGTATGTGTGATGTGTTCCAGTTGATGCGTTGGAGTGAGATGACTCGGTTTTGGCTCGGTGCTGTATGAGGATGATGAGGAGAGTCATGAGTGTAATGACATTGTTGTTTGTGTGAGCTTTTAATCAACATGCGAGCTTTTAATTAACATAGTCATATCTGAGTAGACACAACATGGCTTTTTGTAACGGGTATCATTTACCTAAATAAATTTTAATTTACAATTGATATATTAATTTGAATTTGCATCTGTTTGATTACATAATAAAACTTTCTTATTTCCAAGAGTAGATTTAATTTAACCGAAATAACAATCTAATAAACGAACTGTTACATGTGCATAATGAATGTAAGGTGTTTAGTGGATAAGGGAGTGTGGGAGGGTTGAGATGAACATGAAGAGTGCGTGTTTGGGTTGAGTTGGCTCGGTAATGACTCGGTGAAGGATGATCAGGACTTGAGAGAAGCGAGCTATGACATTGTTGTTTTGTGTGTGTAAGTGAGGCTCTGAGGGTGGAGAAGTCTCGAAGGTGAAATGAATTTTTTTGTAATTGTCCCACATTGACGAATAAGTAGACTTTGGATCAATATATCAGTAGATTATGAGGCTATTAGCTAGAACTTTAAAGAAGTGTATGTATACAATTGGTCTTTTCTTTTTTTTTTAAATGTTATATTTTTATTTACTTTATGGTCTTACTTTTATCTACCATTTATTTTACTCTTTTCCGTTTATGTTATTCGACTCTAGCTTATTGATTAAGAAAACATGCATTTCTATAAAACTTATGTTAATTTCACTGATATCTGAATGTGGCAAAAGTGGCAAATGGATGATAGATATAACTTAAGAGACAGAGAAAAATCGAAGGGATGTTTTAGTAAACTTAGGCTTCATACTTATGCATTTTCCGGTGTATAAAAAACGAAAAACTTACATTTGTTGGTTTCTATCCAATAAGGGTTCACTAATTTTTGTTCTAAATCAAAATTATTCCGCTGTTTAGATAATTTCAATTTGGTTCAACACTAATTTTTGTTCTAGAAAGACACCAAATCAAAATTCAAGACCGAATTCGGCTTTTGATTTTCGTTTATACCTAAAGTGGTCCGCCGCAAGCTCGTTCGATCTGACGCAGACATTGGAATCCTAACATCATTCATAAGAGCATGTGGCATATGCGAGCTAACCCCTTCGTTATAATTTTAAGGATAAGTGATACTTCAATATGATTACTTGAAAGATAACTTAGTGATACAAATCACATGTAGGTACAAAGCCATCAATATGACAAGCAATAAAGTGGCACACAATTAGAGATAAAAGGTTTACCATTTGTTCACATACAACTTTAGTTTTTTTGAACTTTACTTAAACTATAAAGTAAACATCAATAAGCAATTACGAGGTGGTCGTGATTGGATACGGACATCAATAATATGATATGCTCTCACTACATCGAGTATATACATATTAGTTACATATAAATAATAAGGGTACGATGACGATTAATGTGTATCGTGATTTATTGGTTGGTCAAAAGTGTAAAATAAAATAAAAAGAATTTGTTATCAATTAGGTTTTTGCTCAAATTATGATTTTCAAGGGCTAATGTAAATGTTAATGTTTTCAAAAGAATGTGAAGAGTGAGTGTGTTGGGACATGTTGAGAGTATGTGAAGCTGAGTAAGCATACCGATGGTTGTTGGCGGGATGTTGCCGAGAGATTGTAAGTCGGCTTGGAGAAGGAGTTGAGTGAAGAGGAATAATGATATTGTAGGTGATATGAGGATAGAGATGTGGTGGTTATGTCACTTGAAACAAAAGTTTGAGGAATGAAAAGAGTTTTTGTTTTATGAGTTTGTCCCACATGGATTGATGAACAAACCGTACATCACTATATAAATAAGGCTATGGTAGTATTAAACAACGAATGTTTTTGAGGTCATGTACTAAATGATTTGCTAGTAAATTTCTTTAGTACAAGACCTGGAAAATTTTCTTTTTTTTACGAGAAAGTATTAAAGCCTTCTACTTTTTGTTTGCTATTAATTTTGTCGTCTCAATTTTTGTGTTCTACTTCTTTGGTTTATTCATCTTTTTCCGTTTATTTCTGATTAAGCGTATTAGCTAAACTTGAGCTTAATTAAGAGTTTATGCATTTTATATGAACACATAAACAACTTTTTTGGTGTTCTAACGCGTCCTTTTAGCTTCCAATTAGTTAGTTTGGGATATATTTTTATATGCATGCAACAACAACCACGAATCCCATTATATAATAAGCTGAGTTAGCTAATTTTTTGAGATAAAATATATAAAGTAAAATGTGTTACTTGGTTTCAAACAAGATAAAGATAAATGTTTCAACAAATAATCTTACATTATTTGGGATTCGAAAAAAAATTCGTTTCGTTTCTTGTTGTTTTCTACAAGTAAATCACATTCGACGTCCTTATTCGATTTTAGTTACATAAATAATCTTTAATTATCCAACTATATGCCTTGATAGTTCCTATTTCAAATAATAGGGACTATCTGTGTAATAACGATAGTGACCACCGTGAAATAAAAAACTATAAATTGTTGCCCAAATAACCCATATTATTTTTAAATAAGGACAATCAATGCAACTAGCTTGAAAATTAGCTATCACTGATATAAATGTATAATTAAATTTGAATAGGATTTACGAGTGTGACTTTGAGTAAACCACATGATCGTAACATGTAAGTTTTTTTAGTCATAATATCCAAGTAACCTGCTACTAATTAATAAGTAGACTTTGCATAACTTTTTTGTACAAGTGTGACTTACATAATTAGATTTTAATTCAAAAATAAAATGTTAATCTCAATTTGAAAAGTCGTCATGTGATTCTGCATTATATGGAATTTAAAGGAACATGACTGGAGGCTTTGTTGGAGTGAGTTTGATAAACATAACAATGCTAAGACCAACTAAGCTTGTTTGCCTAGAGTTTACTACTTTTTATTTTTAATGACGAGTTCTTTTTACTAGTACACTTCAACCAATAAGATATTATCCTTATAGTTTTAGCATTTTGATTGGTTGAAAGTGAAATTGAGACAATTGTTTTAACACATTCCAAAATGAAAAGAGAATGAAATTTGAGGGATATTCAATTTTAGTGGAGTCCAATAGAAGCAATGTTTATATTTTTGGTCTTGATGCGGAACAATATCATGTCAAAATGTGCCTAAAAGTAAAAAGATAGGCTAAATGGGCAAGTTTTAAAAACATGTGAGCACATTTAGCCCTCTTCTTTTTTTGAAGTGGGCACATATAGCCCATTAAAAACTTAAATGGGGACTAACGGGCACATTTTTTTTTCTCAATTGTAGAATATTACGATCGTTTTAAAGAAATATTTTTTTATATAATATATTTAAGTTTTTTAATATAAATAAGGTATTACGTTTAAGGAATTTATTTCGTCGTTTTAAGTCATTTATTAAGCTATTTGTATAACATGTGCCCGTTTGGCCCGCTCCCGTTTAGCCCGTGCCCGTTAAAGCCCTTGCCCATTCTAGCCCATGCCCATTTAGCCCTTAGCCCATGCCCGCTCGGCCCGCCCGTTTTGCCACCTCTAATATTTACTGTTGGGCCATTGTACATAATAATGGGTGAAGATGAACCTTATGACATAGTGATATACCCTAAAGGGTAGTTTGCTAAATTTATTAATGCTGAGGCTATAAAACATGGACATGTCAATGTTATAAATTCGTAAATATATATTATGCACAACTTACAATTAGTTCTTAACTAACATACATGTTAAAATGCGTACGGCAAAACTTGGACATGTCCATGTAATTGTGATCAAATGACATTCAGATTCTAACTGTTATTGTTGATTCAATGAACTTCTAACATAGCTCTTCTTCAAAGAAATTAAGAAATGTATAATGACAGTACCCTAACTTTTAAAACTCGATCATCACAATGTTTGGTAACAAGAAACTCGCTACCCAACAAATTATTCTGCTGCAAGTAAACTTTTTTCAGAAAGAACTAAGTTTCCATTGGTGTTGGTGGCGTCACAGGTGGCCGGTCCATCACAGATGTGTTCCTGTTGCGTTAAGAGAGTGGGAGGGTAGTGAGGAGTGGGGGTATGGAGTGAGATGGCTCGATAATTTGTGACTCAGCGCAATGTGAGGATCGATAATTTGTGACACAGTGTAAGTGAGGCTCTGAGGGTGGTGAAGGCTCGAAGGTGGAATGAATTTTGGTTTTGTAATTGTCCCACGTCGATGAATAAACAGACTTTGGATCAATATATCACTATGATTACGAGGTGTTCTCATGGGTGATTTTAACGAGGTGAGATCTAAAGGCGAGAGGCGTGGTTCCAATTTTAGCTCTTCGGTGCTGTTTTTAATCAATTTATCATCGTTGGGTCTTATTGATATTAAACGGAGGTGCTTCTTTTACTTGGTCTCATCCGTCGGTGACAAAAATGAGAGCAAGCTTGATGCGATTTTTAATATCGAGAGGTGGTTTCTCTTTTTCATCTATCTCAGGTTCGTGTCTCGACCGGCACCTTTCGGATCACCGGCCAATCCTTCTTCATGAGGTCCGTGTGAATTTTGGTCCTACTCCATTTCGGTTCTACCATTCTTGGTTTAATTATGATGGGTTCGACATTATGGTGGATCAAACATGGAGTCGTTTTGAATTCAGATCGTTTCAAGAAGAAACTTCAAGACCTTAGTCTCAATTGAAATTGGATCAAAAGTTAAATGTTTAGATCTTAATAGCTCTAAGAAGGCAATTATGGATGACCTTTCGCTATAGACAAGTATATGAACTTGATTGTGATCAAAGTTGCTTTGAACCTCGTGTCGACCCGGTTGGGGTTGTATCGATAAGCACCACTTCAAGCGTTAATGCATTCTTAAGAAATAGAAGGAAAGAACTATAGAATTATTGATCTTAAACTTGATTGATTCATTCATAATAATGATTCGGGTATATATAACCGATATCCTAGCTTGTAAAACAAGCCAAACATAAGACATATCTAAACAATGACACTTCTTTATACACAAAGACATATATATCCTAAATAAATATAATATCGACGAAATTATCATTCCCCACTCCTTCGAAATCACCTTGTCCTCAAGGTGTCGTCTTGAAAAATTTCTCTTGATTCCGGGATCCCATATCCTAATCCCTAATCCTAGTCTATCTTCCCTCCCTTCTTCACAATGCTAGGATACCTTTTTCTCTTCCTTCCACTACCTTGGACATAACACAACACCATTCTTTTAAGCCTTTTCCCCACCCCATGCCGTAACATCTCCCACTCTTCAAAAATCACCTTGCCTTCAAGGTGATACGAAGAATATGCGATTGAGAGTCGATATCCATTTCCACACAATCTCTTTCATACTTTTCTTATGTTCTGAAAATTCTTCAAACTTGTTATGAACTTCATTACTCCCATCAATATCAAAAACACCATCTATCGTATATTAACTACATCAACACCAATATATTCATGACATCTAACGACCTTTTTCTGTGAAGCGATTCACTTTGTAACGATGGGGTTTCCTCAAAGCGAGCCTCGACTATATGTGCTAAGGAAAAGACTTCTCCTAAAGTTCGAGTTCTAGTTCTGCCTTGTACCCCTCAATCGTGCTTGTCGATTTAAGCCGAGGAGATAAAACATGTAAGTAAAGAAGATGGTGATTTGCTAGTACCTTGGAAACTCACTCGTATTCGGCCATTTGCAAAAGTTTAGAGAGTGCATATTCAAGGCGTTCGATGGCTGCCGCCTTTGATGCCATGAATAATACTCAAGCCTCAAATTTTTTTATAGAATAGTACCCGCTATGAGCAAGATCTTTCAATAAGTGATGTCGATGAAAGTATTCTTGATGAGCAGTCACGGAGTGTGAGATGAATAGTACCATCATGCGATGAATAGTACCTAGGTGAATAGTGTTTTTTTAAATAAATTGAACCCTAATCGTGAGCCCTCTCAACGAGCTCTCAAAAGCACCAATTGATAACGACCGGTTAGGGTTGTATCGGATAAACACCACTTCAGTGTAAAACCCTTAGAAATAGAAGAGAAGAACTAGAATTATTGATCTTAAACTTGATTGGAATTCATAATAATGATTAGTATATATAACGATAACCTAGCTTAATAAAAAGCCCATAAAGACATATCTAAACAATGACACTTTCTTAATACGACACAAAGACATATCCTAAATAAATATAATATGACATAAAGCCCGGGGCGT
Source organism: Chrysanthemum makinoi (assembly GCA_910596185.1). Lineage (NCBI taxonomy): Eukaryota > Viridiplantae > Streptophyta > Magnoliopsida > Asterales > Asteraceae > Chrysanthemum > Chrysanthemum makinoi. The sequence continues at coordinate 13,515,321 of OU343216.1, read as the reverse complement.
ATCACCTCGCTTGGCTAGACGACAAGATCTTACACGCCAACTTCATGATATTAGATCCATAGAAGCTGTGGACGCGTTTCAGAAATCTATGATAAAATGGGCGATCGAGGGTGATGAGAACACACAGTTTTTCCATGGAATCATCAATAAGAGAAGGTCTCAGCTTTCTATTAGAGGGATATTTGTCAATGGTTTATGGCAAATGAATCCTACGGCCATTAAGGAAGCTTTTCTAGATCACTTTACAACTCGGTTCAGGAAACCATTGGGGGTTGGGCCTAAAATTATCTTTTGCTTTCCTAAAAGGTTGTCGAGTGACCAGGTTTCTGATTTGGAGAGCAACATCTCGCGTGATGAGATCCGTAAGGCAGTGTGGAATTGTGGGGACAATAAGTCCCCAAGTCCGGATGGTTTTACGTTCGAATTTTTCAAAAAATATTGGGATTTGATCGGTCCCGATTTGTCGGCGCTAAGCGGTCGAATATTTTTTCTCTAATGGAGTGTTTCCTAACGGTTGTAACTCTTCTTTTATTGGCGCTTATTCCGAAGTTACTGATGCCAAACACGTATCTGATTGTCGTCTGATTAGTCTGATAGGAAGTATTTATAAAGTGGTGACGAAAATATTGGCTAGCCGATTTAGCTAGTAATCTCGGATATTGTCTCCAACAACCCAACACCCGATGCGGCATTCATTGGTAGACAAATCTTAGACGGGCCCTTTATTATCAATGAGATTTTGAATTGGTCCAAAAGGAGATGTAAAAAAGTTATGTTTTTTATGGTTGACTTTGCCAAGGCTTACGATTCAGTACGCTGGGAATATTTAATTGATGTCCTTAAGGCCTTTGGTTTTGGTTCGAAGTGGTGCCAATGGATTCAAGGTACGTTCTGCTTCGTTAAGGCCTCTATCTTGGTTAATGGAAGTCCCACTAACGAGTTTCAATTTCAACCGTGGTCTCAAGCAAGGAGATCCTTTGGCTCCTTTACTTTTCATTCTTGTGATGGAGTCGCTTCACCTTTCGTTTAATAGAGTGGTTGATGCCGGTATTTTTAAGGGGATTCGGCTTAACAATTCTCTATCCATTTCTCATTTATTCTCTGACGACGCTTTGATTATAGGGGAATGGTCAAATGACAACCTCCGCAGTCTCACAAATGTTCTCCATTGTTTCTATCTTGCATCGGGGTTACGAATTAATTTTCACAAAAGTCAACTTTTAGGTGTGGGGGTGCACACTTTTGATGTTAGTTTGGCAGCTGCTTCTATTGGGTGTTCGATCATGAAGAATCAATTTTGATATCTTGGCGTCATGGTTGGGGAAAATATGGCTCGTCATAAGGCTTGGTCGAACGTTACTCTCAAACTCAGATCCCGTCTCTCCAAATGGAAGACTAAAACTCTCTCTGTTTGTGGATGCCTCACTTTATTGAAGTCTGACCTTGGTGCCTCCCCGCTATTCTATATGTCTATCTTTAAAACTCCTAAAGGTATTCTTAAAGAAATGGAGTCCATTCGCAACAATTTCTTCATAGGGGCTGATCCGTCGGAGAAGAAAATTACATGGGTCGCATGGAATCAGGTTTTAGCTTCTAAAGAAAAAGGAGGTTTAGGCGTATCGAGTTTTTCGCCCTTAATCGCGTGCCCTTCTCCTTAAATGGGTATGGAGGTTTGTGTCGCAAGATGGCTCTCTTTGGTATCATGTTATTCAAGCAATTTATAGGGTTAAGATTAATTCTCGTCCGGTTCGCTACAGTTCGAATTGGTGCTCTATTCTACAGGAAATGAACTCCTTAAAGGTTAAAGGTCTTGATTTCATGTCTTTTTGTTCCAAACGAATAGGGAATGGAAATAGTACAAACTTCTGGTTCGACATTTGGAAGGGAGATTCGCCTTTTTGAGTTGTTTCCTCGTTTATACGGCTTGAATCTGTGAAGGATATTTCAGTGGCTAGTAAAATGGACAATGCAGATGGACTCTTCTTTTGGAGACCTTTGCATGGAGGTATTGAGTTTTCCGGCTCAATGACTTAATCTCTTTCACAGCAATGGTTTCTCTATCATCCGTTCCAGATAGATGGGTTTGCAATGTTGCTGGAAATGGTAATTTTAGTGTCAAGATCATTCGGAATCTCATAGAAGACCTGATTCTTCCCTCGTCGGTGGTGTCGACGAGATGGGTGAAATCCGTTCCTATTAAAATAAATATTTTTATGTGGAGAGCGCTTCGAGACTGTCTACCGACTAGACTTAATCTTTCTAGTAGAGGTGTCGTTATGGAGACGGTTAACTGCCCGACTTGTGGTAATTGCGAAGAAGACGTTCATCATATTTTTGTTTCAATGTGATTTGGCCCGTGATGTTCTCCGAGGTTTATGCAGATGATGGGAGCTGGATTGGAATATTTGGTCGTCTTTTTCAAGCTGGAATTCATGGTTTGCTTCTATTAGTCTTGGTTCAAATTTGAAGTCTATTTTGGAGGGTGTGTTTTGCGTAGCCTGGTGGTCAATTTGGACTTGTCGAAATCGTCTCCTATATGACGATAAGCCTCCTCTCCGATCGGCGATTATGGAAGACATCAAGTCGATTTCATTTCTATGGTGTAAAAATAGATGTAAATGGTCCTTCTCTTGGGAGGAGTGGCTTAAGAATCCTCATTTGATTACTTTGTAATGTTTTTTCCTCATCTAGCTCCTTGCTAGTTTTAATAAATCTTTCCGTTAAAAAAAAAAAAGAAGTATAACATTATGCAAGTATTCAATGACTTATAAAATCTTTAATACTGAATAGTTCTTTTTAATTGTGTGAAATAATCTTTTGAGTTAACTTAGGCCGAGTAAACTTAGGCTTCATAGTACATTTGTGAATAGTTCTTTTTAATTGTGTGAAATAATCTCTTGAATAAACTTAGGCTTCATAGTTATGCATTTTCCAGTGTATATTGAAACAGCTTACATTTGTTACATATAAATTAATAAGCGTACATTGACGAAAGAAGAGAGTGATGATCGAGTATATAGAAAGGTGTACTTGGATATAGTGATTTAAACATAAAAGAAGGAAGAAGTACGCTAGTGTATATAATATTGTGATTTCTTACGAGTATCACTTCAGATGTATGGTAATTCAAATACAATAAAATGGTGCCATGTAAATTTACGTTATATGGAATGTCAAAAATTAAAACTTCTTTTATTACATACAACAAAATCTAACGATACGTGATAACGTACAATCTTATAAAAAAAGTTTACATGTGCAATTGAGTGTGAGGTGTGAGGTGGGTACGAGGAGAGCCTAAAAGCGTTGAGATGAATGTGAGGAGCGAGTGCTTGAGTTGAGTTGGCTCAGGGGTTATTTGATGGAGGATGATGAGGAATAGTCATGTGTGTGATAGGGGTTATTTGAATAAATAAACATGTAATATATAATTGAGGATTTGTTGGTTGATGAGGAATAATCAAATCTATTCAAATAGTGCTTATTTTTCTAAACATTGTGTGCAACTTAATTGATATGTGGTGACCATTTTACTTGAAACTTATTTTTTCTAGCATGACCGAGTGAGAAAGTAATCAGATATAAAAATTAGCAATCTTAAAATTATCCTATTTTCTCCTTCATGTTTCCGTTACAACCATGAAGATATCCACATGTTCTTACCATTAATTTATATGTCATGTGTTAAATTAGTAGGAGCCACATCAGTAGGATATATAATAAAGTCGCGGAAATTTGAAAGATGCTAAACGAGAATTAGCGTATGCTTATTGAACATGTAATGGTGATTCATCTTGCTAATGAGTTCCACAATGATAACTGATTATCACATGGCCGAAACACTAATTAGTGTGTTACTATTGTATAATTACTATTAATTACTTTATTACTAGACCACCAAAATAGTGATACAAATTATAAAGGGTTATTTTTCAGGTAATGGGAGATATCTTTTTAGAATCTTTCTAATAAGGTCTACTTGAGGGCAAGTAGAGTTCAAGTGGGGATATTTGATAACATCAAATAGTCCTGATTTTAAGTGTCAATTTCCACCGATAATGCTTGTAATTTATATCATTTATATGGATTTACGTTTGTTTTCCATTATTTTCCACTTTCAGGTAAATTGCAAGCATTGGAGCTAAAGAGACGCGGAATTGGAGAATTATCAAAGATTTATCACAGTATGCTCACTTTGAAGAAGTTACGGCGTAACTCATCTCTCACATTACGCCGTAACTAAAGCTTGACTCAGAAAGACAACTCATCAGAAGACTATGGCGTAGCTCTCCCAAAAGACTACGGCGTAACTATATTAGGTCAAATGAGGATCCATGCGCTGATAACTACCAGTAACTTTTGCATAAATTCCGGCGTAACCATGAAATCTTGAAGATACGGTATAACTACTTATAAATTTACACCGTAACCAGCAGATCTAGTGCAAATTACGAAGAAATAGAGGATTACGGCAAGAACCATTCTATTAGTTACGCCGTAACTCGAGATCTGCCTATAAATACCCCACGATTTCCAGCATTTCAAAACATCCCATTTCACACACCACAACCAAAGAACGTGGGAAGAAGCTAAAGGCAGGTCTAAAAGAGCATACGGAGCTGTCTCCAAGGGAGAAATCACTCCCCTGCGATAAGCATTAGCATTTTATCTTTTCTTTACTTTTGATTCGTGTATTTTGTAACTTTGAATATTGAATTGATTTGTATGGTTAATATGAGCGGCTAAGCACCTCCCAGTGTTGGCCTAGTTATGATTCCTTAACTGTTTTGTTTGCGTTTACTTGACTTCCGTATAATTATTTCTAAGTGTATGAATGCATAGTTTATTGGTATCTACCCTTGTTTCGGTAGTTTTGAATGGCGGTAGAGGCCAATTGCCTAGGAGATATGACCAACCGACCCTAGGTGAGCTGACCGAGACGGGAAGGGTAAGATATGACAACCTGACGACCCTTTCTACTTGTTCTATTTGACCAACTGATCACCTATCGTTTGGATGAACTTAAGAATTAGGGGGGTGAGTGTTTAATTGCTAACGCACCGGGCACTCACTATTATAAGTCTAGCATGTAGCGGTACTTAATGATTCGGCTTAGAGGACCAGGAATAACTGGACTTATGAGGGGACACTTGACTTCTCCAGTGGTGGCATCTTTGCTGATAGGTTAGGCGAATTGACCAAATGTTGTCCTCTCGACTTTGACCCCACCTGAAGTAATTGAAAGTAATTAGACATAGACATTACTAGCTAGGATGATTATCTAGGTTAGCACCACTCTCCTCTATTGATTGAACCTTTGCCTTTATTTGATTTAATAGTTAATTAATTAATTCCTTATCGAAATCATATTTAATTTGTGACACCTAGACTTAGTAATAATCCAACACAAATAGCTCTTGGTACGACCTCGGTTTTATCGAATACTACACTACACACGACTAGTACACATTAGTGCATTAGGTAGACCATAGGTATAACGAGACTTTATAAATATTAAAACATGGTCAAGAAAACTCGCATCATACGCCAACGTTCTTAGAATATTATTTTCCATAAAAACGATATATAATAACGACTCTATTTCAATTTAGTTAAAACGATCGCTCTAATCGATGTTTCTCTAATTATGACGCATCGAGGAATTTACGAGTTGTCACAGAGTCCCCTTAATAGAGCCGGGTTATTGTAAAAAATAGGCTCTAAAGAGATCTCGTGTTATAAGAAAGAGTATAGAACCATATTTTTTATAAGAGAACCGAGGTCTAAAAGGAAAAAAATAAAGCCCATTTTTTCTACTATAGAAACGGGCTCTATTACAGCTATAGAGCCATGTTCCCTCTTTTCAATCCGGGCTTTATGATTAAAACCAATAGACCCCCTGCCTTCCTCTTCAAAACGAGGTTCTATTCATTTACCCACCACAAACAACTCCTAATAATGAAATCTTCTAAAATTTTTGGTATTTCCCACACACATATTTCAGATACTCGAGTTTTCCCCAAAATCAAAATGACATTTTCATTATCCCTCCACTTCTTATCTCGGTCACTTATCCACTTTATCTCAGCTTTCACATCTTTTCACATCCATGTTGCCAAGTGCAAACCATAACCCGCCTTTGTTATTCTTTCAGGATCCTCCCTAGTCACCTCCCACCATAAATCACAAGATCCTCGCCAACCAGCCTCGCTCCTAAATTTCAACGTCGTTATCCACCAATAAGGTACTTTTATTGTGTAATATATTAAATTTAATAATCAATTGCAGGTGTTCACGGGTCGATTTCGTGTTTTGGCGATTTAGGTATTAGGGTTCATGTAAACTCAATCAGATCAACTTGGTAATGCGTGTTTCACTGAAATTGATTCTCTTTACAAAGTATCCTATAATATATTCTCATTACATGCTTAATTTATAGTATTACATGTTTTTGTTGCAAGAATATTGATTGCTTGTTTGTTTAAGGTTTAAAAGTGCATAGTTAGTACATTTTTTGAAGCTTGTATTTATTCAAGTTTCTAATAAGGTGATTAGTATTTTAGTTTGGATTTTTTTTTTTTTTTAATTTTGTAGCTTGTTTCGGTAAAAACCAAGCCATTTTTATATATTATAATTAACTTTTGATTAATAATTTCACGTGTATAGGACTATATGTGCAGTTTAATCGGTTAGAAGTTAGAACATATGTCGTGTTATGAAAAAGGTATGGGTGTCTACTAGTTGTATGGTTGTATATATATTTCGGGTGACCGACGGGTAAATCACAAAAGCAACAAAGATATACGGTTTTTGTTGGTTCAACTCGTTCAACCTGGTCGAGATCAATAATTTTGTCTACTTTTTTTGCAAAAGTATCAAATTATTATCATTGGTTTTGCCAAGTTTTTTTGCTTATTAAAAATGATTTTTTAAATCTCATAGAGCAAAAGTTTCAAATTTATTATCATACGGTTTTTTTGCTTGTTAGAGGGGGAGCTGAGCATCAACAATTACAATTGCTTACTAAAGCGGTCTTGAATATAGATCTCTATGAAGGTCAAGATAAGCTTTGGTGGGATATCGATGCCCAAGGTATGTTTTCAATTGGCATTACAAGAAAATATATTGATAAACAGACTTTAATGGGTTCAAATATAGCCACTAGATGGTGCTCTTCGTTGCCGAGGAAAGTAAACATATTTATGTGGCGAGCTAGATTAGACAAGCTGCCAATGCGTTATAATCTATCCCGTAAAGGGATCGAATTCGCATCTATTATGTATCCTGTATGTGGTGTTTCAATGGAATCGATTTCTCATGTTCTATTCACGCGTAATGCGTTAGCGTGGGAGATTTGGTCGAGGGTATATAATTGGTGCCAGGTTTCTACAAGGGATATGAATGATTTATCTGAATGGATAGACCGGTGTGATCGAATACTAATGTCCAAATCGTAAAGTCAATCTCGAGGTTATAGGTGTTTCGACGTGTTGGTTCCTATGGAGATATCGAAATTCTGTTGTTTTTGATTTGGGGAAGATGGGAAAAAGAGACTTGGTTGGTAATATTATTTTGTATTCTTTTAATTGGTTAAAGTATCGAAACCCAAAATTATGTATTAGTTGGGTTGAGTGGCTTCAAAACCCACTATATTTGTAGTAGTCTATTTCTTTGCTAGACTTCTTTGTTTTTTTTTAATGAAATTTGTTGTTCAAAAAAAAAAAAAAAAAAAAATCATAGAGCAAGGTTTTCAACTAAAAAACCGGGCTCTATTACAAATCGTAAAGCCCGTTTCTAAAACCGGGCTCTAGGGCAAGTCCTAATAGAGTCCCTCCCCCTTTGTGCCCTCATGAAAAACCAGGCTTTATGTCCATTTTTGTAGTAGTGTCATTTACTTGTAGAACACTAGAGTTCATTTTCGTTTTAATTTAATTGCGAGCAATGTTATTTATAAATAGTTATGACGTCAAAATATATCGTTTAAATATGATACCTAAATTAAGGATTTGGGTAAATCAATGGTGGGAGATGATGTTGATTGTATGTTCGTTTTTTCATGTTTTACCCCGTGATAAGAGTGATTATCTTCACATGTGATTTATCACGTTACTAAACCTCATGATCATTTTGCTCCTTGTACGTCATTTTTTTCATACACCAAAAATATAACGATTACCAAAAACCATTATCAAGAAAATTCTCATTCATCACTATTAGAGTTATCAAAAAAATACACGATCCTAATCGAACCGACTAAGACTAGTCCGTCAGTTAGTCGGGTATGAATTCATAATGTTAAATAGGATCGGGGCCGGTTGTGTTAAAAATTGAAGACTAATATGAGTTTGGGTCAACCCGATTGACTCGAGGTTATGTTAATATAATTTTTATAACTTGTCTCTCATATCAACAATATGTTTTTTCATATATCAGTCATATATGGGTTGACTAGAACCAACCAATCCAAAATCCTAACATAATCGGTTCGAGTATGCTTTTTAGACTCGACCCAAATAAAGCTTATGAGATTTGACCCAAACCCGACTAACTAACCAAACATCTTTGAATATTTTAAGTCTAAAATCTTGCGTATATTGGATTAGATGTTTTTTGATGGCGAAAAGTAGTGGGAAGGGTGAGGAAGGGAGGAGGACTGCTGATATGTTAAGGAATACGCCGCCGGATATATGGAGGTTAAATGATGAGATTCAACACCGCCGGGAGGCAAAAGTATCTAGCACAGACGAGGAGCCTTGATATTATCCCACATCGAAAAATGAACAAATATTAAAGTGGTTTATCAATCAAAACATGAAGGTGATATGATATAATTTTAAAATACCACATTGAATGATATATTTCTTACAAGTAGAGGTGTTATGGGGTTGAGTCGGGTTTTAGATTATGAAAAATGAAATAAGTTTCATCCAGAATATAGCTCTAATAATAAATAATGAAGGGGTGTTATGGGGTTGAGTCGGGTTTTAGATTATGAAAATGTGAACCGCAACCCGACCTGATAAGTATTCGGGTTCCTTAGTATTTTTTCCTCATGAAATAAGTTTCATCCAGAATATTGCTCTTATAATAAATAATGAAAACATGGTTATATATGAAATTAAACTGTCTTGTTATACTAATGAGCTTTTGATATTACAACTTGTATAAATAAATAAAATAATGAAACATCAAATTGGAATCGGATATTTTTTTTTTTAGAACGGCTTGTTAGTTGTTAGTGGTTGAGGTAGTAGTGACATCCAATTGGGCAAGATCGATCCTGAACTACGCCTTTATCTCCTATTTCTCCGAAGGGGTAAAAGTGAAAATAAAAGAAACACTAGCAAGAAGGCAATTTTAGTAGCATGCAATAGAGCTAATTAACTATTAGAATAGTTACTGTTAAACACCATTAGCCTTTCTATAAAGGAAAAAAAAGAAAAGAAACAGCAGTACTAACGTAGCATGCAATAAAACAAGTGAACTATTAGAATGGTTACTGTTAAATGATATGGTGTGCTTTAGGGAAATAATTTTTAGAAAATAAATTTCGCCCTGGTTGACCCGATAAAAAATAATTCAACCTTAACCCGACTCGATAACTATGTCGGTTATCGGTTCGGTCACACAACCCGATAAGATTTTCTAACCCGATACAACGTGACACGATAAGTCTTATCGGGTTCGGTTCGATCGGATCAACCCGACCCTACCGACACCCCTAATTACAAGCATTTTCAGTGTGATGTCATGCATTTTTTTATTATTATTATCCTACTCATTTTATTTGTTTTAGTATTTTTGTTTTCAAAGAAGTGAAAAATAGATGATTAATGTAATTTAAGAAACTATACTTCTGAAATTTGGATAACGTTTTTTATCTCATCATTTTATTCCGAAAAAGGATACTATAGGTATGATCGAGTATGAGTTTGAAATGAATGAAAGTTAGGAGTGGGTATCTGGATTGATACAAAAGCTCACAACTTCAATTACTTCTTTAGTTCTTTTACTAGCAAGTGTACACACTATATAACAAACTCGGTTGTGACTCGATGGATAGGATGATAAGGAGAGTGGAACAATGACATTGTGGGTGAGGCTATGATGGTTGAGATTGCTTTTGTGACCTTGTCCCACATGGATCAAGGAACAAACTAGTAGAGCATTTTATAACTCAAAATATGAAGCTATTAAACAAGAGTATTCGTTGATGTATGAGCTGTTATATAACAACTAACAACTTGATATCAATCTTCACTCTTTTTGTCAATGTTTGTGGGATAAAACCTAAGCTTAAAATTTTACGGTTTCTTATTTAATTCCAGTTTGGCTTCTTAAACAGAAAGTCATAGGTGTTCCAGATAGTTCGTATTTAATATCTTTGATTTATGCAAATGAAGTAATAAAGGAATGTGACCGGTGAGTTTGTTGTAATGTAATGTGAGCAAACAAAACCGAGTCAGTTATATCGACAAGTTAATTACTTCATTCTAAATCAAGAATTATATATTTTTATTGCATGGTGAGTTTTTCAAGCAAAATACAACCTCAATAACGTAAAGAGTCAATAGATAAGAAAGATAACACCTAGATGCATAATGGTTCAAGCCCTGACCGATATGGTGACTCAAAATCTATTACGCTACACTCTAATATGTTTTAGTTGTTTGGATTAAGTTGGCTGGCGGTGAGTCGGTGGAGGATAATGAGAAGAGTGAACTTGAACAATTATATTGTGCATGAAACGATGTGTTTGTATATTGGTAATTATAAGTCCAAATGCTCTATTTACACTAAAGACATTTGTATTCTATGTATTATATGTATGTATATATCAGACATAAGTTTCAACCAATAAGGTTGAACATGTAGGATTGCCAACCTGTCATATTTGACAGTTATAGGCAGTTATAGTTGTTAGGATTCTGTATGGAAGTTATGTCATGAAAGGGTGTGATCTTATTAGTCAAAAAGTGAACCATCACAACTCTTGGACATACCTGTTCATGCATTATAAATAGGCTTGTATTATCAGACATATCATATATATAAATTACACTTTTATTGTGTCAATTGTTCCTTCCTCCGAAATCTGTTTTTACCCGTTTTGCATACTACATAACCATGTCCCATTTTAATCATCACACTTCAAACAAATGGACAAATCCAATGAAGAAGTCTGTTGTTACATCCAACATTTGGCATCAGAGCCCAAGTCCTGGGAAATTCAGTAACAACAGATCTCATCAGGAACTCATAACAAGACAGATTAAAAGAAGAAATGAAGCAATTATTCGCAATTGTATCAAACAATTGTCAAAGGACTGCAAAGACATGCTTAAAAAGAAATTAGAGGAGATTCATGTGTATAACAATAGGTTAACACAGAAGAAGGAGATGCTTGAAAGACAAAAAGAGTACATATGTTTCAAGTGCAGCCGAAGGACACATAGCAAGAAATTGTCCAAAGGGAGATGGCCTCACGTAAGATAAAAGCCAAGGAATCATCACCAAATCTTCACAAATTCATATAACTTACCCTGAGTTCATCCATTTATCCAAAGACTTCATGGTGGAGGGGACTGATGAACAAGGGTGGAACCAAATATGGTATGTGAGTAACAAATTGAACAAACATGTCTGCTCTAACATGAACTTATTCTCTAAATTAAATGAGAAATTCTCAGTTGAGAAAATTGAAGACCAAAAGAAGTTCATATTTGTGCATGGCATAGGAGAGATACAAATCAAATTTGGGTCTGAAATCTACATCATCCCTGGTGTCTACTACACCCCTGATGTATCCCTGAACATTCTCTCCACAAGACAGTTGGAGGCTCAAGGCCTGGAACTTACTTTCACTGGAAACAAGTGCAAGCCCATTCCAATGTTCCTTAAACCATCGATTGTTCATTTGATCACAACAAGATGATTCATAGGCGTAATCAATACATGGAAAGCTTTTATAAATTGCTTGATGAAGACTTTCAGGACAAAGAAAAGAAGTTACACCAACAATCAAAAGATCTCTCTCACAAATGCAATATCTGTGGAGAAAAGGGACACATGGACTACATGTGCCCATCAAAGCAAACTGCTACAGACAAATCACATGAAAGTGATTATGTTATTATAAAAGGTGTACATATTCCAACTCCTATAAACTCTTTCTATGATTATATTGCATTCTTAGATCTAATTAAAGATGATAAAATAGTTAGTCAAGAATGGGATATATTCAGAAAAAAGTTCATGAAAGTTTATAAATGGTTTTTTACTGTCCATCTTAAAAAAGAAGTACCAGGACCCTTACCACCCACAATAAATGGGAAGGAGATCCATTTAATGGATCTCCACAAACTGGTTGAAACATTTGGGGGATACCTCAGTGTTGAATCCTCAAATGACTTTCCCTATATTGCTGAAAGCTTTGGCTTATCAAGGCAAAATGGCCTTGAGATGAAAGCCTGTTACAATCATTACTTGAGTGTTTTTAATTGTTATTATAACATAGCAAGGTTGTCACATTATGAAGCAGATGAATCTGTCTTCAAAGGCAAAGAAAAATGCCATGATGGTCGCGAAGATCCTGTGAAACAACCCACTGCATTGGATACTCAATGGAACAAGAAGATTGAACATTTTGGGATAAAACTTGAAGATCTCAAAGACAAAAGCCAACCATTACATCTCAGCAACTATCATATGGGACAAGCAAGCAAAGAGGAAGGGAAGATGGAAGACAAAGATGATTTCACTATCATCTAAACCACATCAGAAACAAAGACTGCAAGCATTTGAACTTAGGGGAGTGTACTGGAAATTATAAGTCCAAATGCTCTATTCCTAAGTACACTAAAGACATTTTTATTCTATGTATTATATGTATGTATATATCAGACATAAGTTTCAACCAATAAGGTTGAACATGTAGGATTGCCAACCTGTCATATTTGACAGTTATAGGCAGTTATAGTAGTTAGGATTCTGTATGGCAGTTATGTCATGAAAGGGTGTGATCTTATTGGTCAAAATGTGAACCATCACAACTCTTGGACAGGCCTGTTCATGCATTATAAATAGGCTTGTATTATCCTCATATATATAAATTATAGTTTTATTGTGTCAATTGCTCCTTCCTCCCAAATCTGTTTTTACCCGTTTTGCATAGTGCATAACCATGTCCCATTTTAATCATCACACTTCAAACAAATGGACAAATCCAATGAAGAAGTCTGTTGTTACATCCAACATTGTAGACTTGTGAGTGTATGTGAGACCATGAGAGTGTAGATATGGCGGTTATGTCACTTGAAACAAAACTTTGAAGAAGGAAATGAATTTGTTGGTTTTGTGAATCCATCCCACATTGGTGAACGAGTAAATGCTATACAGATTTATAACTAAGACCATGAATACTTTGGCTGCAAACGAAGTATGCTCTGCAAACTTTATAGTTTTAGCTTTTAATGAAAAGTAATTTTATTAATTACTTGTGACTTAATGTGGAGAGTTATTTTGATCACCTTAATGGAATCCTTGGCCATATGACCAGGTATGCCAAGATTCACCCATGATGGATCCGTGTTTTTGAAGAAACTTGGATTCATTTTACTTGTGGTGAGATTTGTGGTCGCTTTTGTTAATACAATTTAAAGGACCTTGCAACTCTAACCGTACTAAAGTTGACACTCTAGCTAGTTATCTAAGCCTGTAGTTAATCCCAATATACTTTAGTATCTGACATCATAGTTAATCTCACTTCATCTTAATTAACCACTATAAAAGAACACAAAATCAAATGAGTTACACAATGCAAAGCTTTCAACTATATGTGACTTCTTTTACAAGCGAGAGAGTACACATTATAAAAGAACTATTCTCGCACAAGTCACTTATTTTCATGCTCATTTTTTGGGGTCTTGAACTAGCGTATTTGGAAGTATCAAAGCCACTTTTGTTTGAATGTGATAGCTAGCATCCTCACAGCTTGAAGATGTAGTAGAGTAAAGAGGAATAATGATATTGTGGGTGAAATGAGGTGTTTGTGTGAACGTAGGTGAGGCTGCTAGGAAAGAGATGTGGTGTTATGTCACTTGAGACAAAAGTTTGAGGGATGAAAAGAGTTCTTGTTTTGTGATTTATCCCACACTGATTGATACACAAACTTTAAAGCAATATATATCATACACTACGGAAATGCTCAATATCCCAATTTGGATTATGTTTCGGATAATTTATAAGTTAATTTGTCCGTACATTGACCCAATTTGGTTTTTCTTTTAGCTGAAAAGACCATTCAACCTAATTTGTTTGCTATATATTTTTTGGTCTCAATTTTAATGTTCTACTTCTTCTGTTTATGTAATTCCTAAAATGTGTTACTTGGTTTCAACTTCAAAACAAGATGACTGTAGTTGAATCTTTTTTGTTTTAAGGATTAACAAATAGTATCAGATTACAAATTATTTATTAATCAACGTTTGATTTTTGAATTAACATGGTCATAAAATCTAAGTAACCTGCTACTAATCAATAGTTAAACAACGCACTACTTTTTTGTATGAGTATCACTCACATAATAAGATTTTAATTTACATATAAAATGTTAATTTCGATTTGACATGTCGCATAAGTTTGCGCATTTTTTATCACAAAATAAATATTTTTTATCTATTATATAATAAAAAAATTACTTCATTTCAGAATAATTTTGAAAAATCATTCTTATTGAAAAAAAATTGGAACAACATATTGCTCGAATCTGACATGTAGGCGAAATCGAGCCATAAAATTGGCTAATAAAAAGTCAAAATTGAATCCAAATTGGTTAATATTTGGTAAATTTTGTTTTGTTAAAAAAATACTGACAAAACACATGTGTTAAATTTGAAAGAAAACAAAACTATAAAAGCTGAGTTAAGTCGTACATGTTTTGAGGTAAAAAATGAAAATAAAGAAACCATTTCTCATTTACTTTTCATTCTTGTGATGGAGTCGCTTCACCTTTCGTTTAATAGAGTCGTTGATGCCGGTATTTTTAAGGGGATTCGGCTTAACAATTCTCTATCCATTTCTCATTTATTCTACGCGGACGACGCTTTGATTATCGGGGAACGGTCAAATGACAACCTCCGCAGTCTCACAAATGTTCTCCATTGTTTCTATCTTGCATCGGGGTTACGAATTAATTTTCACAAAAGTCAACTTTTAGGTGTGGGGGTGCACACTTTTGATGTTAGTTTGGCAGCTGCTTCTATTGTGTTCATCATGAAGAATCAATTTTGATATCTTGGCGTCATGGTTGGGGAAAATATGGCTCGTCATAAGGCTTGGTCGAACGTTACTCTCAAACTCAGATCCCGTCTCTCCAAATGGAAGACTAAAACTCTCTCTGTTTGTGGATGCCTCACTTTATTGAAGTCTGACCTTGGTGCCTCCCCGCTATTCTATATGTCTATCTTTAAAACTCCTAAAGGTATTCTTAAAGAAATGGAGTCCATTCGCAACAATTTCTTCATAGGGGCTGATCCGTCGGAGAAGAAAATTACATGGGTCGCATGGAATCAGGTTTTAGCTTCTAAAGAAAAAGGAGGTTTAGGCGTATCGAGTTTTTACGCCCTTAATCGTGCCCTTCTCCTTAAATGGGTATGGAGGTTTGTTTTGCAAGATGGCTCTCTTTGGTATCATGTTATTCAAGCAATTTATAGGGTTAAGATTAATTCTCGTCCGGTTCGCTACAGTTCGAATTGGTGCTCTATTCTACGGGAAATGAACTCCTTAAAGGTTAAAGGTCTTGATTTCATGTCTTTTTGTTCCAAACGAATAGGGAATGGAAATAGTACAAACTTCTGGTTCGACATTTGGAAGGGAGATTCGGCCTTTTGCGAGTTGTTTCCTCGTTTATACGCGCTTGAATCTGTGAAGGATATTTCAGTGGCTAGTAAAATGGCAATGCAGATGGACTCTTCTTTTCAGAGACCTGCACGTGGAGGTATTGAGTTTTCCCAGCTCAATGACTTAATCTCTTTCACAGGTATGGTTTCTCTATCATCCGTTCCAGATAGATGTGTTTGCAATGTTGCTGGAAATGGTAATTTTAGTGTCAAGATCATTCGGAATCTCATAGACGACCTGATTCTTCCCTCGTCGGTGGTGTCGACGAGATGGGTGAAATCCGTTCCTATTAAAATAAATATTTTTATGTGGAGAGCGCTTCGAGACTGTCTACCGACTAGACTTAATCTTTCTAATAGAGGTGTCGTTATGGAGACGGTTAACTGCCCGACTTGTGGTAATTGCGAAGAAGACGTTCATCATATTTTTTTTCAATGTGATTTGGCCCGTGATGTTCTCCGAGGTTTATGCAGATGATGGGAGCTGGATTGGAATATTTGGTCGTCTTTTTCAAGCTGGAATTCATGGTTCGCTTCTATTAGTCTTGGGTCAAATTTGAAGTCTATTTTGGAGGGTGTGTTTTGCGTAGCCTGGTGGTCAATTTGGACTTTTCGAAATCGTCTCCTATATGACGATAAGCCTCCTCCCCGATCGGCGATTATGGAAGACATCAAGTCGATTTCATTTCTATGGTGTAAAAATAGATGTAAATGGTCCTTCTCTTGGGAGGAGTGGCTTAAGAATCCTCATTTGATTACTTTGTAATGTTTTTTCCTCATCTAGCTCCTTGCTAGTTTTAATAAATCTTTGCCGTTCAAAAGAAAAAAAAGAAGTATAACATATGTGCGTATTCAATGACTTATAAAATCTTTAATACTGAATAGTTCTTTTTAATTGTGTGAAATAATCTTTTGAGTTAACTTAGGCCGAGTAAACTTAGTCATAGTACATTTGTGAATAGTTCTTTTTAATTGTGTGAAATAATCTTTTGAATAAACTTAGGCTTCATAGTTATGCATTTTCCAGTGTATATTGAAACAGCTTACATTTGTTACATATAAATTAATAAGCGTACATTGACGAAAGAAGAGAGTGATGATCGAGTATATAGAAAGGTGTACTTGGATATAGTGATTTAAACATAAAAGAAGGAAGAAGTACGCTAGTGTATATAATATTGTGATTTCTTACGAGTATCACTTCAGATGTATGGTAATTCAAATACAATAAAATGGTGCCATGTAAATTTACGTTATATGGAATGTCAAAAATTAAAACTTCTTTTATTACATACAATAAAATCTAACGATATGTTATAACGTACAATCTTATAAAAAAAGTTTACATGTGCAATTGAGTGTGAGGTGTGAGGTGGGTACGAGGAGAGCCTAAAAGCGTTGAGATGAATGTGAGGAGCGAGTGCTTGAGTTGAGTTGGCTCAGGGGTTATTTGATGGAGGATGATGAGGAATAGTGACATTGTGTGTGATATGTGGTGGTTTTGTGACTTTATCCTACATAAGTGAATAAATAAACACTAGAGCAATATATAATTGAGATGAAGAATTTGTTGGTTGAAATTCAGTACGCTTTGGTTTGAATAATCAAATCTATTCAAACAAGCTTACTTGGATTTTTTAAAAGCTTATTTTTCTAAAGCTTTTGTGATTCTAGCGTGTTTAGTTGCAACTTAATTGGATAAATGGTGGGGGAAAGATTATTTGAACAACGACCATTTTACTTGAAACTTATTTTTTCTAGCATGACCGAGTGAGAAGAGTAATCAGTATAGAAAATTAGCAATCTTAAAATTATCCTATTTTCTCCTTCATGTTTCCGTTACAACCATGAAGATATCCACATGTTCTTACCATTAATTTATATGTCATGTGTTAAATTAGTAGGAGCCACATCGAGGATATATAATAAAGTCGCGGAAATTTGAAAGATGCTAAACGAGAATTAGCGTATGCTTATTGAACATGTAATGGTGATTCATCTTGCTAATGAGTTCCACAATGATAACTGATTATCACATGGCCGAAACACTAATCAGTGTGTTACTATTGTATAATTACTATTAATTACTTAATTACTAGACCACCAAAATAGTGATACAAATTATAAAGGGTTATTTTTCAGGTAATGGGAGATATCTTTTGAGGAATCTTTCTAATAAGGTCTACTTGAGGGCAAGTAGAGTTCAAGTGGGGATATTTGATAACATCAAATAGTCCTGATTATTAAGTGTCAATTTCCACCGATAATGCTTGTAATTTATATCATTTATATGGATTTAAGTTTGTTTTCCATTATTTTCCACTTTCAGGTAAATTGCAAGCATTGGAGCTAAAGAGACGCGGAATTGGAGAATTATCAAAGATTTATCACAGTATGCTCACTTTGAAGAAGTTACGACGTAACTCCTCTCTCACATTACGCCGTAACTAAAGCTTGACTCGAAAGACAACTCATCGAAGACTATGCGTAGCTCTCCCAAAAGACTACGGCGTAACTATATTAGGTCAAATGAGGATCCATGCCGCTGATAACTACGCCGTAACTCTTGCATAAATTCCGGCGTAACCATGAAATCTTGAAGATACGGTATAACTACTTATAAAGTTACACCATAACCAGCAGATCTAGTGCAAATTACGAAGAAATAGAGGATTACGGCGTAACCATTATATTAGTTACGCCAGTAACTCGGATCCGCCTATAAATACCCCACGATTTCCAAAGATTTCAAAATATCCCATTTCACACACCACAACCAAAGAACGTGGGAAGAAGCTAAAGGTAGGTCTAAAGGAGCATACGAGTGTCTCCAAGGGAGAAATCACTCCCCTGCGATAAGCATTAGCATTTTATCTTTTCTTTACTTTCGATTCGTGTATTTTGTAACTTTGAATATTGAATTGATTTGTATGGTTAATATGAGCTGCTAAGAACCTCCCGGTGCCTGGCCTAGTTATGATTCCTTAACTGTTTTGTTTGCGTTTACTTGACTTCCGTATAATTATTTCTAAATGTATGAATGCATAGTTTATTGGTATCTACCCTTGTTTCGGTAGTTTTGAATGGCGGTAGAGGCCAATTGCCATGAGATATGACCAACTGACCCTAGGTGAGCGGACTGAGACGGGAAGGGTAAGATATGACAACCTGACGACCCTTTCTACTTGTTCTATTTGACCAACTGATCACCTACCGTTTGGATGAACTTAAGAATTAGGGGGTGAGTGTTTAAGTTGCTAACGCCCGGGCACTCACTATTATAAGTCTAGCATGTAGCGGTACTTAATGACTCGGCTTGGAGGACCGGAATAACCGGACTTATGAGGGGACACTTGACTTCTCCGGTGGTGGCATCTTTGCTGATAGGTTAGGGCGAATTGACCAAATGTAGTCCTCTCGACTTTGACCCCACCTGAAGTAATTGAAAGTAATTAGACATAGACATTACTAGCTAGGATGATTATCTAGGTTAGCACCACTCTCCTCTATTGATTGAACCTTTGCCTTTATTTGCTTTAATAGTTAATTAATTAATTCCTTATCGAAATCATATTTAATTTGTGACACCTAGACTTAGTAATAATCCAACACAAATAGCTCTTGGGACGACCTCGGTTTTACCGATTACTACACTACACACGCACGGGTACACTGTTAGTGCATTAGGGTAGACCATAGGTATAACGAGACTTTATAAATATTAAAACCAGTCAAGAAAACCGCATCATACGCCAACGTTCTTAGAATATTATTTTCCATAAAAACGATATATAATATGACTCGTATTTCAATTTAGTTAAAACGATCGCTCTAATCGATGTTTCTCCAATTATGACGCATCGAGGAATTTACGAGTTATCACAGAGTCCCCTTAATAGAGCCGGGTTATAGTAAAAAATAGGCTCTAAAGAGATCTCGTGTTATAAGAAAGAGTATAGAACCATATTTTTTATAAGAGAACCGGGGTCTAAAAGGAAAAAAAATAAAGCCCATTTTTTCTACTATAGAAACGGGCTCTATTACAGCTATAGAGCCATGTTCTCTCTTTTCAATCCGGGCTTTATGATTAAAACCAATAGACCCCCTGCCTTCCTCTTCAAAACGAGGCTCTATTCATTTACCCACCACAAACAACTCCTAATAATGAAATCTTCTAAAATTTTTGGTATTTCCCACACACATATTTCAAGTACTCCAGAGTTTTCCCCAAAATCAAAATGACATTTTCATTATCCCTCCACTTCTTATCTCGATCACTTATCCACTTTATCTCAGCTTTCACATCTTTTCACATCCATGTTGCCAAGTGCAAACCATAACCCGCCTTTGTTATTCTTTCAGGATCCTCCCTAGTCACCTCCCACCATAAATCAGTCGCATCCTCGCCAACCAGCCTCACTCCTAAATTTCAACGTCGTTATCCACCAATAAGGTACTTTTATTGTGTAATATATTAAATTTAATAATCAATTGCAGGTGTTCACGGGTCGATTTCGTGTTTTGGCGATTTAGGTATTAGGGTTCATGTAAACTCGAATCTGTATCAACTTGGTACGTGCTTTCTGCTGAAATTGATTCTCTTTACAAAGTATCCTATAATATATTCTCATTACATGCTTAATTTATAGTATTACATGTTTTTGTTGCAAGAATATTGATTGCTTGTTTGTTTAAGGTTTAAAAGTGCATAGTTAGTACATTTTGTGCGGTAGTGAGACGAGTAGAAATAAAATGTGGTAGAATATTTTTATGCTTTTATTAACCGGGAAAAATATAAATAAAAGACACTCCTATAACCAATAAGAAACAACACTGAAAATAATATGCATTTGTTTTCTTAATTCCTATAACGAGTCGAAAAACACCTAAATAATGTAAAGAGTCAATTGATAACAAAAAGCATAACGCGAGCTTCGAGCTGATGTCAACTACCATGGAGAGATTGGAGGTTGGTGACGTCACAAGCAATGTCGGTCTATGACTCCATGTGCACATTCAGAGAGTTGGAGGATCAATATGAATGTGAGGAGTGGATGTTTGGATAATAGTTGGCTCGACTATGACTTACGAGGAGGGCGAAGTGGAATAATGAAATCGTGTGTGAGGCCATGAGAGTTGAGGTGTGGTAGTTAAACCTAACTTCATTGTATAACATGGTTGTCAGGATTCCGATCCTACTGCAAAGCATAAACGATCCGGATCTTACATAGGATCTTTGAAAGATTAAGATCTTATAGGATCTCGATCTTAACCATAAGGTCTTAAGATCTAATCCGATCCGATCTTACTTTACTCGAACCACAAATTAAAAACTACAAATCTATGGATTGTGTTTTGTAGAATTTAAAAAACAATATGTTAATCTTCTTGTACATTTCAAAATCATAATTTAGGACAACATTTCTATGAAACACTTATATAATTATGTGTTTTTGATATATAACAATTTATGAATTTGTATAATATTACAAAGGCTACTAAGAAAATGACATTATGGTAGGATCATAAGATCTCGATACGATCTTATGATCTCAATCTTGCAAAGACAAAACCGATCCTAAGTAGGATCCCGATCTTAAAAACAATAATTTAGATATGTTGTTTTCATGATGATCAACTTATTCGAATCTTTAGCTTGTTCTTCGTATGACCAGGTACCTCGGTGGGATTGGGTATGTTGTTGTTGTTTCATATGACGAGGTACATACGTCACGATCATAGTTGCTTTTGTTAATATATTTAGAGGAATGTGACCATTGAGTTAGATGGTGTGTGGCGGGATGGTGTAGGAGAGAGCGGCGATGTTGGTGACGTCACATGTCACGCCAATCCATGTGCAGTGCTGTCTGTATGGGCGTAAGTGAGGTTGTGAGGGTGGAGACGTAGTTGTTAATTTAATTTGAAACAAAAGCTTGAAGAAGGCTCAAAGGTGGAATGAGTTTTGGTTTTGTAATTATCTCACATCGATGAATATGTAAAACTTTGGAGCATGATTATGAGGCTATAATTAGAGATATTTTTATAATGCATCTTTTTACTTATAAAATTCCTTAATACGTGTATTTCGTGAATGTTTATTTTTTACCATTATTATTGTTATTAGTTTTACATTTTTATTTACTTTATACTTTCACTTTTAAACATTTATGGTTTATTTTACTGTTTTCCGTTAATTGTATAAGAAAACATTTATGGTTTATTTGCCTTTTAGCCTTCTTAGCTTGATTTTTGACATTAACAGCTTTAACTGGGCATTTAACAATATTAAGCAAAACACTCACACCACATTCATGATCAGGTGCTTCATGAAGAATCGTATGTCATGGCAGAGTCAGAATTCGATGACGATGATGCATCCACCAAACATATCCCCAAGCCATCTGAAGATGATTGGTTTGATGCATACGTGTCAGGTGAACGCTCTAATACCTCTAGAGTTGCACCTTCAAAAGACACAATTCAAAGATGGCTCACCGAAGAGAGACCTCAAACTCTCTACCTTCATGGTCCATTCCAGAGTCTGACACAATGATCCCTGACAACAACTGAGCTTCAACAATAACTGCCAACTATGAAGCCCCAGCTGAAGATTCTCTTCTTCACATCACTGGAGATATGGGCAGCTTTATGAAGTGGTTTTGTGAGAAGAAGGGAATCTCGTACATCACTCCGAAGGATCTTGAAGGACAAGCTTTTGAAATCGTCAAGGTCTTTCACTCAGATGCCAATCAGCTTCAATACCAGATGGAAGAATGTCATAAGATGCTGAGTGATCAAGTCAGTGAGCAGATCAGCCGTTTCAATGTGAACAAGCCTCTTCCTCTCGGTGGTGAACTATCTATGTGCTCGTACTTCTGAAAGAAGACCAGCTCTATCGATTTCAAAGATGAAAGCTGCTACCTACTCTGATCAGGGTCTTGAACAGATGGTTCTGGATCAATTCTGGTTAGATAAAGAACAAGAGTATGACATCGCTGCCTCATATGGCATTTCTCATTGGTGGTTCAAGAAGAAGAAATTCTACATTGACAGACATAGTGCTAGAAAGAGTCGCAGAGCTGTTCGATCCAAGCTGCGAATTCTAAGTGTTGTTAGTGTGGAGCTCTTCCCAATCTATGGCTATGATTATCTGAAGAAGATCGTTCTTTGAAGAGCAGACCAGAAAGATCATGTTATAGAAGAAAACGACTTCAAACATCTGCTGCCAAGTGACTTTGAAGATCTCTATCTTCTGAACCTCCAAGGACATCTTGACCACCTACCTGTTCGTGAGAAGAAAGCTCTCTCTGCTGCTGTCAATCTCTGGATCAGAGGCTTGGTCATTCGACAAAGAGTTGGGGATTTTCAGCTAGGAATGGAAAGCTACCAAACCCGCGTCAATCTAACAAGACCGCAATGGGAAGCCTCAGGACTTGAATTTCATCACGAATATAAAGTGATTGACACCCCTAGAGCTATCATCTTTACCAACAGATACGGATCACGTATGCTGATGAGACAGTGCGAGCTTTTCAAGTTCAGTAATGGAACTCTCAAGATGGTCGAAGAGGAATTGAACTCGAGAGTGAAGCATATCAAACTTGATCTGAAGCCGTGGAACAAAATAAGATTCTGGCGAACAGGACTTGAAGATGTGTGAAGATTTCATTGCTGCAATCGGATGAAGATTAAAGACTAGAATGCTTTATCGCAGCCTTGAAAGTTTTGTGGGTGGTAGACTTTGTGAAGGTCACTACAAGCTGCTTCAAAGAACTGAATGAAGACATCTTTCGGAAGTAGTTTCTGTTTTGTATTTTTGATATGTAAAATGTGGTATATGTACTATGAACAACTATAATGTACGTAGTAGTGATAGGTTATGTATTGTGATTTCCCTTTTATCTAAAAAGGGAACTTCAGTGTAGTCTACTTCAGATCAATATAAAACCGGACACATTTTTCTCCAACAAAGTTTTGTTTCACACATATTTAAATCACTTGAGATCCAAAATCTCAAAGGATTTGAAATTTTTGATCGGGGGAGAAAATGTGATATAAATATGCAATCTGATAAAAGGTGACCAATTTGTCTCAAAGTGCATACTGCTCTCCCATATGTGCTAAACACTTTCGAATCTCGAAGCAAATATTGAGGGGGAGCATTTCAAAAGAAAATAAACTTTCAAGGTACAAAGATTTATACGTTTCATCATAAAGTACCTTGATTGATTTTCAATTGGTTTCAGTATGGCGGTATGATCGTAAATGTGCTTCTAAGAACTCTTTCCTTTTCGTGCAAAACAATTTCAAAAATCACATGCACAAGTTGAGGGGAGCAACTTTTTGAAAACCACATCCTTTTCCATAAAAATATCGTTATCAAAGTATGAAAAATACTAATTTTTATTGGGAAAGTGATGTTGATAACTTTTAGAAATGATTGATCAATGAATCGAATCTTTCATTCTTAAACCTGAGATTTTCAAGTCCTCTTGCCTCCATGTGCTAAAACCATTTCAAAAAACATATGATGCACATGTTGAGGGGGAGCTGTTTCTAAAAATATATAAAACAAATCAGGTACAAAATGCTTTGATAATATATCACAAGTATTTGGTTTGATTTTCAAATGGTTTTCAATTGGTTCCAATGGCAGATGAACAATACCAAAAGACCGACCAATTTATTTTATGTACGGTGATATAAGGATGGTTAGGTTAGGTATTCGTTCCCACGATCCCGCCAAAGCCGGAGAGATCTACCCAGGGACAAGCCACTAGTTAGTGTAGAAGTCCTTAAGTATGATGAAAAAAGGAGAAAAATGAGAATATGGGAAGAGTGCGGACTGAGACAGAGCTAGTACTGGAATAAACCCAACAAGGTTCTAGTTTTGATGTCTCGGTAAGCACTGAAGGGGTTGAAGAATGAAAAAGAATTGAATGTGAAAAGGGTGAAAAGAAATAGCCCTCCAATAATTCAACCTTAGGGCAGAAACCGGGTTCAATACATATGCTACTGGTTGTTACCAAGGTAACACTGGTATTGAAGACAAGACGTCATGGACCCAGTGACGACTGCACTACAACTTCCCAAGCTACTCAAGTTCCTCTTAAAAGGGCTTGTTTCATTCTCACGGGAAACCGACATAATCTATCAACTTTCTCTTAGAGATTGTTGATATTGAAGAAGGAGACCCTCTCCCTAGTCTCCGGCAAAAGAAACAAATGTGCAAAATTGAGTCTAGAGCCACGAGATCCTCAATAAATCTCATTAGGACACTGTCAATGAAGACTCTCTGTTTCACACAATGTGGAAAGAGAGAATATACTTTTAGAGTCCTATGCATTATCCTTGTGGTATTGCCAGAACATCTGAGTGATATGCAAACATATTCACAATGAAGATGGAAAGCCTTCTAGAGCCAACATCAAACAAGCTCTTGGTAGGTGGCATGTAAGATCTATCCAATAGATCAACCATGTGACAACTGAACAGAAACAATGGGGCGATTCAAACTTATGAATCAATCCTGGTTCAGGTTATGGATTGACGGAAACCTTTGAAAAACCGGTCGTTGTGCTTAAAAAAAATTCTTTTATGTAGCACATTGACTGTGTACTAATATTTCAATATAAAAGGTGTTTATGATTGATAATTGATTTTCTTTAAAACCTTCGTTGTACTGCAAAAACACTTTACGAGCAAGTACTCATGTTTTCAAATCTCTTTTCATCAATCAGTGAATCTCAAAATTCGCTGGTTCACTCACTCCGTGTTGTCTTCTTTGAGACGTTCGGTTTGAGAACAGCTAGAGCAGCTGCGAAACCCTGTCAAGGAGATTCTTCAGAATTATACCGATCACAGTACTTGTACGATCAACGGGGAACCGTGGGTCGTGTATCTCAATTCAACGAAAGTGATCAAAGACACTTTCGTGCGCTTTATTGCTAACTGTTGTATACAGGTACACCCGACGCTTGCGGTGATCGAATGGAGAGGTCAATCCATAGCCGCATGCTCACATAACACATTCATTTCTAAAGAAATCATGATAAGTGCATCAACGACTCTAATATTTTCACTCCATGCTTCTGCTACGCTGCTGCAAATATCATGAATCATCTAAAAGCTTCTAAAACTTTGATGAGAAGAAATCATGATCCAGAATGTGAGCATGTCGTTCCAAAAGTCACAATCTCACATGATGGCAACACAATAAAGGATGATCCAGAGATTTACTATAGCTGATGATCTCAAATTAAGCTCGAAGGTCATCATGATGTGGATCAGCTCTATAACCTCCACTTAATGTACAAAATAGTTGAACTTCGAAGAAATCATCACAAAGACACAATGCCTGAGCATTTTGAAGTATTAAAGTCTACGAGCTCAAGACTGAAGATTAAATAGATTGCTAGGATGCAAATTGTAATTTATGGGGTGACCTCCCTTAGGGGGAGATTGTTGGGAATTGGAAATTCTATAGTGAAGCATCGGTCACCCCTATTGTTATCTAGCTTAAGTTAGCTCGTAGACATACTGTTTAGTTCGTTATTTGTTAGTTAGTTATTAGCGTAGCTTAGTCTAGTGCAACACCGTGGAGGAAGGACGGGTCTTTACCCATTGTATGTCTGATCCACAACCCGAAGGAGGGCGTGCTTCTTTGTATAAATAGCCCTCTCCCCACAAGGGAGAGGGTTGAATGTTCATTTGGAATCTAACCTTCCATGTGTTTCTCTCACTAGAATATCCCACTTTCTCTCTCTCTAAAATCATATAATCGCCCATATTTGTGATTGTTTGTGTGTTTGTGAAATCCAATGTGTTACACTTGCATCCTATTGTGATAGACTTGGTGTGGCTAAATGATGTATATGTCTATATGTTGAGAACAAGATTCATTTTAAGATGACAATTCAAAGATTCTTATGATTTTGAGTGCGATCCCAGATCGATCCCAAGGAAATGCGTAAGACCATATCAACATTGAAGTATGGTGCGAAAGCCAAATGCATTGTGCGTGGACCTTATACACCAATCAAAGCAGATGATTCTTTTTCATCAGATGTGATTTTGAGATCATGGGTTGCAGTTCATTTGCAGCTGCAATTGGAGAATAAGATAGTAAGTTTCAGGTCTGAGGGCTAAACTTGCATAAGCGGAAGAGAAAAACGGTGAGGAGGAGATTAACATGAAACTGAATGAGCGAACAAATATGGATTTATTTTCTTTCTGATAGTGAATAAAAACAACTTACAAAAAGTTTTTAACAGTGTTAACAGCATATGTGCTATTCAAGCAAAATACAAACTCGATAACTCATAAAGAGTCATAGTTGCTTCACTGGTGACTCAAACTCTGTTACACAAAAACTCTAATCTAGTGCTTGGATTGATTTGGCTCGGGGGTGATTCGGAGGAAGATAATGAGAAGAGTTAAGAGGAACAATGCCATTGTGTCTAAACTTAGGTATTTGTGTATGTGAGGCTACATAAATGGTGGTTAAGTCACTTGAAACAAAAGGTTAAAGAAGGAAATGAGTATGTTGGTTTTGTGACTTTATCCCACATTGCTGGATGAGCAAATACTGTAGAAGTTTATATATAAGATTATGAATGAAATGTGAGTTTAGAATATAACAATCATCCGACAGTTTTAACTATACCGAAAATCTGGTGGTTGTATAGTTTGGACTTTTTATGTTTACTCGCTTATTAGGTTTTTTTATGATGTTTATTTGACTATACCTTATTGTATAAATAAAACGTCGTGTTTTCTTATTTGGGGCTTTATGAGGGGAGATCATTAGAATAATCATTTCTTTTTGTTTTCTTGCATTTTTGTATTTTAGGATAACATAATAACTAAATATAATTAACGTTTTTAACAACTTCTTAAAATGTAATCAAGATTAAATAACATAATAACCTTGGGGATAAAATCCATGAATTCGTAATTTGGCAAAAGTGTTGTGGTGATGGTGCATTTCCTTAAACTCACTTGGATATTTCGTAAAATGTACTTTCAATTTTTATGCTTTTTGAATGACATGGTTGATATATACCGGGGGAAGCACGACTAGTCATTTATTGGAATCTTTGGCCTTTTTTTTTCTTATGACCAGGCATATAGCTCATGATTTACCCGTGATGGATCCGTATTTTTGATGAAATACTGGCTTAATTTTACTTGTAGTTGTGAGATTCATGGTTTCTTTTCTTAATATAACTTCAAGGAATGTGACTGGTAACTTTATTGGAGTGACCGGTCCATGTACAGAGTGAGTTTGATAAACATAATGACGCTATGACCAATTAAGCTTGTTTGCCTAAAGTTACTACTACTTTTTATTTTTAACGACTAGTTCTTTGTACGAGTACTCTTCAACCAATAAGATTTTATCCTTAGATTTTTTAAGTCTTTTGATTGGTTGTCAGTAAAGTTGAGACAATTATCTTGAGACATCTCAAAACGAATAATAGAATAAATTTTTTGAGATGGAAGGATTATCATTTTAAATTAACTCCAATGCAAGAAATGTTTATATTTTTGGGCTTGAAGCGAAACATATATTATTAGGCTTACTACTGTTGGGCCTAATGACATAGTGATATACTCTAAAAGGAAATAAGTTGTCATGTTTCATTGATGTTTTTGAATTTGACGTATAAAGTTTCTCAGACACATTGTACCAATATGGTTTTTCAAAAGTTGATAACCATGAAGTTAAGCGTTATCAAATAATAGGACACCTATTTCTTTATGAAAAAAATGTAATAAAAGTTTGCTAAATTTGTAAATGTTGAGGCTATAAAAATTCGACACGTCAATGTTAAAACATATATATTATGGACAAGTTATAATTAGTTCTAATGAGTAGAATTAAACCACCTTTTGAGTTTGGCACTAACTTTGGTGATGCACAAAATGGACTGCAGGAAAAGCAATTGTCTGGTTGTTTACTTCTTTATCGATTGCTATCACCGTTGTTATAGCTCTGCCAACACCCACGTCCATGGCAGTGCCCGCCTGCGATAAACCAAATGTCTTTATATTCACACGTTCAAAAAGTTACAGGATCGAATTGATATAGTATAATTTCTCTAACATCTAAAGCCAAATGTGCATCCCTGTTTTCACGCGTAAAAAGCTAATCCTTAACTAACATACACGTTAAAATGCTTCGCTAAAAGTCCATGTAGTTTTAAGCAAATGTCATTTCAGATTCTAACCGTTAAGTTATTGTTGATTCAAGGAACTTGTTTAAGGAAATTTAGAAATGTAGTATAATGACACTAAATTAACAAATTATTCTGCAAGTAAATTATTTTAAGAAAAAAAACTAAGTTTTTAAAATCATTATAGGAATGTTTCCGGTTAGTTTGGTGGCCGGTGACGTCACATGTGACGCCCGTCCATAAGTGCATGTGATGTGTTCAAGTTGATGCTCGAGTTGGGACTTGGGAGAGGGAGGGTAGTTAGGAGTGAGGGTTTTAAGTGAGATGGCTCTGTTGTGCCTCGGTGCAGTACTTTGAGGAGAGTCATGAGGGTAATGACACGTCAAGGCTTGAAGGTGGAATGAATTTTGGCTTTGTAATTGTCCCACATCGATGAATAAGAAGACTTTGGATCAATATATTATTAACATTATGAGGTTAATGACAAGAATACTTTGTGTGTGCCTATTCAGTACGATCTATAATATGTACATTCGTGAATAGTTCTTTTTTATTGTGTTAAATTGTTATTATTTTATTTATTTATTTTATAGTCCTACTTTTAAACATCTACCGCTTCCGTTTATGTTATTCGAATCTAGCTTATTGATTAAGAAAACATACATTTCTATAAAACTTATGTTTAATTTCACTGATATCTGACTGTGGCAAAAGTGGCAAATGGATGATAAATTTACTTTAGAGATGGTAAAAATCTAAGGGATGTTTCAGTAAACTTACATTTGTTTGTTTTTATCCTCACTCACAATAAAACTTCAACACTAATTTCTGTTCTAAATCAAATTCATTTCCGGCTTTAGTTAATAAATGTAATTCACAAGAACATTATTCATCAGAGCATGTGGCATATGCGAGCTAACCACTTCGTTATCTTTTTAAGCATAAGTGATACTTTGATATGATTACTTGGAAGGTAACTTTGTGATGAAAAACACATGTAGGTACAAAGCCATCAATATGACATGCTATAAAGTGGCGCAAATTTAGAGATTTACACATCGAATCGTATCTCTATCATATACAAGCCTAATAGTTTACCATTCGTTCACATAATTTTAGTTAAATCTATACTTTAACTATTAAGTAAAAATCAATAAGCAGTTAGTTACATGTTAGTTACATATAAATAGTAAGGGAACGTTGATGATTTATGTGTATTGCGATTTATTGGGTTGTCAAAAGTGTAAAATAAAATAAAAATAAATTGTTATCGATTAAGTTTTGTACACCGAGTATATACATGTTAGTTACATATAAATAGTAAGGGTACGTTGACGATTTATGTGTATTGCGATTTATTGGGTTGTCAAAAGTGTAAAATAAAATAAAAAGAATTTGTTATCAATTAAGTTTTTGCTCACATTATGTTTTTCTAGTGGTAAAGGTAACAAATTAATGACATTGATAAATTTTTGTCTAGAGTTTCAGTAGTAAAGTATATTTGAATAGGCTAAGCTTAGAGTGTGGGAATAATTTGATAGTAAAGTATCATAGTTACTTTTGTTTGAATGTGATAGCTTGTTTCATGAAGATATGCGTCTGAAAGTGGTTTTGAATACATAGACCTCTAGATTTAGTGTTAATATATGTTAATGTTTTAAAAAAAAATGTGATGAGTGAGTCTATTGGGACGTGTTGAGAGTATGTGAAGCTGAGTGAGCATACCGATGGTTGTTGGTGGGATGTTGCCGAGAGATTGCACGTTGGTTGGGAGATGGAGGAGAGTGAAGAAGAATAATGATATTCTGGGTGATATGAGGATAGAGAGGTGGTGATTATGTCACTTGAAACAAAAGATTGAGGAAGAAAAGAGCTTTTTTTGTGACTTTATCTCACATGGATTAATGAACAAACCGTACATCACTATATAAATAACACTATGGAAGTAACAAATTAGGGATAATTCTTCTTGACCTGTACTAAACGATTTGCTAGTAAATTTCTTGAGTACAGGACTCGAAAATTTTCTTTTTTTAAGAAAGAACTAAAGCCTGCAACTTTTGTTTGTTTTTAATTCTGTCGTCTCAATTTTTGTGTTCTGCTTGTTTGGTTTATTCAACTATTTTCCGTTTATGTCATTGTGCTTTATCATATTGCCTAAACTTGAGCTTAATAGTTTATGCATTTCATATGAACAAATAAACAACATACTTTGTCTTTTACCTGTTCTAAGACGTCTTAAGCAATGGCTCATATTTTATATGGAGACAACCACAACTACGAATCCCATTACATAATAAGCTGGGTTTGCTAATTTTTTGAGAAAAAAAAAAAAAAAAAAAAAAAAAAAAAAACTATTAACTGAAGTTTGTTACAGTACTTGGTTTCTAACAAGAAAATGTAATCTAATCTTTTTTGTTTTATGGTTTGACAAATACTATATAGAAGGTATTTATTAATCAACATAATATCCAAGTTACATGCTACTAATTAATAAGTAGACAATGCTTGGCTCTTTGTTACGGGTATCACTTACATAATTAGATTTTAATTTACAAATAAAATGTTAATTACAATTTGACATGTCGCCCAGTAACTATGTGTTACATGGAATGTCACTTACATATGTTTGACTACAATTAAATTTTGTTATTCCAAAAACTAGATTTAATTTATACAAGATAAAACTCTAATAAACAAAATCCGTTACATGTGCATAATGAGTGTAAAGTGTTTGGTGGATAAGGGAGTGTTGGAGGGTTGAGATGAACGTGAAGAGTGCGTGTGTGGGTTGAGTTGGCTTGGT
Source organism: Chrysanthemum makinoi (assembly GCA_910596185.1). Taxonomy (NCBI): domain Eukaryota; kingdom Viridiplantae; phylum Streptophyta; class Magnoliopsida; order Asterales; family Asteraceae; genus Chrysanthemum; species Chrysanthemum makinoi. The sequence goes on along the minus strand of OU343216.1, from coordinate 13,483,438 downwards.
AACAACTCACTCAAGGATGATCCGGACTTGAGGAGAGTGAAGCGGAGCAATGACATTGTGGTGAGATGAGGTGAGGTCGTGAGTGGTGGAGGTGTGGTGGTTAAGTCACTTGAAACAAAAGTTTGAAGAATGACAAAAGTTTGGGTTTTGTGACTGTATCCCACAGGATGAACGAACAAAGACTTGAGTATTATATAATCTAGATATATGGGTGTCTTAAAATTAAGTTGATATGAATTTGTTGGACAATGTCTTTTTGGACATGTTAATTATAAGTCCATCATTTTCATAGCATACTTTCAATTTTCTTTGACTTTGTCGATTTTCATATTAAACTTCTAATTTTCTGTGATTTTGTCAAATAAAACCAAATCCTTAAATTTTGTTGTTTTTTTATGTATTCCGTAGTTGTACAGTTTTTTCATACGATTCTTTTATAATCTTTTCGATATATCTAATAATGACATATTACGTGGCAAATGAATCATGAATGTAATATAAGAAGTTTAGGAATGCTTCTAGTTAGTTTATTGGGGTGTAATGACAGTACCCTAACCTAAGTTAAGTTTTCAATGGTGTTGGTGACGTCACATGTCATGCCGGTACATACGCAGAGTAAGTGTGATGTGTTCCAGTTGATGCGTTGGAGAATGGGAGGACTCGGTTTTGGCTCGGTGCTGTATGAGGATGATGAGGAGAGTCATGAGTGTAATGACATTGTTGTTTGTGTGAGCTTTTAATCAACATGCGAGCTTTTAATTAACATAGTCATATCTGAGTAGACACAACATGGCTTTTTGTTACGGGTATCATTTACCTAAATAAATTTTAATTTACAATTGATATATTAATTTGAATTTGCATCTGTTTGATTACATAATAAAACTTTCTTATTTCCAAGAGTAGATTTAATTTAACCGAAATAACAATCTAATAAACGAACTGTTACATGTGCATAATGAATGTAAGGTGTTTAGTGGATAAGGGAGTGTGGGAGGGTTGAGATGAACATGAAGAGTGCGTGTTTGGGTTGAGTTGGCTCGGTAATGACTCGGTGAAGGATGATCAGGACTTGAGGAGAGAAGCAGAGCTATGACATTGTTGTTTTGTGTGTGTAAGTGAGGCTCTGAGGGTGGAGAAGTCTCGAAGGTGAAACGAATTTTTTTGTAATTGTCCCACATTGACGAATAAATAGACTTTGGATCAATATATCAGTAGATTATGAGGCTATTAGCTAGAACTTTAAAGAAGTGTATGTATACAATTGGTCTTTTCTTTTTTTTTAAATGTTATATTTTTATTTACTTTATGGTCTTACTTTTATCTACCATTTATTTTACTCTTTTCCGTTTATGTTATTCGACTCTAGCTTATTGATTAAGAAAACATGCATTTCTATAAAACTTATGTTTAATTTCACTGATATCTGAATGTCGCGAAAGTGGCAAATGGATGATAGATATAACTTAGGAGACAGTAAAAATCGAAGGGATGTTTTAGTAAACTTAGGCTTCATACTTATGCATTTTCCGGTGTATAAAAAAACAGCTTACATTTGTTGGTTTCTATCCTCACGATAAGGGTTCAACACTAATTTATGTTCTAAATCAAAATTATTCCGGCTTTCGTTTATACCTGTAATTCTCATGAACATCATTCATAAGAGCATGTGGCATATGCGAGCTAACCCCTTCGTTATAATTTTAAGTATAAGTGATACTTCAATATGATTACTTGAAAGATAACTTAGTGATACAAATCACATGTAGGTACAAAGCCATCAATATGACAAGCAATAAAGTGGCACACAATTAGAGATAAAAGGTTTACCATTTGTTCACATACAACTTTAGTTTTTTTGAACTTTACTTAAACTATAAAGTAAACATCAATAAGCAATTACGAGGTGGTCGTGATCGGATACGGACATCAATAATATGATATGCTCTCACTACATCGAGTATATACATATTAGTTACATATAAATAATAAGGGTACGATGACGATTAATGTGTATCGTGATTTATTGGTTTGTCAAAAGTGTAAAATAAAATAAAAATAATTTGTTATCAATTAGGTTTTTGCTCAAATTATGATTTTCAAGTGCTAATGTAAATGTTAATGTTTTCAAAAGAATGTGAAGAGTGAGTGTGTTGGGACATGTTGAGAGTATGTGAAGCTGAGTAAGCATACCGATGGTTGTTGGCGGGATGTTGCCGAGAGATTGTAAGTGTAACACCCCAACCCGACAAGGGTAAAGATATCACAATACGGTTTCATATCAGAACTTTAAATACTATACAATAGCGAAAGCCTTACAAAAATATTCAAGAGAAAACATAAATAACCAAACTTCAAAATAAATCTAAGATCTCTATTATCAAATCTCGCTCTCGTCTCTACTCTCAACCCAGATCAGCTATCCCATAAGCTTATCTTGAACGCTTAATACCTGCCGCAGGAAAAGAAAAGTGCGGCTGAGCTTACAAAGCCCAGTGAACAGATATAACGAAACAAAAGCTAAATAATATATACAAATGACGAAATTAAAATAAAATAATGACAAGGGATCTTTTAGGATTCTGCGGAACTCAAACATACAGAAATCCAAACAACCACATAACAAGTTAAACATCTCATAACACATAAATGACACAAACGCAAACACATCAGAACAACCAAACACTAGCATATCAAGAGCAAATAGATTACATATAAACCAAACGAAAAGTCTAAGACTAACAAAAACACTTTCTAGAAAATAATCCGGCATTAAACAAATTAATTAACCTTCACTTAACACATTTAAAACATTAAAGCAGCAAGGAAAATAGCAGTCCAAAACATGGCAGTCTCACAAACAATTAGAACATATTAGACAAACTATAATTAAATAGACCCATCACAACATAGCATAATCATTAGCAATTATCAAAACAACTATCATAAACTAACCCAGTTCTAAGATCAAATCCTAACATCAGCAGAGTTCAAACATGGCAGGTCACATAGGCAATAAAACACTAATGTATAAGCAAAGTTCCCAAAATTAACTGATCAAATTATACATACTAAACTTATAGAATACTCACTTTCATACTAGCACATTCACCTCACAGATTAACGAATCCATATAGCGATAAACTAACATAATATCAGATGACAAAGATGCGAATCATATTTAAACATATTAATCATATCTTAGCATAGCAGACGGTAGTCACATAAACATACAAAAGCATAAGCACATATAATAGCATATAATAAGCCTTGCACATAATCATAAACATTGAACATACCAAATCATATCAGAATACTTATCATAGAAATAACAGATAAAGATTTAGTTAACTACCTCGAGCCCAGAACATATCATATCAAAACATCATACATATACAAATAATCTCGAGAAAATAATTTGGAGTAGCTAGCTCCCAGAAGTTGTGAAGACGCGTATTGCACACGACATCATTCACCCAGAACAAATCATATCGGATAACAGATCAGATCTAGGATGCATCCATATGCCCCACAGACATATATAGGTAATATAATACCAACTGAGCTCATAACAAATAACAGATAAGGGACGTGGCAGAACTTCACTCTACTGCCCTAGAGTCATGTCAATGGTGCATCACGGACATGGAACCCCCATGACTAGTTAATAATTTGGCTCGGGTGTCAAACTAACTTAGGTCAAACAAATTGTCATAAATGACACAGATCATAATCAAACACAAAGTTCAACAGATATCATATCAGATAACTCATATCATAAGGTTCATATTCAAATATAACAAGGTTCAACAAATATGCACATCAAAGTCTTCCTAACATAAAGTTCAAATCAAATAACGCATGGTTCAATAAAACATAAGTTCAGATAAACAACAGGTCAAACAAACAAGAAAGGGTTCATAGCAATGGCATCGGAAACCCTAATAAGAAAAGTAGGAAAGCTAACGAAAAGAACATCATAAGGAACCTTTACTGAAAAGGTCAGAATATCTGTACGATAACATAAGTGTCTTAAAGTAAGACAGAATATCCGTACCTTAAAGCAATTGAGAGAAAAGTAACGAATGAACGAATACGAAGATGTAACGTCGCGTCTCCTCCAACGAATCTACACGGATTATGATTTATTTAATATTTTAGCATCATTAATATTATAACGGATTTATCGCATTAATACTTTTAGAGTTGTCAGAATATTCTCATTTTAGTGACAGACGAAATCTCAACATTTTAGGGTATTCCTCATTAATTCACCAACTTCCAATTTAGGTTCTAGGGTTTCCCATACTCTTTAAATATCACTAAATACGCATTAAATTCACATATTACTTCTTTTAATGATTTCCCAATTTAACCTAGAACGTAAATGATAACAAACCGAAATTAACGTAACTCATGCGTGTCTCTACAAAATCAATTTACACTTGTTGAACCCATAATTACTCAGAATTACAAATTACACCCTTGACATCTTTAAGTTCACAATCTCACCTTACTTTATCAGATTTTACACTTTTAACCCAAAGGTTTTAGAATTTACAAAACGTACCCTAATAAATTAAATAAAATTCGAATGGCCCTTTAAATATCCAAAATTACATGTTTAACCCCCACACTTATTTTTATACGTTTAGTACCATTATTTTACTCTTCCCAAAAATAACCCTTAAGTTTCATAATTTACAAAACCAACCCAAAACTTTTATTTAGGACCGAAAAGACATAATTCAAGTACAAGCCCTAAACCTAGGTTTAACCAATCATTAGCTCATCATTACTAATTCATTAATTACCTTTAATGATTACAAGAAAACCCTAGTTTATGCAAAACCCTAATCGTCCCTTTTAATTCTTTCCTTTTTCCATGTTTAACCGAACCATAAAACTCAAAACAATTCATACAAGCTTCGAATTCATAATTATGTATTTTATTCAGGTCTTATAACATGTAATAGCTTCTGGAAAAATCAATTCATGATCTCTAAAAATATTATACACCCATTCGTTATTTTTATACGATTTCTAGGGTTTTAGATTCCAATAATTTCATACGACTTATAAATCATGCATGGATAATTTTTACGTGTTATATATGACTTATAGGACTGAAAGTAACATTAGGAACTTACCCTTGATGAGCTTTGGTCGTTAGCACAAAAGAAACACAAAAACTCCACTCGCCGAAACCCTAATCAACCTAAAAACTACCCACGCTCAAACCAGCAGCTTTGGAACTCGAACACTATTTTTCTCACCTTCTTTACCTTCAAAATTATCCAAGAAAAATGGCTTTAAGCTCTGGAAACTGAAAGTCGAATTTTGTAGGGTTTTGGAGTCGGTTTATGTTAAATCGGCAATTAGGGATTTATGTGAACCGAATAATGGGTTTATATAGGATTTATAATTTTTCTTGTGGGCTTTATAATGTATTGGACTTAAAATAAATGGACTCTTAGTTTTGTAAATTTATATTGGGCATTTATTAATTAAATTATTTTATAAAACTAATTAAATATATTCGGCTAATTATAAAAATACAAAACGAATTTTATAAAGTTATAAACTATAAAAATTACCTTTTTCAAAGTGTTTAATATTTATTCAGATCATGTGGAATATTTCTTAAAAATTTTCTGAATTTACATAGCTTATTTGGTATTCTTTTGAATTAATTATTCATACTTTTGATTATAGGGGTATTTTGGTCTTTTGTGAACTTTAGAAATTCCAGGTATTACAATTCTTCCCCTCTAAAAGAAAATTTCGTCCTCGAAATTGGACAAGGCGGAACAGAACAGAAAACGGATCGGATTTCAGAACTTCTAGGAATATAACGAACGTTAATCTTATCTTGGAATAAATGGATTTCTTATCAGAATATTCGAACTCATACTTATTCAGAAATCAAATCGATAGTCAAATACTTATAATAGATAATTATATACTCATCAGAATAATGGCGGAGAATAGATGAGACGCAGAAAATCAAACGACAAATTTTTAACTTATTCAGATATCTAATGATGAGGACATCATATGCATAGACGGAATAAATTCTATCGGCCTCACTAGTTGCAGAAATATGTGGAGACATATAAACTTAGGGCGGTCATAGCAATCTATAGGTTCGTACAGATCATAACAACTTCGGATTCCAAACGTACAAAACTTATACGTAACAAATATCGACGAAATCTCACAAATAGGTACGGAATTCAAACGAACATGAGGAGCACCAAATAACAGATACAAGTCAAAATCTATACACACATCAATCACAGGCATTTCCCAGACGTCGTATACCTTCAATAAGTTCAGATTATGTGATCTCGGTATTATTACGTTGATCAGGCGTCATAATACTTGCATCACATAACAAGTTCTTATTGTCATTATATTCTATCTCGGGTCATGGCAAACCACATAACCAGAATCACAACAAAACATATCACATACAGATAACATATCAGATAGCAAGTAACATACTATAACAGACCAGATACACATTCATGCAGCATATAACACATCAGACAACTTACCATACCACAAAAGAAAAGAAGGCCACCAATGCACAAAACAGTTCCTCATGACTCATTACTGACGATCCAGAAAGAAAAGCTGAGTTATACCAGAATGTTAAACGATAGAACTTCACGATTCAAATCGAGTTCTGAACGAATCAAAGAAAAGTAATGCCGATCAAAATCACGTAGCAAGACATCAAACCGCCTCAAAATGCGTGACAAACGAATCAGAGTAACACACGTCGCGCCCAAATCATATGAAGTAGATGAACCTTCTCAGCCACCGGTTGAATCTTATCTCCATCTTTTGCGCCTTTGGTTGGTCCGTCCAGCTTCCTCTAGCAGCATCCTGATGTCTCCAACAGCACGGCAGTCGGGTGTGGCTTCTGCTTTACGAACCTTTCCAGCACAGGAACTGTTGCAGCAACGCAGGGTCGACACCATCTTCTTTGGCTTCACGGGTAGTCTCCATCTAACGATCGACAAACGGACGAGCGAAAACAAAATAACAAAATTCGATGCGAACAGAGGAGGGCCAATTCAGTGAAGACGAAAGAATATCGAAGTCGAATCTGAACGACGATCAAAAGGAATCGAAAGATATTTGAACAGACGGAAACCTAATGTCTACCCAATTCTCACAGGTCATAGCCTAAGCTCTAAGGGTCCTAAAACCTGTCTCTGATACCATAAATTGTAACACCCCAACCCGACAAGGGTAAAGATATCACAATACGGTTTCATATCAGAACTTTAAATACTATACAATAGCGAAAGCCTTACAAAAATATTCAAGAGAAAACATAAATAACCAAACTTCAAAATAAATCTAAGATCTCTATTATCAAATCTCGCTCTCGTCTCTACTCTCAACCCAGATCAGCTATCCCATAAGCTTATCTTGAACGCTTAATACCTGCCGCAGGAAAAGAAAAGTGCGGCTGAGCTTACAAAGCCCAGTGAACAGATATAACGAAACAAAAGCTAAACAATATATACAAATGACGAAATTAAAATAAAATAATGACAAGGGATCTTTTAGGATTCTGCGGAACTCAAACATACAGAAATCCAAACAACCACATAACAAGTTAAACATCTCATAACACATAAATGACACAAACGCAAACACATCAGAACAACCAAACACTAGCATATCAAGAGCAAATAGATTACATATAAACCAAACGAAAAGTCTAAGACTAACAAAAACACTTTCTAGAAAATAATCCGGCATTAAACAAATTAATTAACCTTCACTTAACACATTTAAAACATTAAAGCAGCAGCGGAAAATAGCAGTCCAAAACATGGCAGTCTCACAAACAATTAGAACATATTAGACAAACTATAATTAAATAGACCCATCACAACATAGCATAATCATTAGCAATTATCAAAACAACTATCATAAACTAACCCAGTTCTAAGATCAAATCCTAACATCAGCAGAGTTCAAACATGGCAGGTCACATAGGCAATAAAACACTAATGTATAAGCAAAGTTCCCAAAATTAACTGATCAAATTATACATACTAAACTTATAGAATACTCACTTTCATACTAGCACATTCACCTCACAGATTAACGAATCCATATAGCGATAAACTAACATAATATCAGATGACAGCATGCGAATCATATTTAAACATATTAATCATATCTTAGCATAGCAGACGGTAGTCACATAAACATACAAAAGCATAAGCACATATAATAGCATATAATAAGCCTTGCACATAATCATAAACATTGAACATACCAAATCATATCAGAATACTTATCATAGAAATAACAGATAAAGATTTAGTTAACTACCTCGAGCCCAGAACATATCATATCAAAACATCATACATATACAGAAATAATCTCAGAAAATAATTTGGAGTAGCTAGCTCCCAGAAGTTGTGAAGACGCGTATTGCACACGACATCATTCACCCAGAACAAATCATATCGGATAACAGATCAGATCTAGGATGCATCCATACGCCCCACAGACATATATAGGTAATATAATACCAACTGAGCTCATAACAAATAACAGATAAGGGACGTGGCAGAACTTCACTCTACTGCCCTAGAGTCATGTCAATGGTGCATCACGGACATGGAACCCCATGACTAGTTAATAATTTGGCTCAGGTGTCAAACTAACTTAGGTCAAACAAATTGTCATAAATGACACAGATCATAATCAAACACAAAGTGCAACAGATATCATATCAGATAACTCATATCATAAGGTTCATATTCAAATATAACAAGGTTCAACAAATATGCACATCAAAGTCTTCCTAACATAAAGTTCAAATCAAATAACGCATGGTTCAATAAAACATAAGTTCAGATAAACAACAGGTCAAACAAACAAGAAAGGGTTCATAGCAATGGCATCGGAAACCCTAATAAGAAAAGTAGGAAAGCTAACGAAAAGAACATCATAAGGAACCTTTACTGAAAAAGGTCAGAATATCTGTACGATAACATAAGTGTCTTAAAGTAAGACAGAATATCCGTACCTTAAAGCAATTGAGAGAAAAGTAACGAATGAACGAATACGAAGATGTAACGTCGCGTCTCCTCCAACGAATCTACACGGATTATGATTTATTTAATATTTTAGCATCATTAATATTATAACGGATTTATCGCATTAATACTTTTAGAGTTGTCAGAATATTCTCATTTTAGTGACAGACGAAATCTCAACATTTTAGGGTATTCCTCATTAATTCACCAACTTCCAATTTAGGTTCTAGGGTTTCCCATACTCTTTAAATATTACTAAATACGCATTAAATTCACATATTACTTCTTTTAATGATTTCCCAATTTAACCTAGAACGTAAATGATAACAAACCGAAATTAACGTAACTCATGCGTGTCTCTACAAAATCAATTTACACTTGTTGAACCCATAATTACTCAGAATTACAAATTACACCCTTGACATCTTTAAGTTCACAATCTCACCTTACTTTATCAGATTTTACACTTTTAACCCAAAGGTTTTAGAATTTACAAAACGTACCCTAATAAATTAAATAAAATTCGAATGGCCCTTTAAATATCCAAAATTACATGTTTAACCCCCACACTTATTTTTATACGTTTAGTACCATTATTTTACTCTTCCCAAAAATAACCCTTAAGTTTCATAATTCACAAAACCAACCCAAAACTTTTATTTAGGACCGAAAAGACATAATTCAAGTACAAGCCCTAAACCTAGGTTTAACCAATCATTAGCTCATCATTACTACTTCATTAATTACCTTTAATGATTACAAGAAAACCCTAGTTTATGCAAAACCCTAATCGTCCCTTTTTAATTCTTTCCTTTTTCCATGTTTAACCGAACCATAAAACTCAAAACAATTCATACAAGCTTCGAATTCATAATTATGTATTTTATTCAGGTCTTATAACATTTAATAGCTTCTGGAAAAATCAATTCATGATCTCTAAAAATATTATACACCCATTCGTTATTTTTATACGATTTCTAGGGTTTTAGATTCCAATAATTTCATACGACTTATAAATCATGCATGGATAATTTTTACGTGTTATATATGACTTATAGGACTGAAAGTAACATTAGGAACTTACCCTTGATGAGCTTTGGTCGTTAGCACAAAAGAAACACAAAAACTCCACTCGCCGAAACCCTAATCAACCTAAAAACTACCCACGCTCAAACCAGCAGCTTTGGAACTCGAACACTATTTTTCTCACCTTCTTTACCTTCAAACTTATCCAAGAAAAATGGCTTTAAGCTCTGGAAACTGAAAGTCGAATTTTGGAGGGTTTTGGAGTCGGTTTATGTTAAATCGGCAATTAGGGATTTATGTGAACCGAATAATGGGTTTATATAGGATTTATAATTTTTCTTGTGGGCTTTATAATGTATTGGACTTAAAATAAATGGACTCTTAGTTTTGTAAATTTATATTGGGCATTTATTAATTAAATTATTTTATAAAACTAATTAAATATATTCGGCTAATTATAAAAATACAAAACGAATTTTATAAAGTTATAAACTATAAAAATTACCTTTTTCAAAGTGTTTAATATTTATTCAGATCATGTGGAATATTTCTTAAAAATTTTCTGAATTTACATAGCTTATTTGGTATTCTTTTGAATTAATTATTCATACTTTTGATTATAGGGGTATTTTGGTCTTTTGTGAACTTTAGAAATTCCAGGTATTACAGTAAGTCGGCTTGGAGAAGGAGTTGAGTGAAGAGGAATAATGATATTGTAGGTGATATGAGGATAGAGATGTGGTGGTTATGTCACTTGAAACAAAAGTTTGAGGAATGAAAAGAGTTTTTGTTTTATGAGTTTGTCCCACATGGATTGATGAACAAACCGTACATCACTATATAAATAAGGCTATGGTAGTATTAAACAACGAATGTTTTTGAGGTCATGTACTAAATGATTTGCTAGTAAATTTCTTTAGTACAAGACCTGGAAAATTTTCTTTTTTTTACGAGAAAGTATTAAAGCCTTCTACTTTTTGTTTGCTATTAATTTTGTCGTCTCAATTTTTGTGTTCTACTTCTTTGGTTTATTCATCTTTTTCCGTTTATTTCTGATTAAGCGTATTAGCTAAACTTGAGCTTAATTAAGAGTTTATGCATTTTATATGAACACATAAACAATTTTTTTGGTGTTCTAACACGTCCTTTTTAGCTTCCATTTAGTTAGTTAGGGATCTATTTTTATATGCAGGCAACAACAACCAAGAATCTCATTATATAATAAGCTAGGTTAGCTAATTTTTTGAGATAAAAATATATAAAGTAAAATGTGTTGCTTGGTTTCAAACAAGATAAATGTAATCAACATAGTCATACGAAAAAAAATTCATGTTTCGTTCTTGTTGTTTACCGTAAATCACATTCGACGTCCTTATTCGATTTTAGTTACATAAATAATCTTTAATTATCCAACTATATGCCTTGATAGTTCCTATTTCAAATAATAGGGACTATCTGTGTAATAACGATAGTGACCACCGTGAAATAAAAAAACTATAAATTGTTGCCCAAATAACCCATATTATTTTTAAATAAGGACAATCAATGCAACTAGCTTGAAAATAAGCTATCACTGATATAAATGTATAATTAAATTTGAATAGGATTTACGAGTGTGACTTTGAGTAAACCACATGATCGTAACATGTAAGTTTTTTTAGTCATAATATCCAAGTAACCTGCTACTAATTAATAAGTAGACTTTGCATAACTTTTTTGTACAAGTATGACTTACATAATTAGATTTTAATTCACAAATAAAATGTTAATCTCAATTTGACAGGTCGTCATGTAATTCTGCATTACATGGAATTTAAAGGAACATGACTGGAGGCTTTGTTGGAGTGAGTTTGATAAACATAACAATGCTAAGACCAACTAAGCTTGTTTGCCTAGAGTTTACTACTTCTTTTTATTTTTAATGACGAGTTCTTTTTACTAGTACACTTCAACCAATAAGATATTATCCTTATAGTTTTAGCATTTTGATTGGTTGAAAGTGAAATTGAGACAATTGTTTTAACACATTCCAAAATGAAAAGAGAATGAAATTTGAGGGATATTCAATTTTAGTGGAGTCCAATAGAAGCAATGTTTATATTTTTGGTCTTGATGCGGAACAATATCATGTCAAAATGTGCCTAAAAGTAAAAAGATAGGCTAAATGGGCAAGTTTTAAAAACATGTGAGCACATTTAGCCCTCTTCTTTTTTTGAAGTGGGCACATATAGCCCATTAAAAACTTAAATGGGGACTAACGGGCACATTTTTTTTTTCTCAATTGTAAAATATTACGATCGTTTTAAAGAAATATTTTTTTATATAATATATTTAAGTTTTTTAATATAAATAAGGTATTACGTTTAAGGAATTTATTTCGTCGTTTTAAGTCATTTATTGAGCTATTTGTATAACATGTGCCCGTTTGGCCCGCTCCCGTTTAGCCCGTGCCCGTTAAAGCCCTTGCCCATTCTAGCCCATGCCCATTTAGCCCTTAGCCCATGCCCGCTCGGCCCGCCCGTTTTGCCACCTCTAATATTTACTGTTGGGCCATTGTACATAATAATGGGTGAAGATGAACCTTATGACATAGTGATATACCCTAAAGGGTAGTTTGCTAAATTTATTAATGCTGAGGCTATAAAACATGGACATGTCAATGTTATAAATTCGTAAATATATATTATGCACAACTTACAATTAGTTCTTAACTAACATACATGTTAAAATGCGTACGGCAAAACTTGGACATGTCCATGTAATTGTGATCAAATGACATTCAGATTCTAACTGTTATTGTTGATTCAATGAACTTCTAACATAGCTCTTCTTCAAAGAAATTAAGAAATGTATAATGACAGTACCCTAACTTTTAAAACTCGATCATCACAATGTTTGGTAACAAGAAACTCGCTACCCAACAAATTATTCTGCTGCAAGTAAACTTTTTTCAGAAAGAACTAAGTTTCCATTGGTGTTGGTGACGTCACAGGTGACGCCGGTCCATGCACAGATGTGTTCCTGTTGCATTAAGAGAGTGGGAGGGTAGTGAGGAGTGGGGGTATGGAGTGAGATGGCTCGATAATTTGTGACTCAGCGCAATGTGAGGATCGATAATTTGTGACACAGTGTAAGTGAGGCTCTGAGGGTGGTGAAGGCTCGAAGGTGGAATGAATTTTGGTTTTGTAATTGTCCCACGTCGATGAATAAACAGACTTTGGATCAATATATCACTATGATTACGAGGTGTTCTCATGGGTGATTTTAACGAGGTGAGATCTAAAGACGAGAGACGTGGTTCCAATTTTAGCTCTTCCGGTGCTAGGTTTTTTAATCAATTTATCTCATCGTCGGGTCTTATTGATATTAAACTGGAGGGTGCTTCTTTTACTTGGTCTCATCCGTCGGCGACAAAAATGAGCAAGCTTGATCGATTTTTAATATCAGAAGGAGTGGTTTCTCTTTTTTCATCTATCTCAGGTTCGTGTCTCGACCGGCACCTTTCGGATCACCGGCCAATCCTTCTTCATGAGGTCCGTGTGAATTTTGGTCCTACTCCATTTCGGTTCTACCATTCTTGGTTTAATTATGATGGGTTCGACATTATGGTGGATCAAACATGGAGATCGTTTTTGAATTCAGATAGAAATGGTATGATTCGTTTCAAGAAGAAACTTCAAGACCTTAAGTCCTCTATTCGAAATTGGATCAAAGTTAAATGTTTAGATCTTAATAGCTCTAAGAAGGCAATTCTGGATGACCTTTCTGCTATAGACAAGGAACTTGATTGTGATCAGGTTGCTGAACCTCGCTTGGCTAGACGACAAGATCTTACACGCCAACTTCATGATATTAGATCCATAGAAGCTGTGGACGCGTTTCAGAAATCTATGATAAAATGGGCGATCGAGGGTGATGAGAACACACAGTTTTTCCATGGAATCATCAATAAGAGAAGGTCTCAGCTTTCTATTAGAGGGATATTTGTCAATGGTTTATGGCAAATGAATCCTACGGCCATTAAGGAAGCTTTTCTAGATCACTTTACAACTCGGTTCAGGAAACCATTGGGGGTTGGGCCTAAAATTATCTTTTGCTTTCCTAAAAGGTTGTCGAGTGACCAGGTTTCTGATTTGGAGAGCAACATCTCGCGTGATGAGATCCGTAAGGCAGTGTGGAATTGTGGGGACAATAAGTCCCCAAGTCCGGATGGTTTTACGTTCGAATTTTTCAAAAAATATTGGGATTTGATCGGTCCCGATTTGTGCGAAGCGGTCGAATATTTTTTCTCTAATGGAGTGTTTCCTAACGGTTGTAACTCTTCTTTTATTGCGCTTATTCCGAAGGTTACTGATGCCAAACACGTATCTGATTATCGTCTGATTAGTCTGATAGGAAGTATTTATAAAGTGGTGACGAAAATATTGGCTAGCCGTTTAGCTATGGTAATCTCGGATATTGTCTCCAACACCCAGTCGGCATTCATTGCTGGTAGACAAATCTTAGACGGGCCCTTTATTATCAATGAGATTTTGAATTGGTGCAAAAGGAGATGCAAAAAAGTTATGTTTTTTAAGGTTGACTTTGCCAAGGCTTACGATTCAGTACGCTGGGAATATTTAATTGATGTCCTTAAGGCCTTTGGTTTTGGTTCGAAGTGGTGCCAATGGATTCAAGGTACGTTCTGCTTCGTTAAGGCCTCTATCTTGGTTAATGGAAGTCCCACTAACGAGTTTCAATTTCAACCGTGGTCTCAAGCAAGGAGATCCTTTGGCTCCTTTACTTTTCATTCTTGTGATGGAGTCGCTTCACCTTTCGTTTAATAGAGTGGTTGATGCCGGTATTTTTAAGGGGATTCGGCTTAACAATTCTCTATCCATTTCTCATTTATTCTACGCGGACGACGCTTTGATTATCGGGGAACGGTCAAATGACAACCTCCGCAGTCTCACAAATGTTCTCCATTGTTTCTATCTTGCATCGGGGTTACGAATTAATTTTCACAAAAGTCAACTTTTAGGTGTGGGGGTGCACACTTTTGATGTTAGTTTGGCAGCTGCTTCTATTGGGTGTTCGATCATGAAGAATCAATTTTGATATCTTGGCGTCATGGTTGGGGAAAATATGGCTCGTCATAAGGCTTGGTCGAACGTTACTCTCAAACTCAGATCCCGTCTCTCCAAATGGAAGACTAAAACTCTCTCTGTTTGTGGATGCCTCACTTTATTGAAGTCTGACCTTGGTGCCTCCCCGCTATTCTATATGTCTATCTTTAAAACTCCTAAAGGTATTCTTAAAGAAATGGAGTCCATTCGCAACAATTTCTTCATAGGGGCTGATCCGTCGGAGAAGAAAATTACATGGGTCGCATGGAATCAGGTTTTAGCTTCTAAAGAAAAAGGAGGTTTAGGCGTATCGAGTTTTTACGCCCTTAATCGTGCCCTTCTCCTTAAATGGGTATGGAGGTTTGTGTCGCAAGATGGCTCTCTTTGGTATCATGTTATTCAAGCAATTTATAGGGTTAAGATTAATTCTCGTCCGGTTCGCTACAGTTCGAATTGGTGCTCTATTCTACGGGAAATGAACTCCTTAAAGGTTAAAGGTCTTGATTTCATGTCTTTTTGTTCCAAACGAATAGGGAATGGAAATAGTACAAACTTCTGGTTCGACATTTGGAAGGGAGATTCGGCCTTTTGCGAGTTGTTTCCTCGTTTATACGTGCTTGAATCTGTGAAGGATATTTCAGTGGCTAGTAAAATGACAATGCAGATGGACTCTTCTTTTCGGAGACCTGCACGTGGAGGTATTGAGTTTACCCAGCTCAATGACTTAATTTCTTTCACAGGTATGGTTTCTCTATCATCCGTTCCAGATAGATGGGTTTGCAATGTTGCTGGAAATGGTAATTTTAGTGTCAAGATCATTCGGAATCTCATAGACGACCTGATTCTTCCCTCGTCGGTGGTGTCGACGAGATGGGTGAAATCCGTTCCTATTAAAATAAATATTTTTATGTGGAGAGCGCTTCGAGACTGTCTACCGACTAGACTTAATCTTTCTAATAGAGGTGTCGTTATGAAGACGGTTAACTGCCCGACTTGTGGTAATTGCGAAGAAGACGTTCATCATATTTTTTTTCAATGTGATTTGGCCCGTGATGTTCTCCGAGGTTTATGCAGATGATGGGAGCTGGATTGGAATATTTGGTCGTCTTTTTCAAGCTGGAATTCATGGTTCGCTTCTATTAGTCTTGGGTCAAATTTGAAGTCTATTTTGGAGGGTGTGTTTTGCGTAGCCTGGTGGTCAATTTGGACTTGTCGAAATCGTCTCCTATATGACGATAAGCCTCCTCTCTGATCGGCGATTATGGAAGACATCAAGTCGATTTCATTTCTATGGTGTAAAAATAGATGTAAATGGTCCTTCTCTTGGGAGGAGTGGCTTAAGAATCCTCATTTGATTACTTTGTAATGTTTTTTCCTCATCTAGCTCCTTGCTAGTTTTAATAAATCTTTCCCGTTCAAAAAAAAAGAAGTATAACGTATGTGCGTATTCAATGACTTATAAAATCTTTAATACTGAATAGTTCTTTTTAATTGTGTGAAATAATCTTTTGAGTTAACTTAGGCCGAGTAAACTTAGGCTTCATAGTACATTTGTGAATAGTTCTTTTTAATTGTGTGAAATAATCTCTTGAATAAACTTAGGCTTCATAGTTATGCATTTTCCAGTGTATATTGAAACAGCTTACATTTGTTACATATAAATTAATAAGCGTATATTGAAACAGCTTACTTTTTCAGTTAGGGTTTTATCTTTTTCGATTGTCATTGGCTGTCTTTACTGTAAGTGGGTTTTGAGAGATGGATAAAGTGTTTCTTAACAAACATAGTGCTACTAAAGTGTCTAAATCTGTTGGCAAATCTGATATTAGTTTTCGTGAGGTCAACATTGATTCAATGGCGAAAGGTTCTGAATACGTGAAGCCGGTTTCACGTTCCTATCCTGATGCTGACCAATGTTTTGAGGTACCACGGGTTGTGTTGGATTCTAGTGTGGCTGAAACGATGGCGAATTTGGCTTCTCCTGATAACATTGATGATGTAACCATTAGTACTGCTCAGGTTGTCGTAGATGCTTGTCAGAGTTTTGAGGAAGCAATGCATGGTGTTGATGCGAAGAAGGATTCTGCAAATCACTCTGCTCGGAATGATTCTCCTATTAAAACTCAAAGTGTTCTGAAACTGTCTACTACAAATTTATCTAATGAGAAGCCGGTTTCTTATGCGGGTGCTACATCTAGTGAGACTCTGAAGCGCAACTCTAACTTTCGTAAGCTGGAGTGTAGCAATATTAATAATAAAGTGGACCTTTCCGTTCCTATGAAAGTGGTGGAAGAGGTAAACTCTAGATTTGAGAATACTTTATATGGGTACTTTCTTGGTAAACGTATTGCTTTCCCGGTTGTTGATTATTATGTACGTAATAAGTGGGCTAAGTATGGCGTTCAAAAAGTCATGATGAATGCAAAGGGTTTCTTCTTCTTTAAGTTTAATTCGCCGAAAGGTGTTGATGATGTACTTGAAGATGGCCCGTGGATGATTAGAAATGTACCTATTATTCTTAAACATTGGACCCTAAACACCAACCTACTTAAAGAGGATTTGACTAATATTCCAGTATGGGTTAAATTCCATGATGTGCCCCTTGCTATGTTTTCTGATGATGGTCTTAGTCTCCTAGCTACACTGATTGGTACGCCAAAAATGTTAGATTCGTACACTAGTCAAATGTGCTTGGAATCATGGGGTCGAAGTAGTTTTGCTAGGTGCTTGATTGATGTTAAGGCGGATCAGGCTCTTAGGGAGAGTATCACTGTTGAGATACCTTTACTTGATGGGACAGGTTCTAATATTGAAAAGATTCGGGTTGAATACGAATGGAAACCGCCTCGGTGTGATACGTGTAAGCTTTTTGGTCATATGCTTCTTGACTGTCCTAAATCTGTTCCACCTCCTACTCAGCCTAAACAAAGTGTAAATGATGGTTTTCAAACTGTTAATAACAAGAATAAGGGTAGGAATGGTGGTCAAAGTGTTCCAGGTAAGGGAGGTTTTAAACCTAGTGTGGGTCCTAAGTTTAGGTATCAACCTAAAGCGCCTCCTCCTGAACACAAGAAGGTAGAAAATACAAAGAAGAAAGCCTCTGAAGTGGCCAGTACGAGTGGGATCGCTACATCTAATCCTTTTGATGCTCTACATACGATTGATTCTGATGATTGTGGCAATCCTAATGATGAAGAGGTGTCTGGTAATACAATGGAAGCAAATGAGGTTGGGTCAATTAAGACAGGTAATGTATCACATGTTCCAAATGTGAGTGATTTAATGAAAGTTAACGAGGTTGATCATACCCCAATTGTTGAGAAAATTGGGGAGTTTGAAAAGCTCCTTATGGATGGGAAAGCTACTCTTGTTGATGATAATGGAAATCCTATTAAAAAGGTTGCTTATACGTCTGTTACTAAGAGGGTTAACCCATTCACTAAGGTGGGCGAGATTGTGGATTCTGATAGTGATGAACAGGTGATTGAGAACACCTTTGATGAGTCGAGTAATCTATTTGGTGGTGGTCATGATCGTGAAGATGATTATGATGACTATGACTATGATAACTATGCGGATCAGGTTTACGATCTTCCTGGTAATCGGGATGCTTATTATGACACATATGGCATCAAGTTTCAAGGCCTTGGTAGGAAGTAATTTTATCTCCATAGGAGTATAATGTTAGGTTTGTGTAGTGGTTTATTTTCTTATAGAGAAAATAGGAAGTATCTTGTTATGTAAGCTTTTCGCCTATGTAACGGGCTGAGATATGGGATTCACCCATATCCTTTGTACTTAAACGTTTTTTGGAGTAATATATTTACCGGGTCTTTTAGACCTTTTACCCAAAAAAAAAAATAGATGTAAATGGTCCTTCTCTTGGGAGGAGTGGCTTAAGAATCCTCATTTGATTACTTTGTAATGTTTTTTCCTCATCTAGCTCCTTGCTAGTTTTAATAAATCTTTGCCGTTCAAAAAAAAAGAAGTATAACGTATGTGCGTATTCAATGACTTATAAAATCTTTAATACTGAATAGTTCTTTTTAATTGTGTGAAATAATCTTTTGAGTTAACTTAGGCCGAGTAAACTTAGGCTTCATAGTACATTTGTGAATAGTTCTTTTTAATTGTGTGAAATAATCTCTTGAATAAACTTAGGCTTCATAGTTATGCATTTTCCAGTGTATATTGAAACAGCTTACATTTGTTACATATAAATTAATAAGCGTACATTGACGAAAGAAGAGAGTGATGATCGAGTATATAGAAAGGTGTACTTGGATATAGTGATTTAAACGTAAAAGAAGGAAGAAGTACGCTAGTGTATATAATATTGTGATTTCTTACGAGTATCACTTCAGATGTATGGTAATTCAAATACAATAAAATGGTGCCATGTAAATTTACGTTATATGGAATGTCAAAAATTAAAACTTCTTTTATTACATACAACAAAATCTAACGATACGTTATAACGTACAATCTTATAAAAAAAAGTTTACATGTGCAATTGAGTGTGAGGTGTGAGGTGGGTACGAGGAGAGCCTAAAAGCGTTGAGATGAATGTGAAGAGCGAGTGCTTGAGTTGAGTTGGCTCAGGGGTTATTTGATGGAGGATGATGAGGAATAGTGACATTGTGTGTGATATGTGGTGGTTTTTCTAGCATGACCGAGTGAGAAGAGTAATCAGTATAAAAAATTAGCAATCTTAAAATTATCCTATTTTCTCCTTCATGTTTCCGTTACAACCATGAAGATATCCACATGTTCTTACCATTAATTTATATGTCATGTGTTAAATTAGTATGAGCCACATCAGTAGGATATATAATAAAGTCGCGGAAATTTGAAAGATGCTAAACGAGAATTAGCGTATGCTTATTGAACATGTAATGGTGATTCATCTTGCTAATGAGTTCCACAATGATAACTGATTATCACATGGCCGAAACACTAATTAGTGTGTTACTATTGTATAATTACTATTAATTACTTTATTACTAGACTACCAAAATAGTGATACAAATTATAAAGGGTTATTTTTTAGGTAATGGGAGATATCTTTTTAAGAATCTTTCTAATAAGGTCTACTTGAGGGCAAGTAGAGTTCAAGTGGGGGGATATTTGATAACATCAAATAGTCCTGATTTTAAGTGTCAATTTCCACCGATAATGCTTGTAATTTATATCATTTATATGGATTTACGTTTGTTTTCCATTATTTTCCACTTTCAGGTAAATTGCAAGCATTGGAGCTAAAGAGACGCGGAATTGGAGAATTATCAAAGATTTATCACAGTATGCTCACTTTGAAGAAGTTACGGCGTAACTCATCTCTCACATTACGCCGTAACTAAAGCTTGACTCAGAAAGACAACTCATCAGAAGACTATGGCGTAGCTCTCCCAAAAGACTACGGCGTAACTATATTAGGTCAAATGAGGATCCATGCCGCTGATAACTACGTCGTAACTCTTGCATAAATTCCGGCGTAACCATGAAATCTTGAAGATACGGTATAACTACTTATAAATTTACACCGTAACCAGCAGATCTAGTGCAAATTACGAAGAAATAGAGGATTACGGCGTAACCATTCTATTAGTTACGCCGTAACTCAGATCTGGCCTATAAATACCCCACGATTTCCAGCATTTCAAAACATCCCATTTCACACACCACAACCAAAGAACGTGGGAAGAAGCTAAAGGCAGGTCTAAAGGAGCATACGGAGCTGTCTCCAAGGGAGAAATCACTCCCCTGCGATAAGCATTAGCATTTTATCTTTTCTTTACTTTCGATTCGTGTATTTTGTAACTTTGAATATTGAATTGATTTGTATGGTTAATATGAGCGGCTAAGCACCTCCTGGTGCTGGCCTAGTTATGATTCCTTAACTGTTTTGTTTGCGTTTACTTGACTTCCGTATAATTATTTCTAAGTGTATGAATGCATAGTTTATTGGTATCTACCCTTGTTTCGGTAGTTTTGAATGGCGGTAGAGGCCAATTGCCATGAGATATGACCAACTGACCCTAGGTGAGCGGACTGAGACGGGAAGGGTAAGATATGACAACCTGACGACCCTTTCTACTTGTTCGATTTGACCAACTGATCACCTATCGTTTGGATGAACTTAAGAATTAGGGGGTGAGTGTTTAAGTTGCTAACGCCCGGGCACTCACTATTATAAGTCTAGCATGTAGCGGTACTTAATGACTCGGCTTAGAGGACCAGGAATAACTGGACTTATGAGGGGACACTTGACTTCTCCAGTGGTGGCATCTTTGCTGATAGGTTAGGGCGAATTGACCAAATGTAGTCCTCTCGACTTTGACCCCACCTGAAGTAATTGAAAGTAATTAGACATAGACATTACTAGCTAGGATGATTATCTAGGTTAGCACCACTCTCCTCTATTGATTGAACCTTTGCCTTTATTTGATTTAATAGTTAATTAATTAATTCCTTATCGAAATCATATTTAATTTGTGACACCTAGACTTAGTAATAATCCAACACAAATAGCTCTTGGTACGACCTCGGTTTTATCGAATACTACACTACACACGACCGGGTATATAACAACTCGAAAATTTCCCTACCGATTTTTCGCAACTATATTTTTTTTCTTTTCTTTTCGATCTATAATCACGACAAGTTAAGAATTCTTATATGAATTATGCAATCACGAGCAACGTTGATAATCGAATAATGCGAATAAATTATTCATGATATTTACCAATGAACAAAACACGTCAACGGGAGATTATCTCGATTAACGAGCCGCATGCGTGCCGACACTCAGTTAATCATGACTAAAGTCAAATAAATATTTTTCCGAGTTAGAATTAATATTTTTATTTTTACCTTTATAAAAACATGCTCAAAATAATATATTACACGTTTCGCCAAAAGCGTCAAACCGGGACACCGCGACACACACTTAAGCTCAAACGGGACACGAAATACATCACGAAATTTCAAATATATTTCTTTTTTTGTTGTTTTGTCGTTTGCCACCTAACACCACACAAACCAAGAAGCAAAACTTATATGTATTTTGGATAATAAGATGCACACTTATTCCATTTGCTTTCCATTTTATTACTCATTCACTTCATTAAACACTAGATATTAAACTACCACACTTTTGCTTCTCTTTTTGTTCTTCTTCCTATAATCGAGCACCACAAACACCATTTTTACTTTGCATATTTCTTAAAAGTCCCACAAGGATCACATGATGACTTAAAGCTTGGTGCTAAAGCTTCTTTACAACATAATGCTTGGATAATAGGACATAAAGACCAAAACATGACAATATCCACAAGATTTTGGAGCCAAAATCTTTCCTCCTTTTTGTGTTATAATCGGCAGACCCAAGGACTCAAGCACACACACACATCTTGCAAAATACTTCACATTATTCTTAAGATTTGTTACTTGTAAGTCTTGGCTAAAAATCTTGAAAGCAAAGTGAGTTTTGGGTAAACCTTGAAAGCATACCCGATTCCCTTCCTATAAAAACCCTCACAATCACCCCTACAATCACCAACAAAAACAAGTACTTTCATTTTTTTTTCTTTCTTCACTCCACTGTCGAGCCACAAGGGAAAAGAAAAGATAGTTGGTGAATGTTTCAAGATCGTCTAAGTCTCGTCGGGATAATACTTGGATCGTGTGGGTTCTAGGCTAACTCGTATCTCTTTTGCTCGAACTCCTCGTGCCTCGTCGCCACCATCTTGGTGTTGTAAGTCCCATTCGACTCCCTTTCATTTCATGTTCTCATCCAAACACATATAACACATGTTAACATTCCATTTTCATCTCATAATCAACTACATATGTGTTTTATAATATGTAACCAAGTCACACAAAACATGTCTTGAAACTAGGTCTCAAATCATAACACAAATGATGATGAGAAACCAACATGTGCATGTATACATACTCGACTAGTACACTGAGAAGAAATTAATCAAAAGTTAAAACAGTTAAGAAGAGGTTAAAACTTATAGTATAGGAAAGTAAAACACGAAACAAGGTTGGCTCAGATGGTTTGAGCGTTGGAATCTCAAGCGAGAGGTTCAAGGTTCGAATCATGCCATTGGCATGTTTTGTGATTTTTGGTTATTTTAGCCAAGTTTCGCGAAATGACAATTCTAGCCCCTCAATTTCAAACTAATTATCACTTTCTCTCTTAACACTTTAATAAGTTTGTAATTTGCAACTTTAGGCCTCAACTTTAAATGCTTTTGATGTCTTTAACAAAACTTTTATAAGTTTTATAAAACTTGTATTAATCTTTACAACTTTAGTCCTCCTAGGTTGTACACTTAACACTTTTCATCCTAAAACTTTGTAAGATAATCAACTCATTATTTTACCACTTTTTACTAAATAAATATGTTAAATACATATTTTAATTTGACAACCGTATCCGTGTAAATATTAAATAATATATTTGTCCGAATTTATTATTTAACTACGACTTCAATACTTTCACACTACGAAACCAAATAAATCAAATAAATACAAATCTATTTGTATCTAACTTGAACCTATACTCAATGTTCTATCTTTTTGGTCGTAAACCAAACGTTTATCATTATTCTGAGACTTGCCATCTCGTTCTTAGGTTTCGGGTAGGAGCCGCTGTTGTATCACACTCGATCACTTTGTGCTTATTCATTATTGCTAAGGTGAGTTTATAGCCCCACTTTTACTCTTATTACTTGTTTTATGAAACTATGGGGTGAGAAACATGCAAAACTCTTTTCGGACCTGAAACTGAAAACACTATTACATGAAACAACCATGAATCCCAACTATGCTACCGTTAGTTCCCTTTGGGGAGGCGCGATTGTTATGAATAGATCTATTGGGGATGACACCCCGTTCGAGTTTGACCGGATAGGCAAACGTCGGCCGTATATCATATCGTATTGATTGAGTGTACTGGAAATACACTTGCTGGGCTTTTATTTATCATGCTTCTAGATGCATGCTCACTGTCGTAGTTTCGGTCGCATGAACTTGGTACTAGCGTAATAGCCTTTTTGCATATAGTGTCATTCACGGAGATGCTATATGTGCAACTGTGGTCCAACTTGATTTCTTAAACTTAAACCTATGAACTCACCAACCTTTGTGTTGACATTTTAGCATGTTTTTCTTAGGTTTACTTATTGGCGTGGGCAATGGCAAAGGCATTTGTTGAAGACTGGCATCCGAAGTGTTTCTAATCATATTTAATACAACTTTTAATTGGACAACATATATTTTTATGTGCTTTACTTCCGCACTTTGAAACAATGATGTAAAACTATTTCTTAAATTAATATATCTTTTGAAAATGGAATAGAATTTCCATTCTTTATTACCTTGTGTTGTGTATATTGATTTAGTAGCACCCCATGGCCCGAACGCTTCCGCTGTGAAATTTTGGGGGTGTTACAGATTGGTATTCAGAGCCAAGGTTATAGAGAATTAGGTATTTTTCAAAACCTAAACTATAACCACATTTCCTTAAAAACACTTCAACGCCGCCACAGCTGCCAATGTTTGCCATGCCTTGCCTACTGTTACACGATGTAGTCGTGCTATGTGTTACTATTGTATTTTAGGTTCGTATAAACTCTTATTTGAATTAAATTAATTATTTCTCAAAATCATTAAGTTTCTTAATTAACTCACATTTAAACTTTAAGACTGTTCTTGTTTGATTGGGTTGCGAAGTTTAAATGTGTATAAACTCATTCTCATTTAAACTTTAAGGCTGTTCTTGTTTGATTGGGTCGCGAAGTTTAAATGAGAATAATGTTGATATAACAAACTGAATGAGATTAAGGAATAATTAATTTAAGGATAGTGTAGAGTAGACTACGAATGCTTATACTTGTTACATCTCTATGTTAAACTACATAACATGCCTACTATTACAATATCGCACTATGCTATGCTTCTATAACTGCCTCTATGTTATTTCTTTATGTAACATACAACTACTTGATTATATTACTTTCACCCACGTATTTAAAACCACCTCTATCACTGGTCACATTCTCTTATTTCACTCATAGATTCTATCCTTCCTAACCTCATACGACATTACTCCGTCTATTCTAAACTCAATTATCGTCTTTTCTTGTATCATAGAAGATGGCTAGGAGAAAGTCAACAAGAATCACTCGTGGCCGACCCGCCGCCTCACACTCCACTCCTGCTCCTGCCGGGGCTGCTGCAAACCCACCTGCTATGGATCAAGCCATGATTGACCAATTGGTCAATGAACGCGTGGCAGCAGCGCTAGCTGCGATCAATTCGAACAACTCAACCACTGAGGCTGGAACTTCTAGGCCTACTGGTAATAAACGTGGTTGCACGTACAAAGAGTTCCGTAACTGTATGATTGGCGGTTATAATGGAACGGAGGGAGCTGTTGTTTTGACCCGATGGCTTGAAAAACTGGAAACTGTGTTTAGGATCTGCAACTGTGAAGATGAAGATAGGGTGAAGTTTGCTTCGTTCACTTTTCAAGAGGTTGCCTTAACTTGGTGGAATAATTACCTGAAGTCTGCAGGCATTGATGCTGCTTATGCCATGCCTTGGGAAGAATTCAAGGATATGGTGCTCAAGAAATATTGCCCTCGCAATGAGGTCAAGAAGCTGGAGAATGAGTTCTGGAATCTCAAGGTGAAGGGTACTGATATGGCATTCTACAACCAACGTTTCCAAGAGTTGGCCTTGCTATGTCCGGAGATGGTACCAACGGAAACTCGCTTGATAGAGCGATACATCGGAGGGCTACCTCCATCTATTAAAGGAAATGTGACTACCTCCAAGAGCGACCTTCACGAGACTATTGAAGTGTCAAACAAGTTAATGGATCAAGTGATTGAGGATGCCGCTGAAGCAGCAGATAACAACAAGCGGAAGTGGAGTGATAACTCCAAGGACAACAACAACAATCAAAACAAGAGGCAAGAAGTAACTAAGGTCCGCTCTGGTGGACAAGAAGAAAAGAAGGGCTATGAAGGGAAGCACCCTTTGTGCAACCGTTGTAAACTCCACCACAGTGGTCAGTGTAATGTGAAATGTCGCAACTGCCAGAAGATTGGGCACATGGCCAAAGAATGCAAGTCAAAGGATCTTGCTAACATAACTTGCTTCGGGTGTGGAGAACGAGGACACTACAAGAATGAGTGTCCCAATCCAAGGGATCAGAATGGAAACACCCAGATTGAACCAGCCCGAGGAAGAGCTTATTTCCTTGGAGAAAAACAAGAGCGTCAAGATCAACTTCAACACTATCTAAACTGATGACGACAAAGAAATTCTCCGACCTCTTAGATTGCATCCCTTTTAAGTTTCCTATCTGTTGTACTCTTTTGTGTAACCGTGATGTATTCTGAACATTCCGCTTAATGAATCCTTTATCTTTTACTTATTGCCTCATGTTATTAAATCTCCCTTGAACGACTAGCCTCTCTTCCACGTCACGTTTTAAGTATATATTCTCGCGTCTCGTCACCATATCGACCTCGGCGATTCTCGCATCGTAAACCACGAGGACGTGGTTTCTTTTAAGGGGTAGGTACTATAACAACTCGAAAATTTCCCTACCGATTTTTCGCAACTATATTTTTTTTCTTTTCTTTTCGATCTATAATCACGACAAGTTAAGAATTCTTATATGAATTATGCAATCACGAGCAACGTTGATAATCGAATAATGCGAATAAATTATTCATGATATTTACCAATGAACAAAACACGTCAACGGGAGATTATCTCGATTAACGAGCCGCATGCGTGCCGACACTCGATTAATCACGGCTAAAGTCAAATAAATAATTTTCTATGTTGGAATTAATATTTTTATTTTTACCTTTATAAAAACATGCTCAAAATTATATATTACACGTTTCGTCAAAAGCGTCAAACCGGGACACCGCGACACACACTTAAGCTCAAACGGGACACGAAATACATCACGAAATTTCAAATATATTTCTTTTTTGTTGTTTTGTCGTTTGCCACCTAACACCACACAAACCAAGAAGCAAAACTTATATGTATTTTGGATAATAAGATGCACACTTATTCCATTTGCTTTCCATTTTATTACTCATTCACTTCATTAAACACTAGATATTAAACTACCACACTTTTGCTTCTCTTTTTGTTCTTCTTCCTATAATCGAGCACCACAAACACCATTTTTACTTTGCATATTTCTTAAAAGTCCCACAAGGATCACATGATGACTTAAAGCTTGGTGCTAAAGCTTCTTTACAACATAATGCTTGGATAATAGGACATAAAGACCAAAACATGACAATATCCACAAGATTTTGGAGCCAAAATCTTTCCTCCTTTTTGTGTTATAATCGGCGAGACCAAGGACTCAAGCACACACACACATCTTGCAAAATACTTCACATTATTCTTAAGATTTGTTACTTGTAAGTCTTGGCTAAAAATCTTGAAAGCAAAGTGAGTTTTGGGTAAACCTTGAAAGCATACCCGATTCCCTTCCTATAAAAACCCTCACAATCACCCCTACAATCACCAACAAAAACAAGTACTTTTCATTTTTTTTCTTTCTTCACTCCACTATCGAGCCACAAGGGAAAAGAAAAGATAGTTGGTGAATGTTTCAAGATCGTCTAAGTCTCGTCGGGATAATACTTGGATCGTGTGGGTTCTAGGCTAACTCGTATCTCTTTTGCTCGAACTCCTCGTGCCTCGTCGCCACCATCTTGGTGTTGTAAGTCCCATTCGACTCCCTTTCATTTCATGTTCTCATCCAAACACATATAACACACGTTAACATTCCATTTTCATCTCATAATCAACTACATATGTGTTTTATAATATGTAACCAAGTCACACAAAACATGTCTTGAAACTAGGTCTCAAATCATAACACAAATGATGATGAGAAACCAACATGTGCATGTATACATACTCGACTAGTACACTGAGAAGAAATTAATCAAAAGTTAAAACAGTTAAGAAGAGGTTAAAACTTATAGTATAGGAAAGTAAAACACGAAACAAGGTTGGCTCAGATGGTTTGAGCGTTGGAATCTCAAGCGAGAGGTTCAAGGTTCGAATCATGCCATTGGCATGTTTTGTGATTTTTGGTTATTTTAGCCAAGTTTCGCGAATTGACAATTCTAGCCCCTCAATTTCAAACTAATTATCACTTTCTCTCTTAACACTTTAATAAGTTTGTAATTTGCAACTTTAGGCCTCAACTTTAAATGCTTTTGATGTCTTTAACAAAACTTTTATAAGTTTTATAAAACTTGTATTAATCTTTACAACTTTAGTCCTCCTAGGTTGTACACTTAACACTTTTCATCCTAAAACTTTGTAAGATAATCAACTCATTATTTTACCACTTTTTACTAAATAAATATGTTAAATACATATTTTAATTTGACAACCGTATCCGTGTAAATATTAAATAATATATTTGTCCGAATTTATTATTTAACTACGACTTCAATACTTTCACACTACGAAACCAAATAAATCAAATAAATACAAATCTATTTGTATCTAACTTGAACCTATACTCAATGTTCTATCTTTTTGGTCGTAAACCAAACGTTTATCATTATTCTGAGACTTGCCATCTCGTTCTTAGGTTTCGGGTAGGAGCCGCTGTTGTATCACACTCGATCTCTTTGTGCTTTATTCACCGAACTGCTAAGGTGAGTTTATAGCCCCACTTTTACTCTTATTACTTGTTTTATGAAACTATGGGGTGAGAAACATGCAAAACTCTTTTCGGACCTGAAACTGAAAACACTATTACATGAAACAACCATGAATCCCAACTATGCTACCGTTAGTTCCCTTTGGGGAGGCGCGATTGTTATGAATAGATCTATTGGGGATGACACCCCCGTTCGAGTTTGACCGGATAGGCAAACGTCGGCCGTATATCATATCGTATTGATTGAGTGTACTGGAAATACACTTGCTGGGCTTTTATTTATCATGCTTCTAGATGCATGCACACTGTCGTAGTTTCGGTCGCATGAACTTGGTACTAGCGTAATAGCCTTTTTGCATATAGTGTCATTCACGGAGATGCTATATGTGCAACTGTGGTCCAACTTGATTTCTTAAACGTAAACCTATGAACTCACCAACCTTTGTGTTGACATTTTAGCATGTTTTTCTTAGGTTTACTTATTGGCGTGGGCAATGGCAAAGGCATTTGTTGAAGACTGGCATCCGAAGTGTTTCTAATCATATTTAATACAACTTTTAATGGGACAACATATATTTTTATGTGCTTTACTTCCGCACTTTGAAACAATGATGTAAAACTATTTCTTAAATTAATATATCTTTTGAAAATGGAATAGAATTTCCATTCTTTATTACCTTGTGTTGTGTATATTGATTTAGTAGCACCCCATGACCCGAACGCTTCCGCTGTGAAATTTTGGGGGTGTTACAGGGTACACTGCCCGTTAGTGCATTAGGGTAGACCATAGGTATAATGAGACTTTATAAATATTAAAACATGGTCAGTAAAACCTGCATCATACGCCAACGTTCTTAGAATATTATTTTCCATAAAAACGATATATAATACGACTCGTATTTCAATTTAGTTAAAACGATCGCTCTAATCGATGTTTCTCTAATTATGACGCATCGAGGAATTTACGAGTTGTCACAGAGTCCCCTTAATAGAGCCGGGTTATAGTAAAAAATAGGCTCTAAAGAGATCTGGTGTTATAAGAAAGAGTATAGAACCATATTTTTTATAAGAGAACCGAGGTCTAAAAGGAAAAAAAATAAAGCCCATTTTTTCTACTATAGAAACGGGCTCTATTACAGCTATAGAGCCATGTTCCCTCTTTTCAATCCGGGCTTTATGATTAAAACCAATAGACCCCCTGCCTTCCTCTTCAAAACGAGGTTCTATTCATTTACCCACCACAAACAACTCCTAATAATGAAATCTTCTAAAATTTTTGGTATTTCCCACACACATATTTCAGTACTCCCGCCCAGAGTTTTCCCCAAAATCAAAATGACATTTTCATTATCCCTCCACTTCTTATCTCGGTCACTTATCCACTTTATCTCAGCTTTCACATCTTTTCACATCCATGTTACCAAGTGCAAACCATAACCCGCCTTTGTTATTCTTTCAGGATCCTCCCTAGTCACCTCCCACCATAAATCAGTCGCATCCTCGCCAACCAGCCTCGCTCCTAAATTTCAACGTCGTTATCCACCAATAAGGTACTTTTATTGTGTTATATATTAAATTTAATAATCAATTGCAGGTGTTCACGGGTCGATTTCGTGTTTTGGCGATTTAGGTATTAGGGTTCATGTAAACTCGAATCTGTATCAACTTGGTACGTGCTTTCTGCTGAAATTGATTCTCTTTACAAAGTATCCTATAATATATTCTCATTACATGCTTAATTTATAGTATTACATGTTTTTGTTGCAAGAATATTGATTGCTTGTTTGTTTAAGGTTTAAAAGTGCATAGTTAGTACATTTTTTGAAGCTTGTATTTATTCAAGTTTCTAATAAGGTGATTAGTATTTTAGTTTGGATTTTTTTTTTTTTTTTTAATTTTGGACTGTCAGGTAGCTTGTTTCGGTAAAAACCAAGCCATTTTTATATATTATAATTAACTTTTGATTAATAATTTCACGTGTATAGGACTATATGTGCAGTTTAATCGGTTAGAAGTTAGAACATATGTCTGTGTTATGAAAAGGTATGGGTGTCTACTAGTTGTATGGTTGTATATATATTTCGGGTGACCGACGGGTAAATCACAAAAGCAACAAAGATATACGGTTTTTGTTGGTTCAACTCGTTCAACCAGTCGAGATCTATAATTTTGTCTACTTTTTTTGCAAAAGTTTCAAATTATTATCATTGGTTTTGCCAAGTTTTTTTGCTTATTAAAAATGATTTTTTAAATCTCATAGAGCAAAAGTTTCAAATTATTATCATACGGTTTTTTTGCTTGTTAGAGGGGGAGCTGAGCATCAACAATTACAATTGCTTACTAAAGCGGTCTTGAATATAGATCTCTATGAAGGTCAAGATAAGCTTTGGTGGGATATCGATGCCCAAGGTATGTTTTCAATTGGCATTACAAGAAAATATATTGATAAACAGACTTTAATGGGTTCAAATATAGCCACTAGATGGTGCTCTTCGTTGCCGAGGAAAGTAAACATATTTATGTGGCGAGCTAGATTAGACAAGCTGCCAATGCGTTATAATCTATCCCGTAAAGGGATCGAATTCGCATCTATTATGTATCCTGTATGTGGTGTTTCAATGGAATCGATTTCTCATGTTCTATTCACGTGTACGTTAGCAGGGGAGATTTGGTCGAGGGTATATAATTGGTGCCAGGTTTCTACAAGGGATATGAATGATTTATCTGAATGGATAGACTGGTGTGATCAGAATACTAATGTCCGAAATCGTAAAGTCAATCTCGAGGTTATAGGTGTTTCGACGTGTTGGTTCCTATGGAGATATCGAAATTCTGTTGTTTTTGATTTGGGGAAGATGCGGAAAAGAGACTTAGTTGATAATATTATTTTGTATTCTTTTAATTGGTTAAAGTATCGAAACCCAAAATTATGTATTAGTTGGGTTGAGTGGCTTCAAAACCCACTATATTTGTAGTAGTCTATTTCTTTGCTAGACTTCTTTGTTTTTTTTTTAATGAAATTTGTTGTTCAAAAAAAAAAAAAAAAAAAAAAAAAAAAAAAATCATAGAGCAAGGTTTTCAACTAAAAAACCGGGCTCTATTACAAATCGTAAAGCCCGTTTCTAAAACCGGGCTCTATGGCAAGTCCTAATAGAGTCCCTCCCCCTTTGTGCCCTCATGAAAAACCAGGCTTTATGTCCATTTTTGTAGTAGTGTCATTTACTTGTAGAACACTAGAGTTCATTTTCGTTTTAATTTAATTGCGAGCAATGTTATTTATAAATAGTTATGACGTCAAAATATATCGTTTAAATATGATACCTAAATTAAGGATTTGGGTAAATCAATGGTGGGAGATGATGTTGATTGTATGTTCGTTTTTTCATGTTTTACCCCGTCATAAGAGTGATTATCTTCACATGTGATTTATCACGTTACTAAACCTCATGATCATTTTGCTCCTTGTACGTCATTTTTTTCATACACCAAAAATATAACGATTACCAAAAACCATTATCAAGAAAATTCTCATTCATCACTGTTCATGATGGTTCACTTTTTGACTAATAAGATCACACCCTTTCATGACATAACTGCCATACAGAATCCTAACAACTATAACTGCCTATAACTGTCAAATATGACAGGTTGGCAATCCTACATGTTCAACCTTATTGGTTGAAACTTATGTCTGATATATACATACATATAATACATAGAATACAAATGTCTTTAGTGTACTTAGGAATAGAGCATTTGGACTTATAATTACCAATATACAAACACATCGTTTCATGCACAATATAATTGTTCAAGTTCACTCTTCTCATTATCCTCCACCGACTCACCGCGAGCCAACTTAATCCAAACAACTAAAACATATTAGAGTGTAGCGTAATAGATTTTGAGTCACCATATCGGTCAGGGCTTGAACCATTATGCATCTAGGTGTTATCTTTCTTATCTATTGACTCTTTACGTTATTGAGGTTGTATTTTGCTTGAAAAACTCACCATGCAATAAAAAATATATAATTTACTGATTTAGAATGAAGTAATTAACTTGCTGATATAACCTGACTCAGTTTTGTTTGCTCACATTACATTACAACAAACTCACCGGTCACATTCCTTTATTACTTCATTTGCATAAATCAAAGATATTAAATACGAACTATACGGAACACCTATGACTTTCTGTTTAAGAAGCCAAACTGGAATTAAATAAGAAACCGTAAAATTTTAAGCTTAGGTTTTATCCCACAAACATTGACAAAAAGAGTGAAGATTGATATCAAGTTGTTAGTTGTTATATAACAGCTCATACATCAACGAATACTCTTGTTTAATAGCTTCATATTTTGAGTTATAAAATGCTCTACTAGTTTGTTCCTTGATCCATGTGGGACAAGGTCACAAAAGCAATCTCAACCATCATAGCCTCACCCACAATGTCATTATTCCACTCTCCTTATCATCCTAATCCATCGAGTCACAACCGAGTTTGTTATATAGTGTGTACACTTGCTAGTAAAAGAACTAAAGAAGTAATTGAAGTTGTGAGCTTTTGTATCAATCCAGATACCCACTCCTAACTTTCATTCATTTCAAACTCATACTCGATCATACCTATAGTATCCTTTTTCGGAATAAAATGATGAGATAAAAAACGTTATCCAAATTTCAGAAGTATAGTTTCTTAAATTACATTAATCATCTATTTTTCACTTCTTTGAAAACAAAAATACTAAAACAAATAAAATGAGTAGGATAATAATAATAAAAAAATGCATGACATCACACTGAAAATGCTTGTAATTAGGGGTGTCGGTAGGGTCGGGTTGATCCGATCCGAACCCGAACCCGATAAGACTTATCGTGTCACGTTGTATCGGGTTAGAAAATCTTATCGGGTTGTGTGACCCGAACCCGATAACCCGACATAGTTATCGAGTCGGGTTAAGGTTGAATTATTTTTTTTATCGGGTCAACCAGACGAAATTTATTTTCTAAAAATTATTTCCCTAAAGCACACCATATCATTTAACAGTAACCATTCTAATAGTTCACTTGTTTTATTGCATGCTACGTTAGTACTGCTGTTTCTTTTCTTTTTTTTCCTTTATAGAAAGGCTAATGGTGTTTAACAGTAACTATTCTAATAGTTAATTAGCTCTATTGCATGCTACTAAAAATTGCCTTACTGCTAGTGTTTCTTTTTATTTTCACTTTTACCCCTTCAGGAGAAATAGGAGATAAGGCGGAGTTCAGGATCAGCATACTGCCCAATTGGATGTCACTACTACCTCAACCACTAACAACTAACAAGCCGTTCTAAAAAAATATATATATATATATATCCGATTCCAATTTGATGTTTCATTATTTTTTTTATTTATACAAGTTGTAATATCAAAAGCTCATTAGTATAACAAGACAGTTTAATTTCATATATAACCATGTTTTCGTTATTTATTATAAGAGCAATATTCTGGATGAAACTTATTTCATGAGGAAAAAATACTAAGGAACCCGAATACTTATCAGGTCGGGTTGCGGTTCACATTTTTATAATCTAAAACCCGACTCAACCCCATAACACCCCTTCATTATTTATTATTAGAGCTATATTCTGGATGAAACTTATTTCATTTTTCATAATCTAAAACCCGACTCAACCCCATAACACCTCTACTTGTAAGAAATATATCATTCAATGTGGTATTTTAAAATTATATCATATCACCTTCATGTTTTGATTGATAAACCACTTTAATATTTGTTCATTTATCGATGTGGGATAATATCAAGGCTCCTCGTCTCTGCTAGATACTTTTGCCTCCCGCGACAGTGTTGAATCTCATCATTTAACCTCCATATATCCGACGGCGTATTCCTTAACATATCAGCAGCAGTCCTCCTCCCTTCCTCACCCTTCCCACTACTTTCCGCCATCAAAATACAACCAATTCAACATACGCAAGATTTTAGACTTAAAATATTCAAAGATGTTTGGTTAGTTAGTCGGGTTCGGGTCAAATCTCATAAGCTTTATTTGGGTCGAGTCTAAAAAGCATACTCGAACCGATTATGTTAGGATTTTGGATTGGTTGGTTCTAGTCAACCCATATATGACTGATATATGAAAAAACATATTGTTGATATGAGAGACAAGTTATAAAAATTATATTAACATAACCTCGAGTCAATCGGGTTGACCCAAACTCATATTAGTCTTAATTTTTAAACACAACCCCGATCCTATTTAACATTATGAATTCATACCCCGACTAACCTGACCAGACTAGTCTTAGTCGGTTCGGATTAGGACCGGGTTTATTTTTTTTGATAACTCTAATAGTGATGAATGAGAATTTTCTTGATAATGGTTTTTGGTAATCGTTATATTTTTGGTGTATGAAAAAAATGACGTACAAGGAGCAAAATGATCATGAGGTTTAGTAACGTGATAAATCACATGTGAAGATAATCACTCTTATCACGGGGTAAAACATGAAAAAACGAACATACAATCAACATCATCTCCCACCATTGATTTACCCAAATCCTTAATTTAGGTATCATATTTAAACGATATATTTTGACGTCATAACTATTTATAAATAACATTGCTCGCAATTAAATTAAAACGAAAATGAACTCTAGTGTTCTACAAGTAAATGACACTACTACAAAAATGGACATAAAGCCTGGTTTTTCATGACGGCACAAAGGGGGAGGGACTCTATTAGGACTTGCCATAGAGCCCGGTTTTAGAAACAGGCTTTACGATTTGTAATAGAGCCCGGTTTTTTAGTTGAAAACCTTGCTCTATGAGATTTTTTTTTTTATTTATTTTTTTTTGAACAACAAATTTCATTAAAAAAAAACAAAGAAGTCTAGCAAAGAAATAGACTACTACAAATATAGTGGGTTTTGAAGCCACTCAACCCAACTAATACATAATTTTGGGTTTCGATACTTTAACCAATTAAAAGAATACAAAATAATATTATCAACTAAGTCTCTTTTCCGCATCTTCCCCAAATAAAAAACAACAGAATTTCGATATCTCCATAGGAACCAACACGTCGAAACACCTATAACCTCGAGATTGACTTTACGATTTCGGACATTAGTATTCTGATCACACCAGTCTATCCATTCAGATAAATCATTCATATCCCTTGTAGAAACCTGGCACCAATTATATACCCTCGACCAAATCTCCCTTGCTAACGTACACGTGAATAGAACATGAGAAATCGATTCCATTGAAACACCACATACAGGACACATAATAGATGCGAATTTGATCCCTTTACGGGATAGATTATAACGCATTGGCAGCTTGTCTAATCTAGCTCGCCACATAAATATGTTTACTTTCCTCGGCAACGAAGAGCACCATCTAGTGGCTATATTTGAACCCATCAAAGTCTGGTTATCAATATATTTTCTTGTAATGCCAATTGAAAACATACCTTGGGCATCGATATCCCACCAAAGCTTATCTTGACCTTCATAGAGATCTATATCCAAGACCGCTTTAGTAAGCAATTGTAATTGTTGATGCTCAGCTCCCCCTCTAGCAAGCAAAAAAACCGTATGATAATAATTTGAAACTTTTGCTCTATGAGATTTAAAAAATCATTTTTAATAAGCAAAAAAACTTGGCAAAACCAATGATAATAATTTGAAACATTTGCAAAAAAAGTAGACAAAATTATAGATCTCGACTGGTTGAACGAGTTGAACCAACAAAAACCGTATATCTTTGTTGCTTTTGTGATTTACCCGTCGGTCACCCGAAATATATATACAACCATACAACTAGTCGACACCCATACCTTTTCATAACACAGACATATGTTCTAACTTCTAACCGATTAAACTGCACATATAGTCCTATACACGTGAAATTATTAATCAAAAGTTAATTATAATATATAAAAATGGCTTGGTTTTTACCGAAACAAGCTACCTGACAGTCCAAAATTAAAAAAAAAAATCCAAACTAAAATACTAATCACCTTATTAGAAACTTGAATAAATACAAGCCTCAAAAAATGTACTAACTATGCACTTTTAAACCTTAAACAAACAAGCAATCAATATTCTTGCAACAAAAACATGTAATACTATAAATTAAGCATGTAATGAGAATATATTATAAGATACTTTGTAAAGAGAATCAATTTCAGCAGAAAGCACGTACCAAGTTGATACAGATTCGAGTTTACATGAACCCTAATACCTAAATCGCCAAAACACGAAATCGACCCGTGAACACCTGCAATTGATTATTAAATTTAATATATTACACAATAAAAGTACCTTATTGGTGGATAACGACGTTGAAATTTAGGAGTGAGGCTGGTTGGCGAGGATGCGACTGATTTATGGTGGGAGGTGACTAGGGAGGATCCTGAAAGAATAACAAAGGCGGGTTATGGTTTGCACTTGGCAACATGGATGTGAAAAGATGTGAAAGCTGAGATAAAGTGGATAAGTGACCGAGATAAGAAGTGGAGGGATAATGAAAATGTCATTTTGATTTTGGGGAAAACTCTTGGCGGAGTATCT
Source organism: Chrysanthemum makinoi (assembly GCA_910596185.1). NCBI lineage: Eukaryota > Viridiplantae > Streptophyta > Magnoliopsida > Asterales > Asteraceae > Chrysanthemum > Chrysanthemum makinoi. Next base: position 13,445,907 of record OU343216.1, on the reverse strand, counting down.
GAAATATGTGTGTGGGAAATACCAAAAATTTTAGAACATTTCATTATTAGGAGTTGTTTGTGGTGGGTAAATGAATAGAACCTCGTTTTGAAGAGGAAGGCAGGGGGTCTATTGGTTTTAATCATAAAGCCGGATTGAAAAAGAGGAACATGGCTCTATAGCTGTAATAGAGCCCGTTTCTATAGTAGAAAAAATGGGCTTTATTTTTTTTCCTTTTAGACCCCGGTTCTCTTATAAAAAATATGGTTCTATACTCTTTCTTATAACACGAGATCTCTTTAGAGCCTATTTTTTACTATAACCCGGCTCTATTAAGGGGACTCTGTGACAACTCGTAAATTCTTCGATGCGTCATAATTAGAGAAACATCGATTAGAGCGATCGTTTTAACTAAATTGAAATACGAGTCGTATTATATATCGTTTTTATGGAAAATAATATTCTAAGAACGTTGGCGTATGATGCAGGTTTTACTGACCAGGTTTTAATATTTATAAAGTCTCGTTATACCTATGGTCTACCCTAATGCACTAACAGGCAGTGTACCCGGTCGTGTGTAGTGTAGTATTCGGTAAAACCGAGGTCGTCCCAAGAGCTATTTGTGTTGGATTATTACTAAGTCTAGGTGTCAAAAATTAAATATGATTTCGATAAGGAATTAATTAATTAACTATTAAATCAAATAAAGGCAAAGGTTCAATCAATAGAGGAGAGTGGTGCTAACCTAGATAATCATCCTAGCTAGTAATGTCTATGTCTAGTTACTTTCAATTACTTCAGGTGTGGTCATAGTCGAGAGGACAACATTTGGTCAATTCGCCCTAACCTATCAGCAAAGATGCCACCACTGGAGAAGTCAAGTGTCCCCTTGATATGTGCTTAAACACATATCTTTTCATTATCAAAACTGACCCAAAATAACCAAGAAAGAGCCGTTTATTGCTAATATTTGTTGTTTTCTTGAGTTTGTGCTTGTGCAGGTATGGATATGATAAAACACACAAAAAGAAGCCAAATCAGACGAAAATCCGAGCACGAGAGATTAAGAGAGCTTAAGCTGAGCCGAAAGGTCAGAATTATACATTTGTAAAGATTTCTACTCTCTGAGGATGATTTGTGAAGATTTGATCAAAGTTTGAAGAAATGTCAGAAACAGTCCCTGAACTTTCAGCACTTGGCAGGAAATACCCTCGAAATTCAAAAGTTGCAAATTCAACCCTTGGATTATTTGAGAATGACAAGTTCAGCCTTTGAAAGATATTTTTAGAATTACACTAATGGTCCTTAAAAATTCAGATTTGGCAATAATAGTCCTTTAAATATACTTTGGGTCCAATGTTAGTCCAAAATCCTAATCCAAATGTTAACCCTTTGCCAAAGAAACAAACCCAAAGCCCAAACCACACTATCCCATACCCGGTCCAATATATATCCAAACCTTTACCCCGTCCCAGCCAACCCGGATCCCCAACCCGTATTTTTACCCAGGTCAACTCCCATTTACCCGGTCAACTATATCAAATTAAAATATAAAAATCCAACCCCGCCAAATTTGCCCCCAAAATCCCCAGTTACATGAACCCTAAAAAACCAAAACTGCCCCCCAGCTTCAATTGGCCAAATTGATCCAATTAAGGGTATAACCGTACATCCACTGACACCCCCTGACATGTGCCCAGTGCCATGTCACCTATCCGTGTGCTCTCCTTGCCTATGATTGGCTGATGGGACGTGTGAGATTAATTTAACGGCTGAGATTGATGGGATGTGATAGAAGAATAATCCAAGGGACACAAACGACTCAAAGAAGCACAGAATGCAACTTCCAGATCCTTCCAAGACCTTGAGCTCAAGTATATAAAGGCCCCTTCACCCACGAATTGGAGATATCTCTTACCTTTTTATTTTCAGTAGCAAATGTATTTTTTTAGTTATTTAGTTTTCATTAATCTTCAGCTTTGTATTCCTTATTGTACTCTTCATTTCAAAAGTTTAATATAAATCAGTTTTTATTCTAAATCATTTTTTTCAGCTTCTCTAATTGCTTATTATTGTTTATGTTTACTTTAGCTTAATCTCAACACTGTTTTTAGCTTATTACTTCATTAAAAAAAATAATAATAATAATAGTTGAAAAATAAAAAAAAAAGTACTTTCAATCTTCTGATAAGCTTGTACAAAGCTTAGCTACTGTTTCATTAAACCCACTTAAGCTTCTTATAGCTTTTAGTGAGCTTAACTCCATTTCAAATTCATTACACACTCAATTCACAAAATCAGTCAAACAAAGTCAACTGTGGAAGAATGGGTTGTTTTGCTGGTATTGGATCAGAGTTGGGATTAAATTTAAGCTGGATTTGGAGTAGGTTATGGGTTTAGGATAGTGATACTTGCTGTTTTACAAGCCATTGTGGCTAGGACTTTTGTAAGTGTTTGCTTGCTATTTCAATTCTGTCAATTAGTATAAACTGTTTTAGCCTATATTTTAGTTGTAGTATCTGCATAAATTGGCTGATATATTGTTGTTAGATCTGTTCCAGAGTTAATCATTGATTAGGTATTAGAATCTTCTAAGTAGATTGCATAATTAGTAGATAATCTAGTGTTTGGCATAAGTAATCAGTTGGTGATCTAGAGGTGATTAGAGTTTGGATTTGTAAAGGTTAGTCTTATTAAGTCCTATTATAGTCATCTCAGTCATAACTTTGCACTCTAGAACTCAAAAAGTCAAAATCAAATTGAAAACTGTTCTTATTAGCTTAACTGTTGAAATTCAGTTGGTTAGATCTTTGCAGTTAGGTATAGAAATAGTTGATCTAGCTTAACTTGGTGCTATTTCATCTTAATTTTACATAATCAATCCAAAAATTTGTTTCAAATCTCAATAAAGTCAAAATCTCATTTCTGTCAAAAGAAAGTCAAAAGTAGTAAAACCAGTTTTTGCAAATCTTTGTGAATTTCTCATTGATTCATTTTTGGTTCAAAGATATTGAAACTTTGGGATAATTAAGTTCAGTTGGTCTAGTTTCTAAATCTGATTTTTGAGAAATTTTTGGAAATCATTTTAAGCTCTAGATAAGCTCTTAAATAGAGCTGATTTGCCCTGTGTCAGCATTTAGCTAATGCTGAGTGATTCCAGCTCCCTTGTAAACTTTGCACAAGCTTCATTATAGCTTGTTAAGGTCTGAATTTTGGTTTAGTGGTTCTTAGGTTGGTGGTCTTGAGGTCCACAATTCTGGTTTTCAGTTCTACTTATTGGATAAGCTGTTGCTTAAGCTCAAAGATAGGTAGTTAGGCTTGTTTGGTACTAGTGCTCAAATAGCATCATATCATTGTAGATTGTTTTTCAGAGGTTTAGGATAGTTGGAATTAGTTGCTTTTAGGTATTTTTAGCATAAATAAGCTGCTGTGTTCATTTGGTACCCTGTAGGAACTTATAGCTTTTTCTTAATAGCTTATTAGGAGCAGTTTACACTACAGCTCTTAAATCTCACACATAAGCTTAGGTTTTTATAGTTTTCATAGATTTACAATAATATTTTAGACTTTTACTGAATTTTTCATAATTTTTAGACACTGTTTACTATTTTTCTTGATTTAAATCAGTTTTTAAGGCATTTTAAATAGCTTTTATTACAATTAATTCATAAAAGGTTCCAAAAAATAATTTTTCAATTTTCCTAGATTAAGAAAATTATAAAAAGCCAAAAAAATATTTTTCCAAATTTTTCCTAGTTTAATTTGTAATTTTTAGAATTTAAATTAGTTTAAATTAGTTTTTAATTCAAATAAATTCCAGAAAAATCATAAAAATTAGTTTTAATTCTTAGTTAATTTTCAAATATCATTTTTAGTTAGAAAGTAATTTTAGATTATTTTTAGGACTTAGAAAAGACGTAGTTGCATTTTATTTACGTTTCATTTAATACGTTTTAGTATAATTCGCGTATTTAGGATTTCCCGTAGTGTAATTTCCCTTATATTGTTTTCCCTTTCCCCGTAGTTTTAATATAATCATAAATCAAACATTGAGCATTTTAATAACGAACCAATAACGACGTTGCCCATTCACACCTCGTTGGGAAACGGCTCGGATTTCCTAATCCGTATCACTATCACTCACGGGTTTTGATTCATTATCCTTTTTCCTAAAGGGATTTTAAATCATTACTTGTGGTTATTTTTGATATCGATATTGTGGTTTTATCCATACACACACACCCCTAAACCTCAACGAATCACCCCTCATAAGTCCAGTTATTCCTGGTCCTCTAAGCCGAATCATTAAGTACCGCTACATGCTAGACTTATAATAGTGAGTGCCCGGGCGTTAGCAACTTAAACACTCACCCCCTAATTCTTAAGTTCATCCAAACGGTAGGTGATCAGTTGGTCAAATCGAACAAGTAGAAAGGCTCGTCAGGTTGTCATATCTTACCCTTCCCGTCTCAGTCCGCTCACCTAGGGTTAGTTGGTCATATCTCATGGCAATTGGCCTCTACCGCCATTCAAAACTACCGAAACAAGGGTAGATACCAATAAACTATGCACTCATACACTTAGAAATAATTATACGGAAGTCAAATAAACGCAAACAAAACAGTTAAGGAATCATAACTAGGCCAGCACCAAGAGGTGCTTAGCCGCTCATATTAACCATACAAATCAATTCAATATTCAAAGTTACAAAATACACGAATCGAAAGTAAAGAAAAGATAAAATGCTAATGCTTATCGCAGGGGAGTGATTTCTCCCTTGGAGACAGCTCCGTATGCTCCTTTAGACCTGCCTTTAGCTTCTTCCCACGTTCTTTGGTTGTGGTGTGTGAAATGGGATGTTTTGAAATGCTGGAAATCGTGGGGTATTTATATGCCAGATCTGAGTTACGGCGTAACTAATAGAATGGTTACGCCGTAATCCTCTATTTCTTCGTAATTTGCACTAGATCTGCTGGTTATGGTGTAACTTTATAAGTAGTTATACCGTATCTTCAAGATTTCATGGTTACGCCGGAATTTATGCAAGAGTTACGGCGTAGTTATCAGCGGCATGGATCCTCATTTGACCTAATATAGTTACGCCGTAGTCTTTTGGGAGAGCTACGCCATAGTCTTCTGATGAGTTGTCTTTCTGAGTCAAGCTTTAGTTACGGCGTAATGTGAGAGATGAGTTACGCCGTAACTTCTTCAAAGTGAGCATACTGTGATAAATCTTTGATAATTCTCCAATTCCGCGTCTCTTTAGCTCCAATGCTTGCAATTTACCTGAAAGTGGAAAATAATGGAAAACAAACGTAAATCCATATAAATGATATAAATTACAAGCATTATCGGTGGAAATTGACACTTAATAATCAGGACTATTTGATGTTATCAAATACCCCCCACTTGAACTCTACTTGCCCTCAACTAGACCTTATTAGAAAGATTCCTAAAAAGATATCTCCCATTACCTGAAAAATAACCCTTTATAATTTGTATCACTATTTTGGTGGTCTAGTAATTAAGTAATTAATAGTAATTATACAATAGTAACACACTGATTAGTGTTTCGGCCATGTGATAATCAGTTATCATTGTGGAACTCATTAGCAAGATGAATCACCATTACATGTTCAATAAGCATACGCTAATTCTCGTTTAGCATCTTTCAAATTTCCGCGACTTTATTATATATCCTACTGATGTGGCTCCTACTAATTTAACACATGACATATAAATTAATGGTAAGAACATGTGGATATCTTCATGGTTGTAACGGAAACATGAAGGAGAAAATAGGATAATTTTAAGATTGCTAATTTTCTATACTGATTACTCTTCTCACTCGGTCATGCTAGAAAAAATAAGTTTCAAGTAAAATGGTCGTTGTTCAAATAATCTTTCCCCCACCATTTATCCAATTAAGTTGCAACTAAACACCCTAGAATCACAAAAGCTTTAGAAAAATAAGCTTTTAAAAAATCCAAGTAAGCTTGTTTGAATAGATTTGATTATTCAAACCAAAGCGTACCAGAATTTCAACCAACAAATTCTTCATCTCAATTATATATTGCTCTAGTGTTTATTTATTCACTTATGTGGGATAAAGTCACAAAACCACCACATATCACACACAATGTCTCTATTCCTCATCATCCTCCATCAAATAACCCCTGAGCCAACTCAACTCAAGCACTCGCTCCTCACATTCATCTCAACGCTTTTAGGCTCTCCTCGTACCCACCTCACACCTCACACTCAATTGCACATGTAAACTTTTTTTTATAAGATTGTACGTTATAACGTATCGTTAGATTTTATTGTATGTAATAAAAGAAGTTTTAATTTTTGACATTCCATATAACGTAAATTTACATGGCACCATTTTATTGTATTTGAATTACCATACATCTGAAGTGATACTAGTAAGAAATCACAATATTATATACACTAGCGTACTTCTTCCTTCTTTTATGTTTAAATCACTATATCCAAGTACACCTTTCTATATACTCGATCATCACTCTCTTCTTTTGTCAATGTACGCTTATTAATTTATATGTAACAAATGTAAGCTGTTTCAATATACACTGGAAAATGCATAACTATGAAGCCTAAGTTTATTCAAAAGATTATTTCACACAATTAAAAAGAACTATTCACAAATGTACTATGAAGCCTAAGTTTACTCGGCCTAAGTTAACTCAAAAGATTATTTCACACAATTAAAAAGAACTATTCAGTATTAAAGATTTTATAAGTCATTGAATACGCACATATGTTATACTTCTTTTTTTTTTTTGAACGGCAAAGATTTATTAAAACTAGCAAGGAGCTAGATGAGGAAAAAACATTACAAAGTAATCAAATGAGGATTCTTAAGCCACTCCTCCCAAGAGAAGGACCATTTACATCTATTTTTACACCATAGAAATGAAATCGACTTGATGTCTTCCATAATCGCCGATCGGAGAGGAGGCTTATCGTCATATAGGAGACGATTTCGAAAAGTCCAAATTGACCACCAGGCTACGCAAAACACACCCTCCAAAATAGACTTCAAATTTGACCCAAGACTAATAGAAACGAACCATGAATTCCAGCTTGAAAAAGACGACCAAATATTCCAATCCAGCTCCCATCATCTGCATAAACCTCGGAGAACATCACGGGCCAAATCACATTGAAAAAAAATAGGGTTAATGGCATGTAATAGCAAAGTACTTTCTCATTTGTGCCATTATCAGATACGAACAAAAAAAATACCACAATACCCATCCAACTTTTAAATTTTGTTTAATTATCAGATACGAACCCAAATTTTGTTTTATTATCAGTGATTCGTTGTTTGCACCTAGCAGAAATATAACTACACTTCTATCACATTTGTCATGATGATATCACGATGATAGTTACAAGAATTTTGCCGCTAAGCAACATACCCTGGCCCTCCCGAAGATCCCAATTCGGTTCTTTTGCTGATGAGATCCACAAAACCCAATATTGTGTACTGTAGGCTTGGGATGGATTCATTCTTCAGAAAGAAGTTAAGATGGACCAAAACGACATACATAAACCAAATAAAACAAAATGATAATGAAAAAAATTTGCGTATGATAATGAAAATATGAAAAAAATTTGATAATGAACAAAATTTGAAAGTTGGATGGGTATTGTGGTATTTTTTTTTAAAGTTCGTATATGATATTTGAACAAATAAGAAAGTACGTATCTGATAATGAAACAAAATTTGAAAGTTGGATGGTTATTGTGGTATTTTTTTGGGTTCGTATCTAATAATGGCACAAATGAGAACGTACGTTGCTATTACATGCAATTAACCCAAAAAAATATGATGAACGTCTTGTTCGCAATTACCACAAGTCGGGCAGTTAACCGTCTCCATAACGACACCTCTATTAGAAAGATTAATTCTAGTCGGTAGACAGTCTCGAAGCGCTCTCCATATAAAAATATTTATTTTAATAGGAACGGATTTCACCCATCACGTAGACACCACCGACGAGGGAAGAATCAGGTCGTCTATGAGATTCCGAATGATCTTGACACTAAAATTACCATTTCCAGCAACATTGCAAACCCATCTATCTGGAACGAATGATAGAGAAACCATACCTGTGAAAGAGATTAAGTCATTGAGCTGGGAAAACTCAATACCTCCACGTGCAGGTCTCCGAAAAGAAGAGTCCATCTGCATTGCCATTTTACTAGCCACTGAAATATCCTTCACAGATTCAAGCGAGTATAAACGAGGAAACAACTCGCAAAAGGCCGAATCTCCCTTCCAAATGTCGAACCAGAAGTTTGTACTATTTCCATTCCCTATTCGTTTGGAACAAAAAGACATGAAATCAAGACCTTTAACCTTTAAGGAGTTCATTTCCCGTAGAATAGAGCACCAATTCGAACTGTAGCGAACCGGACGAGAATTAATCTTAACCCTATAAATTGCTTGAATAACATGATACCAAAGAGAGCCATCTTGCGACACAAACCTCCATACCCATTTAAGGAGAAGGGTACGATTAAGGGCGTAAAAACTCGATACGCCTAAACCTCCTTTTTCTTTAGAAGCTAAAACCTGATTCCATGCGACCCATGTAATTTTCTTCTCCGACGGATCAGCCCCTATGAAGAAATTGTTGCGAATGGACTCCATTTCTTTAAGAATACCTTTAGGAGTTTTAAAGATAGACATATAGAATAGCGGGGAGGCACCAAGGTCAGACTTCAATAAAGTGAGGCATCCACAAACAGAGAGAGTTTTAGTCTTCCATTTGGAGAGACGGGATCTGAGTTTGAGAGTAACGTTCGACCAAGCCTTATGACGAGCCATATTTTCCCCAACCATGACGCCAAGATATCAAAATTGATTCTTCATGATCGAACACCCAATAGAAGCAGCTGCCAAACTAACATCAAAAGTGTGCACCCCCACACCTAAAAGTTGACTTTTGTGAAAATTAATTCGTAACCCCGATGCAAGATAGAAACAATGGAGAACATTTGTGAGACTGCGGAGGTTGTCATTTGACCGTTCCCCGATAATCAAAGCGTCGTCCGCGTAGAATAAATGAGAAATGGATAGAGAATTGTTAAGCCGAATCCCCTTAAAAATACCGGCATCAACCACTCTATTAAACGAAAGGTGAAGCGACTCCATCACAAGAATGAAAAGTAAAGGAGCCAAAGGATCTCCTTGCTTGAGACCACGGTTGAAATTGAAACTCGTTAGTGGGACTTCCATTAACCAAGATAGAGGCCTTAACGAAGCAGAACGTACCTTGAATCCATTGGCACCACTTCGAACCAAAACCAAAGGCCTTAAGGACATCAATTAAATATTCCCAGCGTACTGAATCGTAAGCCTTGGCAAAGTCAACCTTAAAAAACATAACTTTTTTACATCTCCTTTTGCACCAATTCAAAATCTCATTGATAATAAAGGGCCCGTCTAAGATTTGTCTACCAGCAATGAATGCCGACTGGGTGTTGGAGACAATATCCGAGATTACCATAGCTAAACGGCTAGCCAATATTTTCGTCACCACTTTATAAATACTTCCTATCAGACTAATCAGACGATAATCAGATACGTGTTTGGCATCAGTAACCTTCGGAATAAGCGCAATAAAAGAAGAGTTACAACCGTTAGGAAACACTCCATTAGAGAAAAAATATTCGACCGCTTCGCAGAAATCGGGACCGATCAAATCCCAATATTTTTGAAAACTTCGAACGTAAAACCATCCGGACCTGGGGACTTATTGTCCCCACAATTCCACACTGCCTTACGGATCTCATCACGCGAGATGTTGCTCTCCAAATCAGAAACCTGGTCACTCGACAACCTTTTAGGAAAGCGAAAGATAATTTTAGGCCCAACCCCCAATGGTTTCCTGAACCGAGTTGTAAAGTGATCTAGAAAAGCTTCCTTAATGGCCGTAGGATTCATTTGCCATAAACCATTGACAAATATCCCTCTAATAGAAAGCTGAGACCTTCTCTTATTGATGATTCCATGGAAAAACTGTGTGTTCTCATCACCCTCGATCGCCCATTTTATCATAGATTTCTGAAACGCGTCCACAGCTTCTATGGATCTAATATCATGAAGTTGGCGTGTAAGATCTTGTCGTCTAGCCAAGCGAGGTTCAGCAACCTGATCACAATCAAGTTCCTTGTCTATAGCAGAAAGGTCATCCAGAATTGCCTTCTTAGAGCTATTAAGATCTAAACATTTAACTTTGATCCAATTTCGAATAGAGGACTTAAGGTCTTGAAGTTTCTTCTTGAAACGAATCATACCATTTCTATCTGAATGCAAAAACGATCTCCATGTTTGATCCACCATAATGTCGAACCCATCATAATTAAACCAAGAATGGTAGAACCGAAATGGAGTAGGACCAAAATTCACACGGACCTCATGAAGAAGGTGTTGGAAATGTATATATTTACAAACATGTGAATGTCCGGATTCGAACTCGTGACCACGGGATTGCACACATTAGCGAATGAGAATTAAAGTTAATAATTAATGTTTATGTTTACGATTAATTGTTCCACATTAAGTCCGGTTAACGATCGTTAAATAGTTAACGGAAAAATGACTAACGACCGTTAAAATGAAAAGAGAAGGACTAGAAATGGAAGACTTGGAAAAAAGTTATGGGTTCTCTTTGGGCTTGTCTACATGGCCGGCCAAAGGGTAATGGGTTTCAACCCAATACCTAAATTGTTCCCAAAGTTTACCTACTAGTATATAAAGAGGGTTAGGTTCTAGGGTTTCATACACTTGTGCATTGAATTAACCCTAGATCTCTCCTCTCCTCTCTCTAGTCATATTCGGCCGAGCACCCCATTTGTAAGGGAGTTTGGTTTCGTTTTTCTTAAACGAGGACTTGTGTTAGATCTAGCAATCGCTTGATTCGTTTGGTTAATTCGTGTGTACAAGAACGTGGTTGTAAGACATTATTCTTACACCAATAAGTACTTCTTTGTTTTGCTTTGCTCGAGGGTTGTTTTGCTTTGCTCGAGGGATTTAACATTCGCAAGAGGTGCGTTCGCATACTTTGAGTTAATTAATTTATTTGTTATGATCTTAAGTCTTCCGCTGTGTACTCTTGATGTCTTTATGTTTTATTGTATTTTATATATCATAAACTCAACAGTGGCATCACGAGGCTTGTATAACAAGTAATTAATTACTGAAACACATAATTAAAATAAACATGAATGTGTTATTATTTGTATGCTTAGATCTAGGGTTTGCAAAACCTAAACCCTAATTTTGAGGGGGGGCGTTTATTTGGGTGCCCTAATTAGGGTTTTGTAAACTATTGTTTTAATTGGATTAGAAACCCTAAGATGCATGAAACTTTATGTGTATATGCGTAACTTTGATTTAATCGCATTAATTGTTAAGTGTAATTTTATGTCCATGATAATTATCTGCATGTTTTATCATGGATCTACTTTTATTGTATGTCTTTCTTGTTTAAGTGATATACACTAAATTATGATAGATCTAAAATTGGGGAAGACCTCAATAATTATTAATTTAATCAATTATGTGGTATGTGGTATGTATTTAATTTTGACTTGCGCAATCGATGAATCGATGCATGTGGTTCACCTTGTACATAGATGAAAACGGATGAAAGTCTTAATTAAATATATGCATATTGACAAATCTAGAATTGGCTATTAATAGGATTTATCAAAAACGTTTGCATGTGGCTATTTGATATGCATGACTTTTATCTGTTTTGCATTCATTGTTTATTTGTTTATTTTTATAAATACTTGCTTGTTTGTTATGTGTAACAAGGGTATTTTTACAAGAAAAATAAACTGACCTAAACAATGGTGAAACATGTATTTTTAAGAATAGTAATCATAATCGTTTAATTGATTGATGACTTTGGTACAAATGGTCCGAAAGGCTCACCCATGAGAATGAACTAATAAAAGGGGTTTAAAGAAGTGCGCACAGTCACACTGAAAGGATGTCTAAGGTTGTGCTTTAGCGCGTACTTGGTCCTCTGCCCTCTGTAAGTTCGAGTGGAGCTACTTAGTAAGCCATTAAATGTGCAAGCTCATCTTAAGGGCGAATTAGTTTTAATTCCATGCGCCACTTTGGTGGTAATTATCTGAAACACTAAGTGTTTACACTTATGCAAAAGTACGGTATAATGGATGATAATTAACACTAAATTCCTTAATTGGTGAACCCAATACCTCAATTAAAGTTTGATGTTGAAAAGCTTATACATTAAAACAAGATATAAATGTTTTAATAAAACCTATGTTACGAAGATGAATGCATGACATCTTTGTACATATTTGATTTGACATCAAAATTATTACCCTTTAATTTAAGTTATATGCCATCCAACGAAACGGAAACACCTAAGATTATTTTTATTTGCGTGAGATCGTGACTTAGATCGTAATCAAAGGGTAAAATGTCCACGTGTCGTGAGAGCGGGCATGGACGATTTTGCAGTTTCTTAAGTTGGACAACTTAATTGAGTTTTGTAGTGAGAGCTGGCAACTCAAGGCATAAGATGGGATAAAACATGTTTACATGGCGATTGATATTGGCTATATGTAAATCCCATAAATCTAGGAATTGCAATTGATATTGGCAATTGAGCAAATGCTCTACCATTTTGTATAAGGTTCATTACTAGCAGATCAACTGACGTGATGAAATTATGACAATTTGGATCCTAGTTTTCAATAATAATTAATTGGTTATATGAATATGAACCTTGGGTATTTATTGTTTATTGAAAAGTTAATTATCGAAAATACTAAAATTGAATTTTGTAATTCTTTTGAATGTATAAATGCAACATTTAACCGTAAACGTGGTTTAGTCTTTGATTAGTAAATTGATCCATTCTAGCTTTCAAACAAATGTTTGATCGAGAATAATTTATTGATAAGACAAACGAAGTCTCTTTTCCATGGGAGAAGCATGAGACTCAATCCTATTCCTTTTCATGAATGAGAAAGGTATAATAGGAACATTTGAATTGTCTAAATTCTAATGTAACTCTTAGCAATGAATTGCACATCTTATTTTCCATAAAGATTTCATTACCCTCATTTGGTGAATGAATCCTTTGTAACAACATGAATGTTGGTTAACTGGAAAACATGTATATGAGTTACTAGATTAGAAGCTAGACTAATTATCGCAAAAATTGGTAAAAGGCAAACTAGCATATTTTTATCTAGTTGTTTTGCTTTAGCCTTTAAAGGTACTACATACCAGTATGGGGATGGTAGGCCTGTTGAGGAAGAAATTGCATACCCAATTTTCGAGTTAATAACATTGATGGATAACCTATCATTCATATAGTAGAATACACCTTCTAGTACCTTAGTAATGATTACGTATGGTTCTTCAAAGGTGTAGGAAAGTAAAAAGCAAGCAAGTTGTTTTCACTGGTTATGCAACACTTACAATGTTGTCAGATTCAGTGGGAGCATTTGTGTTGCATTACTGAATAAGAAGTTGTTTTAATGATTTCTAATTCAGTGGGGGCTACAAGCCTTATTTCCTGTGTAGTAACCCAGATTATCTTCAAAGATAATTACTTTCCAATTGTAGACACTTATATTTTTAAGGATAGTCGGTATGCGTTTCCTTACAAAACAATATAGTTCTACATCTACTTGTTATATCTATGACACAAATCATATTAATCAAATAAACGAACGTGTATCGTGTTGTTTATATGCTACATGATGTTGTTCCATGCACAAGTGGGAGAAATCTTATTGTGTGCAAGGTACAACACATATTAATATGATTTAAAAGAATTCTCTTGATTGTAAAGTAAGAGAATAACGTTCTAATAGGAAGTATACATTTATATATGTATGATTGCCCTATTAAGAACATGTGTCAAGATGATAACAAAGACTACTTTATTTTAAATATTTATGTCATTCAATATTTAAGAAACACTTGTAGTTACAATTTATGTTACGTGAGAACGTGAACTAGATTGTAGCCCAAGGTAAAATATCCACGTGTCGTGAGAACGAGCATGGATGATTCTGCAGTTTCTTACATGGAACATTTCATGGAATGACATAATTAAATGAAGTAATCTAATACTACCTTGAATTTGAGTATTCGTTGAATGACTTAAATATATGTAGTAAATATTAACTTGAAATATGAATTGAAACCCGAGGTGGTGTTCATAATTACTTTAATTATAAATGTTTATGATTTTGTAAAGTCACAAACATGAAGTCTTTTAATACAAGACTTAGAATATAAAGTAAGACGTTAACTTGCTATGTTTTAAGACATATGCATGAAGTCAATGAGTTCATCAAAGACTTATAACGTATAGTGGATTATAACTGATATGTCTTTTGACTTGGTCAAAAATACTTGTGTTATAATGTATGCAATTGACTTGGTAATTCTATTGTACCATTAAGTTTTACTTTGTTGGTAAATAGATAATCCAAAGAGGAGATGGTTATCTTAAATATTGTTAGATTTTCTTACAATATTAATTCTAATGAAATACTATAGTTTTATGGTATGTTCAGTTAGAAGAATCAAAATCTATTGGCATTGTTTGATTCGAGATAACTATAGTTTCTTTCAAAAGTTATCAAGGTTAGTAGATTGAGTATAGATTGAATATACTCAATAAGACTCCAACCTAGAAGATTAATAAGACACCATTTGTTTATGGAATGTGATGAATCACATTAAGTCTTATAAATGAAGTTCTGAATTTGTTTAACTACTTATAGAGTGAGTTGTAACAAACTAATGTCAGGAACTGTCAATGTTTTTTGTAATTTCCCAAAAGAGAACAATGTATTGTTGCTCTACTTGCTAAACTATTTAAAGGTAATCTTTAAATTTTTAAAGGCAAGTGGGAGTTTTGTTTAGATCTTGAAAGATTGAATTACAAAATACATAATCTTCTAAAATGCACTAGCAAATATCATGATGAGGCTAAACATGAAAATGATAGACCTCAATATGATGGAATTGTCATTCATAGATCCGTATGGATATCTCAGATATTTAATATGCTGAGGATTATGAGTTACAGGATCATGGTAAGCCTGTTAATCATGATGATGAATTTACCAAATGTTGAATTGTGGTAAATCAATCATACTATGAATGTAGAGATGCTGTCCATAAAGATAATCAAATTTAGATACTTGGTTTATCTTAAATGAAGATGATTTTCTTCAAAGGATGAAAATCCTAGTGGTTTAAATCTTTGTGTAGAAATCATGTGGACAATATTGTACACGTATTTAATGTATGTCTAGTGATAATAATATTAATCATACTTAAGCAATTAACTATGATTGAATATTCTTTCCTAGATACATTAAATAGAAGTATAAAGATTATAATTGTCATACTTGGTTTCATTGATATGAAATTTTGACAATGAATATCAAAACTCTTTGTTGTGGAATTACTTTTGCGAGGACGATGAGTAATACAAAGAAGTTTTATGAATTCAAATAATCCTTGGATATGTACAAACTACAAGAATCCATGAATGGATATATGCAAGCATCTAGGAGATGTTTCTTATGTTTAATATTAAATCCATGTTTGATTTAATAATTAAAATAAGATTGCTCATAAGTATTCCTGAAAGCTAGTGGGAGTATTATTTATTTTTTCTTAAATCTTATATGTTGTATGGGCAACTACATTCCACTTAAATTAAGTTTTATTTGGGAATGAAACTTCGTTTGTAAGATTTGGAAATAATATATACAACTTTGGAATATATGTTTATTATTATAAACATATGCGGTAAATAAATGAGTCAAATAGAACATGATGAATACATATCTTTGACAAGATAGATGAGATCTTAAAGTTTAACTTGAAGATTCATAATGAACATCATGTTGTGTATAAAGTTGTTGTGTCATGCTTGATTACAAGATGATTTGACAACATTGAAAGTTGTTAGTGTAATAAATATTTTAAAGGAATATGTTTGGATTTAGAATCACATTCCACAATCTGGAGATGCTCCTAGATTCTATGGATGATTATATGACAATTGTTTCATAATTGTCGTTGCCAACAAACTTGAGTTTTGGTAGGCACCAACATTACACTAGAACTGTTCAAAAGTTTACAGATGTTTAAAGAGCATATTGTTGTACACAATGATGCTGGTATAATTGAGATGACACTCAATTCTAGTCATGGTATCCTTGATGATGACCATGTTGACTACTTATGCTCAACTAAGAGCATAGTTACATTATACATTAAAGAATAAAGAATACTTTAAAACTTTAAAGTTTTGAAAGATAATTGTCATAAAAGGGTGGTTAAGGTTATCACGCACCTTAAGAAATAATATGACAATATCAAGATATGTGTAAACACATACAAGAAATTCACTTATTGAATTCTTGAAATAAGTATTCTCAAAATTCCTATAGATCAAAGTTAATTGAAATTATGCCTTGTCAACAAGTATGATTTTCATGACTTGTGGCAAAATTCATTAACTAGTATTATCATGCATTGATCTATTTAGTATTTGGATAAAGGATGTTAAAAAATTATTATTTATAATGAATTAAAGTACGGTATACGTTTAATTTCATTTATAATATTGTGTCCTGTATTTGCATGTTTAAATCCTTGAATAACTTAAGTTATTCTAAATAGTCCGTTGTCGATCAATAACATGGGAATGATATTGAATTAAGACAAATCTGAGTATTAGTTAGAATATACTTGAAAGTATATTGATGCGTAGCATGACTAATTTCACATGATATTCAATGTATTGAGTATAGGACTTATCCCACCCGCATGATAATACCTTATGGATCTTTGTCATTAAGTATATCATGGATATTTATCCTCTGACTTTAGATACAAGAGATATGTCATGGATGTAGTGCATTTTTGTGAAGCAATCTAACGCTAACTGGTAGTTATAAGGGTTGTTTTCAGAAGTGTTGCGAAATTTGTGAATCTGCTTGTAGTCAAAATGGGATTTGTTTCCTTCAAATTTATTTTGAAGTATAATACTCTTGGGCCCCTCGTAGGATTGTTAAGATGTTTGTATGGCCATACCCAAGGTCTTCTGGAATATGTTCAGAAGGATTGGTAATCTTAATCAATCACATAAAGCGAGAAACAGAATAGTCAATTAATAAATGAGTGAGATCCATATTCTTATTAACATGGTATTAGAAACAAAAGGATAAATATGATGATGAATCATCAAACTTGGTTTTTCTCCAGAAAACCATACACGAGTTGTACCGGGGGCATTGGCGTGTTGCTAGACGCTAACCAATGTCATTTCACGTTTTGTAAATATATCCAAGTGGGAGCTGTTGGAAATGTATATATTTACAAACATGTGAATGTCCGGATTCGAACTCGTGACCACGGGATTGCACACATTAGCGAATGAGAATTAAAGTTAATAATTAATGTTTATTTTTACGATTAATTATTGCACATTAAGTCCGTTTAACGATCGTTAAATAGTTAACGGAAAAATGACTAACGACCGTTAAAATGAAAAGAGAAGGACTAGAAATGGAAGACTTGGAAAAAAGTTATGGGTTCTCTTTGGGCTTGTCTACATGGCCGGCCAAAGGGTAATGGGTTTCAACCCAATACCTAACTTGTTCCCCAAGTTTACCTACTAGTATATAAAGAGGGTTAGGTTCTAGGGTTTCATACACTTGTGCATTGAATTAACCCTAGATCTCTCCTCTCCTCTCTCTAGTCATATTCTGCCGAGCACCCCATTTGTAAGGGAGTTTGGTTTCGTTTTTCTTAAACGAGGACTTGTGTTAGATCTAGCAATCGCTTGATTCGTTTGGTTAATTCGTGTGTACAAGAACGTGGTTGTAAGACATTATTCTTACACCAATAAGTACTTCTTTGTTTTGCTTTGCTCGAGGGTTGTTTTGCTTTGCTCGAGGGATTTGACATTCGCAAGAGGTACGTTACGCATACTTTCAGTTAATTAATTTATTTGTTATGATCTTAAGTCTTCCGCTGTGTACTCTTGATGTCTTTATGTTTTATTGTATTTTATATATCATAAACTCAACAGAAGGATTGGCCGTTGATCCGAAAGGTGCCGGTCGAGACACGAACCTGAGATAGATGAAAAAAGAGAAACCACTCCTTCTGATATTAAAAATCGATCAAGCTTGCTCATTTTTGTCGCCGACGGATGAGACCAAGTAAAAGAAGCACCCTCCAGTTTAATATCAATAAGACCCGACGATGAGATAAATTGATTAAAAAACCTAGCACCGGAAGAGCTAAAATTGGAACCACGTCTCTCGTCTTTAGATCTCACCTCGTTAAAATCACCCATGAGAACACCTCGTAATCATAGTGATATATTGATCCAAAGTCTGTTTATTCATCGACGTGGGACAATTACAAAACCAAAATTCATTCCACCTTCGAGCCTTCACCACCCTCAGAGCCTCACTTACACTGTGTCACAAATTATCGATCCTCACATTGCGCTGAGTCACAAATTATCGAGCCATCTCACTCCATACCCCCACTCCTCACTACCCTCCCACTCTCTTAATGCAACAGGAACACATCTGTGCATGGACCGGCGTCACCTGTGACGTCACCAACACCAATGGAAACTTAGTTCTTTCTGAAAAAAGTTTACTTGCAGCAGAATAATTTGTTGGGTAGCGAGTTTCTTGTTACCAAACATTGTGATGATCGAGTTTTAAAAGTTAGGGTACTGTCATTATACATTTCTTAATTTCTTTGAAGAAGAGCTATGTTAGAAGTTCATTGAATCAACAATAACAGTTAGAATCTGAATGTCATTTGATCACAATTACATGGACATGTCCAAGTTTTGCCGTACGCATTTTAACATGTATGTTAGTTAAGAACTAATTGTAAGTTGTGCATAATATATATTTACGAATTTATAACATTGACATGTCCATGTTTTATAGCCTCAGCATTAATAAATTTAGCAAACTACCCTTTAGGGTATATCACTATGTCATAAGGTTCATCTTCACCCATTATTATGTACAATGGCCCAACAGTAAATATTAGATGTGGCAAAATGGGCAGGCCGAGCGGGCATGGGCTAAGGGCTAAATGGGCATGGGCTAGAATGGGCAAGGGCTTTAACGGGCACGGGCTAAACGGGAGCGGGCCAAACGGGCACATGTTATACAAATAGCTTAATAAATGACTTAAAACGACGAAATAAATTCCTTAAACGTAATACCTTATTTATATTAAAAAACTTAAATATATTATATAAAAAAATATTTCTTTAAAACGATCGTAATATTCTACAATTGAGAAAAAAAAATGTGCCCGTTAGTCCCCATTTAAGTTTTTAATGGGCTATATGTGCCCACTTCAAAAAAAGAAAGGGGCTAAATGTGCTCACATGTTTTTAAAAATTGCCCATTTAGCCTATCTTTTTACTTTTAGGCACATTTTGACATGATATTGTTCCGCATCAAGACCAAAAATGTAAACATTGCTTCTATTGGACTCCACTAAAATTGAATATCCCTCAAATTTCATTCTCTTTTCATTTTGGAATGTGTTAAAACAATTGTCTCAATTTCACTTTCAACCAATCAAAATGCTAAAACTATAAGGATAATATCTTATTGGTTGAAGTGTACTAGTAAAAAGAACTCGTCATTAAAAATAAAAAGAAGTAGTAAACTCTAGGCAAACAAGCTTAGTTGGTCTTAGCATTGTTATGTTTATCAAACTCACTCCAACAAAGCCTCCAGTCATGTTCCTTTAAATTCCATGTAATGCAGAATTACATGACGACCTGTCAAATTGAGATTAACATTTTATTTGTGAATTAAAATCTAATTATGTAAGTCATACTTGTACAAAAAAGTTATGCAAAGTCTACTTATTAATTAGTAGCAGGTTACTTGGATATTATGACTAAAAAAACTTACATGTTACGATCATGTGGTCTACTCAAAGTTACACTCGTAAATCCTATTCAAATTTAATTATACATTTATATCAGTGATAGCTAATTTTCAAGCTAGTTGCATTGATTGTCCTTATTTAAAAATAATATGGGTTATTTGGGCAACAATTTATAGTTTTTTATTTCACGGTGGTCACTATCGTTATTACACAGATAGTCCCTATTATTTGAAATAGGAACTATCAAGGCATATAGTTGGATAATTAAAGATTATTTATGTAACTAAAATCGAATAAGGACGTCGAATGTGATTTACGGTAAACAACAAGAACGAAACATGAATTTTTTTTCGTATGACTATGTTGATTAATCGAATGTTGATTAATAAATACATTATAATTTGATACTATTTGTTGAAACAAAAAAGATTTGATTACATTTATCTTGTTTGAAACCAAGCAACACATTTTACTTTCTATATTTTTATCTAAAAAAATTAGCTAACCTAGCTTATTATATAATGAGATTCTTGGTTGTTGTTGCCTGCATATAAAAATAGATCCCTAACTAACTAAATGGAAGCTAAAAAGGACGTCTTAGAACACCAAAAAAATTGTTTATGTGTTCATATAAAATGCATAAACTCTTAATTAAGCTCACGTTTAGCTAATACGCTTAATCAGAAATAACGGAAAAAAGATGAATAAACCAAAGAAGTAGAACACAAAAATTGAGACGACAAAATTAATAGCAAACAAAAAGTAGAAGGCTTTAATACTTTCTCGTAAAAAAAAGAAAATTTTCCAGGTCTTGTACTAAAGAAATTTACTAGCAAATCATTTAGTACATGACCTCAAAAACATTCGTTGTTTTATACTACCATAGCCTTATTTATATAGTGATGTACGGTTTGTTCATCAATCCATGTGTGACAAACTCATAAAACAAAAACTCTTTTCATTCCTCAAACTTTTGTTTCAAGTGACATAACCACCACATCTCTATCCTCATATCACCTACAATATCATTATTCCTCTTCACTCAACTCCTTCTCCAAGCCGACTTACAATCTCACGGCAACATCCCGCCAACAACCATCGGTATGCTTACTCAGCTTCACATACTCTCAACATGTCCCAACACACTCACTCTTCACATTCTTTTGAAAACATTAACATTTACATTAGCACTAGAAAATCATAATTTGAGCAAAAACCTAATTGATAACAAATTCTTTTTATTTTATTTTACACTTTTGACAAACCAATAAATCACGATACACATTAATCGTCATCGTACCCTTATTATTTATATGTAAATTAAAATATAATTATGTAAGTGATACCCGTAACAAAGAGCCAAGCATTGTCTACTTATTAATTAGTAGCATGTAACTTGGATATTATGTTGATTAATAAATACCTTCTATATAGTATTTGTTAAACCATAAAACAAAAAAGATTAGATTACATTTTTTTTTTGTTTGTTTTTTTTTCTTTTTTCTCAAAAAATTAGCAAACCCAGCTTATTATGTAATGGGATTCCTAGTTGTGGTTGTCTCCATATAAAATATGAGCCATTGCTTAAGACGTCTTAGAACAGGTAAAAGACAAAGTATGTTGTTTATTTGTTCATATGAAATGCATAAACTATTAAGCTCAAGTTTAGCCAATATGATAAAGCACAATGACATAAGCGGAAAATAGTTGAATAAACCAAACAAGCAGAACACAAAAATTGAGACGACAGAATTAAAAACAAACAAAAGTTGAAGGCTTTAGTTCTTTCTTAAAAAAAGAAAATTTTCGAGTCCTGTACTCAAGAAATTTACTAGCAAATTATCCCTAATTTGTTACTTCCATAGTGTTATTTATATAGTGATGTACGGTTTGTTCATTAATCCATGTGGGATAAAGTCACAAAAAAAAGCTCTTTTCTTCCTCAATCTTTTGTTTCAAGTGACATAATCACCACCTCTCTATCCTCATATCACCCAGAATATCATTATTCTTCTTCACTCTCCTCCATCTCCCACCAGCGTGCAATCTCTCGGCAACATCCCACCAACAACCATCGGTATGCTCACTCAGCTTCACATACTCTCAACACGTCCCAACAGACTCACTCATCACATTTTTTTTGAAAACATTAACATATATTAACACTAAATCTAGAGGTCTATGTATTCAAAACCACTTTCAGACGCATATCTTCATGAAACAAGCTATCACATTCAAACAAAAGTAACTATGATACTTTACTATCAAATTATTCCCACACTCTAAGCTTAGCCTATTCAAATATACTTTACTACTGAAACTCTAGACAAAAATTTATCAATGTCATTAATTTGTTACATTTAGCACTAGAAAAACATAATTTGAGCAAAAACTTAATTGATAACAATTTCTTTTTATTTTATTTTACACTTTTGACAACCCAATAAATCGCAATACACATAAATCGTCAACGTACCCTTACTATTTATATGTAACTAACATGTATATACTCGGTGTACAAAAACTTAATCGATAACAAATTATTTTTATTTTATTTTACACTTTTGACAACCCAATAAATCGCAATACACATAAATCATCAACGTACCCTTACTATTTATATGTAACTAACATGTAACTAACTGCTTATTGATTTTTACTTAATAGTTAAAGTATAGATTTAACTAAAATTATGTGAACGAATGGTAAACTATTAGGCTTGTATATGATAGAGATACGATTCGATGTGTAAATCTCTAAATTTGCGCCACTTTATAGCATGTCATATTGATGGCTTTGTACCTACATGTGTTTTTCATCACAAAGTTACCTTCCAAGTAATCATATCAAAGTATCACTTATGCTTAAAAAGATAACGAAGTGGTTAGCTCGCATATGCCACATGCTCTGATGAATAATGTTCTTGTGAATTACATTTATAAACTAAAGCCGGAAATGAATTTGATTTAGAACAGAAATTAGTGTTGAAGTTTTATTGTGAGTGAGGATAAAAACAAACAAATGTAAGTTTACTGAAACATCCCTTAGATTTTTACCATCTCTAAAGTAAATTTATCATCCATTTGCCACTTTTGCCACAGTCAGATATCAGTGAAATTAAACATAAGTTTTATAGAAATGTATGTTTTCTTAATCAATAAGCTAGATTCGAATAACATAAACGGAAAGCAGGTAGATGTTTAAAAGTAGGACTATAAAATAAATAAATAAAATAATAACAATTTAACACAATAAAAAAGAACTATTCACGAATGTACATATTATAGATCGTACTGAATAGGCACCGCACAAAATATTCTTGTCATTAACCTCATAATGTTAATAATATATTGATCCAAAGTCTTCTTATTCATCGATGTGGGACAATTACAAAGCCAAAATTCATTCCACCTTCAAGCCTTGACGTGTCATTACCCTCATGACTCTCCTCAAAGTACTGCACCGAGGCACAACAGAGCCATCTCACTTAAAACCCTCACTCCTAACTACCCTCCCTCCCCAAGTCCCAACTCGAGCATCAACTTGAACACATCACATGCACTTATGGACGGGCGTCACATGTGACGTCACCGGCCACCAAACTAACCAGAAACATTCCTATAATGATTTTAAAAACTTAGTTTTTTTCTTAAAATAATTTACTTGCAGAATAATTTGTTAATTTAGTGTCATTATACTACATTTCTAAATTTCCTTAAACAAGTTCCTTGAATCAACAATAACTTAACGGTTAGAATCTGAAATGACATTTGCTTAAAACTACATGGACTTTTAGCGAAGCATTTTAACGTGTATGTTAGTTAAGGATTAGCTTTTTACGCGTGAAAACAGGGATGCACATTTGGTTTTAGATGTTAGAGAAATTATACTATATCAATTCGATCCTGTAACTTTTTGAACGTGTGAATATAAAGATATTTGGATTATCGCAGGCGGGCACTGCCATGGACGTGGGTGTTGGCAGAGCTATAACAACGGTGATAGCAATCGATAAAGAAGTAAACAACCAGACAATTGCTTTTCCTGCAGTCCATTTTGTGCATCACCAAAGTTAGTGCCAAACTCAAAAGGTGGTTTAATTCTACTCATTAGAACTAATTATAACTTGTCCATAATATATATGTTTTAACATTGACGTGTCGAATTTTTATAGCCTCAACATTTACAAATTTAGCAAACTTTTATTACATTTTTTTCATAAAGAAATAGGTGTCCTATTATTTGATAACGCTTAACTTCATGGTTATCAACTTTTGAAAAACCATATTGGTACAATGTGTCTGAGAAACTTTATACGTCAAATTCAAAAACATCAATGAAACATGACAACTTATTTCCTTTTAGAGTATATCACTATGTCATTAGGCCCAACAGTAGTAAGCCTAATAATATATGTTTCGCTTCAAGCCCAAAAATATAAACATTTCTTGCATTGGAGTTAATTTAAAATGATAATCCTTCCATCTCAAAAAATTTATTCTATTATTCGTTTTGAGATGTCTCAAGATAATTGTCTCAACTTTACTGACAACCAATCAAAAGACTTAAAAAATCTAAGGATAAAATCTTATTGGTTGAAGAGTACTCGTACAAAGAACTAGTCGTTAAAAATAAAAAGTAGTAGTAACTTTAGGCAAACAAGCTTAATTGGTTATAGCATCATTATGTTTATCAAACTCACTCTGTACATGGACCGGTCACTCCAATAAAGTTACCAGTCACATTCCTTGAAGTTATATTAAGAAAAGAAACCATGAATCTCACAACTACAAGTAAAATTAAGCCAGTATTTCATCAAAAATACGGATCCATCACGGGTAAATCATGAGCTATATGCCTGGTCATAAGAAAAAAAAAAGGCCAAAGATTCCAATAAATGACTAGTCGTGCTTCCCCCGGTATATATCAACCATGTCATTCAAAAAGCATAAAAATTGAAAGTACATTTTACGAAATATCCAAGTGAGTTTAAGGAAATGCACCATCACCACAACACTTTTGCCAAATTACGAATTCATGGATTTTATCCCCAAGGTTATTATGTTATTTAATCTTGATTACATTTTAGAAGTTGTTAAAACGTTAATTATATTTAGTTATTATGTTATCCTAAAATACAAAAATGCAAGAAAACAAAAAGAAATGATTATTCTAATGATCTCCCCTCATAAAGCCCCAAATAAGAAAACACGACGTTTTATTTATACAATAAGGTATAGTCAAATAAACATCATAAAAAAACCTAATAAGCGAGTAAACATAAAAAGTCCAAACTATACAACCACTAGATTTTCGGTATAGTTAAAACTGTCGGATGATTGTTATATTCTAAACTCACATTTCATTCATAATCTTATATATAAACTTCTACAGTATTTGCTCATCCAGCAATGTGGGATAAAGTCACAAAACCAATATGCTCATTTCCTTCTTTAACCTTTTGTTTCAAGTGACTTAACCACCATTTATGTAGCCTCACATACACAAATACCTAAGTTCAGACACAATGGCATTGTTCCTCTTAACTCTTCTCATTATCGTCCTCCGAATCACCCCCGAGCCAAATCAATCCAAGCACTAGATTAGAGTTTTTGTGTAACAGAGTTTGAGTCACCAGTGAAGCAACTATGACTCTTTATGAGTTATCGAGTTTGTATTTTGCTCGAATAGCACATATGCTGTTAACACTGTTAAAAACTTTTTGTAAGTTGTTTTTATTCACTATCAGAAAGAAAATAAATCCATATTTGTTCGCTCATTCAGTTTCATGTTAATCTCCTCCTCACCGTTTTTCTCTTCCGCTTCTGCAAGTTTAGCCCTCAGACCTGAAACTTACTATCTTATTCTCCAATTGCAGCTGCAAATGAACTGCAACCCATGATCTCAAAATCACATCTGATGAAAAAGAATCATCTGCTTTGATTGGTGTATAAGGTCCACGCACAATGCATTTGGCTTTCGCACCATACTTCAATGTTGATATGGTCTTACGCATTTCCTTGGTACTGATCTGGGATCGCACTCAAAATCATAAGAATCTTTGAATTGTCATCTTCAAATGAATCTTGTTCTCAACATATAGACATATACATCATTTAGCCACACCAAGTCTATCACAATAGGATGCAAGTGTAACACATTGGATTTCACAAACACACAAACAATCACAAATATGGGCGATTATATGATTTTAGAGAGAGAGAAAGTGGGATATTCTAGTGAGAGAAACACATGGAAGGTTATATTCCAAATGAACATTCAACCCTCTCCCTTGTGGGGAGAGGGCTATTCTACAAAGAAGCACGCCCTCCTTCGGGTTGTGGATCAGACATACAATGGGTAAAGACCCATCCTTCCTTCACGGTGTTGCACTAGACTAAGCTACGCTAATAACTAACTAACAAATAACGAACTAAACAGTATGTCTACGAGCTAACTTAAGCTAGATAACAATAGGGGTGACCGATGCTTCACTATAGAATTTTCAATTCCTAACAATCTCCCCCTAAGGGAGGTCACCCCATGAATTACAATTTGCATCCTAGCAATCTATTTAATCTTCAGTCTTGAGCTCGTAGACTTTAATACTTCAAAATGCTCAGGCATTGTGTCTTTGTGATGATTTCTTCGAAGTTCAACTATTTTGTACATTAAGTGGAGGTTATAGAGCTGATCCACATCATGATGACCTTCGAGCTTAATTTGAGATCATCAGCTATAGTAAATCTCTGGATCATCCTTTATTGTGTTGCCATCATGTGAGATTGTGACTTTTGGAACGACATGCTCACATTCTGGATCATGATTTCTTCTCATCAAAGTTTCAGAAGCTTTTAGATGATTCATGATATTTGCAGCAGCGTAGCAGAAGCATGGAGTGAAAATATTAGAGTCGTTGATGCACTTATCATGATTTCTTTAGAAATGAATGTGTTATGTGAGCATGCGGCTATGGATTGACCTCTCCATTATGATCAGCTGCAAGCGTCAGGTGTACCTGCATAACAGTTAGCAATAAAGCGCACGAAAGTGTCTTTGATCACTTTCGTTGAATTGAGTACACGGCCCACGGTTCCCCGTTGATCAGTACAAGTACTGCCTGTGATCAGGTATAATTCGAAGAATCTCCTTGACAGGGTTTTGCAGTTGCTCTAGCTGTTCTCAAACCGGAACGTCTCAAAGAAGACAACACAGAGTGAGTGAACCAGCGAATTTTGAGATTCACTGATTGATGAAAAGAGATTTGAAAAACAGTCGAGTACTGCTCAGTAAAGTGTTTTTGCAATACAACGAAGGTTTTTGAGAAAAATCAATTATCAATCATAAACACCTTTTATATTTGAAATATTAGTACACAGTCGATGTGCTACATAAAAGAATTTTTTTTAAGCACAACGACCGGTTTTTCAAAGGTTTCCGTCAATCCATAACCTGAACCAGGATTGATTCATAAGTTTGAATCGCCCCATTGTTTCTGTTCAGTTGTCACATGGTTGATCTCTTGGATAAATCTTACATGCCACCTACCAAGAGCTTGTTTGATGTTGGCTCTAGAAGGCTTTCCATCTTCATTGTGAATATGTTTGCATATCACTCAGATGTTCTGGCAATACCACAAGGATAATGCGTAGGACTCTAAAAGTATATTCTCTCTTTCCACATTGTGTGAAACAGAGAGTCTTCATTGACAGTGTCCTAATGAGATTTATTGACGATCTCGTGGCTCTAGACTCAATTTTGCACATTTGTTTCTTGTGCGGAGACTAGGGAGAGGGTCTCCTTCTTCAATATCAACAATCTCTAAGAGAAAGTTGATAGATTATGTCGGTTTCCCGTGAGAATGAAACAAGCCCTTTTAAGAGGAACTTGAGTAGCTTGGGAAGTTGTAGTGCAGTGCGTCACTGGGTCCATGACGTCTTGTCTTCAATACCAGTGTTACCTTGGAAACAACCAGTAGCATATGTATTGAACCCGGTTTCTGCCCTAAGGTTGAATTATTGGAGGGCTATTTCTTTTCACCCTTTTCACATTCAATTCTTTTTCATTCTTCAACCCCCTTCATTGCTTACGAGACATCTAACTAGAACCTTGTTGGGTTTATTCCATTACTAGCTCTGTCTCAGTCCGCACTCTTCCCATATTCTCATTTTTCTCCTTTTTTCATCATACTTAAGGACTTCTACACTAACTAGTGGCTTGTCCTGGTAGATCCCTCCGGCTTTGGCGGGATCGTGGGAACGAATACCTAACCTAACCATCCTTATATCACCGTACATAAAATAAATTGGTCGGTCTTTTGGTATTGTTCATCTGCCATTGGAACCAATTGAAAACCATTTGAAAATCAAACCAGATACTTGTGATATATTATCAAAGCATTTTGTACCTGATTTGTTTTATATATTTTTAGAAACAGCTCCCCCTCAACATGTGCATCATATGTTTTTGAAATGGTTTTAGCACATGGAGGCAAGAGGACTTGAAAATCTCAGGTTTAAGAATGAAAGATTCGATTCTTTGATCAATCATTTCTAAAAGTTATCAACATCACTTTCCCAATAAAAATTAGTATTTTTCATACTTTGATAACGATATTTTTATGGAAAAGGATGTGGTTTTCAAAAAGTTGCTCCCCTCAACTTGTGCATGTGATTTTTGAAATTGTTTTGCACGAAAAGGAAAGAGTTCTTAGAAGCACATTTACGATCATACCGCCATACTGAAACCAATTGAAAATCAATCAAGGTACTTTATGATGAAACATATAAATCTTTGTACCTTGAAAGTTTATTTTCTTTTGAAATGCTCTCCCTCAATATTTGCTTCGAGATTCGAATGTGTTTAGCACATATGGGAGAGCAGTATGCACTTTGAGACAAATTGTTCACCTTTTATCAGATTGCATATTTATATCACATTTTCTCCCCCGATCAAAAATTTCAAATCCTTTGAGATTTTGGATCTCAAGTGATTTAAATAAGTGTGAAACAAAACTTTGTTGGAGAAAAATGTGTCCGGTTTTATATTGATCTGAAGTAGACTACACTGAAGTTCCCTTTTTAGATAAAAGAGAAA
Organism: Chrysanthemum makinoi; assembly: GCA_910596185.1. Lineage (NCBI taxonomy): Eukaryota > Viridiplantae > Streptophyta > Magnoliopsida > Asterales > Asteraceae > Chrysanthemum > Chrysanthemum makinoi. Next base: position 13,416,824 of record OU343216.1, on the reverse strand, counting down.
TCACAATACATAACCTATCACTACTACGTTCATTATAGTTGTTCATAGTACATATACCACATTTTACATATCAAAAATACAAAACAGAAACTACTTCCGGAAGATGTCTTCATTCAGTTCTTTGAAGCAGCTTGTAGTGACCTTCACAAAGTCTACCACCCACAAAACTTTCAAGGCTGCGATAAATCATTCTAGTCTTTAATCTTCATCCGATTGCAGCCATGAAATCTTCACACATCTTCAAGTCCTGTTCAGACCAGAATCTTATTTTGTTCCATGGCTTCAGATCAAGTTTGATATGCTTCACTCTCGAGTTCAATTCCTCTTCGACCATCTTGAGAGTTCCATCACTGAACTTGAAAAGCTCGCACTGTCTCATCAGCATACGTGATCCGTATATGTTGGTAAAGATGATAGCTCTAGGGGTGTCAATCACTTTATATTCGTGATGAAATTCAAGTCCTGAGGCTTCCCATTGCGGTCTTGTTAGATTGACGCGGGTTTGGTAGCTTTCCATTCCTAGCTGAAAATCCCCAACTCTTTGTCGAATGACCAAGCCTCTGATCCAAAGATTGACAGCAGCAGAGAGAGCTTTCTTCTCACGAACAGGTAGGTGGTCAAGATGTCCTTGGAGGTTCAGAAGATAGAGATCTTCAAAGTCACTTGGCAGCAGATGTTTGAAGTCGTTTTCTTCTATAACATGATCTTTCTGGTCTGCTTTTCAAAGAACGATCTTCTTCAGATAATCATAGCCATAGATTGGGAAGAGCTCCACACTAACAACACTTAGAATTCGCAGCTTGGATCGAACAGCTCTGCGACTCTTTCTAGCACTATGTCTGTCAATGTAGAATTTCTTCTTCTTGAACCACCAATGAGAAATGCCATATGAGGCAGCGATGTCATACTCTTGTTCTTTATCTGACCAGAATTGATCCGGAACCATATGTTCAAGACCACGATAAGAGTAGGTAGCAGCTTTCATCTTCGAAATCGATAGAGCTGGTCTTCTTTCAGAAGTACGAGCACATAGATAGTTCAGGTCATGGTTGAAGAAGAACTCAGACTGAATGGTCATTTGTCCAGGTTCACCACCGAGAGGAAGAGGCTTGTTCACATTGAAACGGCTGATCTGCTCACTGACTTGATCACTCAGCATCTTATGACATTCTTCCATCTGGTATTGAAGCTGATTGGCATCTGAGTGGAAGACCTTGACGATTTCAAAAGCTTGTCCTTCAAGATCCTTCGGAGTGATGTACGAGATTCCCTTCTTCTCACAAAACCACTTCATAAAGCTGCCCATATCTCCAGTGATGTGAAGAAGAGAATCTTCAGCTGGGGCTTCATAGTTGGCAGTTATTATTGAAGCCCAGTTGTTGTCAGGGATCATTGTGTCAGACTCTAGAATGGACCATGAAGGTTCTGGAGTTTGAGGTCTCTCTTCGGTGAGCCATCTTTGAATTGTGTCTTTTGAAGGTGCAACTCTAGAGGTATTAGAGCGTTCACCTGACACGTATGCATCGAACCAATCATCTTCAGATGGCTTGGGGATATGTTTGGTGGATGCATCATCGTCATCGAATTCTGACTCTGCCATGACATACGATTCTTCATGAAGCACCTGATCATGAATGTGGTGTGAGTGTTTTGCTTAATCTTGTTAAATGCCCATTAAAGCTGTTAATGTCAAAAATCAAGCTAAGAAGGCTAAAAGGCAAATAAACCATAAATGTTTTCTTATACAATTAACGGAAACATAAAATAAACCATAAATGTTTAAAAGTGAAACTATAAAGTAAATAAAAATGTAAAACTAATAACAATAATAATGGTAAACTAAGGAATTTTATAAGTAAAAAGATGCATTATAAAAATATCTCTAATTATAGCCTCATAATCATGCTCCAAAGTTTTACATATTCATCGATGTGAGATAATTACAAAACCAAAACTCATTCCACCTTTGAGCCTTCTTCAAGCTTTTGTTTCAAATTAAATTAACAACTACGTCTCCACCCTCACAACCTCACTTACGCGCATACAGACAGCACTGCACATGGATTGGCGTCACATGTGACGTCACCAACATCGCCGCTCTCTCCGACACCATCCCGCCAAACACCATCTAACTCAATGGTCACATTCCTCTAAATATATTAACAAAAGCAACTATGATCGTGACGTATGTACCTCGTCATATGAAACAACAACAACATACCCAATCCCACCGAGGTACCTTCGGTCATCACGAAGAACAAGCTAAAGATTCGAATAAGTTGATCATCATGAAAACAACATATCTAAATTATTGTTTTTAAGATCGGGATCCTACTTAGGATCGGTTTTGTCTTTGCAAGATCAAGATCGTAAGATCGAATCGAGATCTTATGATCCTACCATAATGTCATTTTCTTAGTAGCCTTTGTAATATTATACAAATTCATAAATTGTTATATATCAAAAACACAAAATTATATAAGTGTTTCATAGAAATGTTGTCCTAAATTATGATTTTGAAATGTACAAGAAGATTAACATATTGTTTTTTAAATTCTACAAAACACAATCCATAGATTTGTAGTTTTTAATTTGTGGTTCGAGTAAAGTAAGATCGGATCGGACTAGATCCTAAGACCTTATGGTCAAGATCGAGATCCTATAAGATCTTAATCTTTCAAAGATCCTATGTAAGATCCGGATCGTTTATGCTTTGCAGTAGGATTGGAATCCTGACAACCATGTTATAAATGATTAGTGGTACTTGTATACGTTAAGTTAAAATTTCAACTTATATATTACCTTAGAGTTTGTTCATCCTTCTACGTGAGACAAAATACAATCGTGTATGGTTATACAATGAAGTTAGGTTTAACTACCACACCTCAACTCTCATGGCCTCACACACGATTTCATTATTCCACTTCGCCCTCCTCGTAAGTCATAGTCGAGCCAACTATTATCCAACATCCACTCACATTCATATTGATCCTCCAACTCTCTGAATGTGCACATGGAGTCATAGACCGACATTGCTTGTGACGTCACCAACCTCCAATCTCTCCCTGGTAGTTGACATCAGCTCGAAGCTCGCGTTATGCTTTTTGTTATCAATTGACTCTTAACATTATTTAGGTGTTTTTTCGACTCTCGTTATAGGAATTAAGAAAACAAATGCATATTATTTTCAGTGTTGTTTCTTATTGGTTATAGGAGTGTCTTTTATTTATATTTTTCCCGGTTAATAAAAGCATAAAAATATTCTACCACATTTTATTTCTACTCGTCTCACTACCGCACAAAATGTACTAACTATGCACTTTTAAACCTTAAACAAACAAGCAATCAATATTCTTGCAACAAAAACATGTAATACTATAAATTAAGCATGTAATGAGAATATATTATAGGATACTTTGTAAAGAGAATCAATTTCAGCAGAAAGCACGTACCAAGTTGATACAGATTCGAGTTTACATGAACCCTAATACCTAAATCGCCAAAACACGAAATCGACCGTGAACACCGCAATTGATTATTAAATTTAATATATTACACAATAAAAGTACCTTATTGGTGGATAACGACGTTGAAATTTAGGAGTGAGGCTGGTTGGCGAGGATGCGACTGATTTATGGTGGGAGGTGACTAGGGAGGATCCTGAAAGAATAACAAAGGCGGGTTATGGTTTGCACTTGGCAACATGGATGTGAAAAGATGTGAAAGCTGAGATAAAGTGGATAAGTGACCGAGATAAGAAGTGGAGGGATAATGAAAATGTCATTTTGATTTTGGGGAAAACTCTGGGCGGGAGTACTGAAATATGTGTGTGGGAAATACCAAAAATTTTAGAAGATTTCATTATTAGGAGTTGTTTGTGGTGGGTAAATGAATAGAGCCTCGTTTTGAAGAGGAAGGCAGGGGGTCTATTGGTTTTAATCATAAAGCCCGGATTGAAAAGAGGGAACATGGCTCTATAGCTGTAATAGAGCCCGTTTCTATAGTAGAAAAAATGGGCTTTATTTTTTTCCTTTTAGACCTCGGTTCTCTTATAAAAAATATGGTTCTATACTCTTTCTTATAACACGAGATCTCTTTAGAGCCTATTTTTTACTATAACCCGGCTCTATTAAGGGGACTCTGTGACAACTTGTAAATTCCTCGATGCGTTATAATTGGAGAAACATCGATTAGAGCGATCGTTTTAACTAAATTGAAATACGAGTCGTATTATATATCCTTTTTATGGAAAATAATATTCTAAGAACGTTGGCGTATGATGCGGTTTTACGACCATGTTTTAATATTTATAAAGTCTCGTTATACCTATGGTCTACCCTAATGTACTAACGAGAAGTTTACCCTATCGTGTGTAGTGTAGTATTCGGTAAAACCGAGGTCGTCCCAAGAGCTATTTGTGTTGGATTATTACTAAGTCTAGGTGTCACAAATTAAATATGATTTCGATAAGGAATTAATTAATTAACTATTAAAGCAAATAAAGGCAAAGGTTCAATCAATAGAGGAGAGTGGTGCTAACCTAGATAATCATCCTAGCTAGTAATGTCTATGTCTAATTACTTTCAATTACTTCAGGTGGGGTCAAAGTCGAGAGGACAATATTTGGTCAATTCGCCCTAACCTATCAGCAAAGATGCCACCACTGGAGAAGTCAAGTGTCCCCTCATAAGTCCAGTTATTCCTGGTCCTCTAAGCCAAGTCATTAAGTACCGCTACATGCTAGACTTATAATAGTGAGTGCCCGGGCGTTTGCAACTTAAACACTCACCCCCTAATTCTTAATTTCATCCAAACGGTAGGTGATCAGTTGGTCAAATCGAACAAGTAGAAAGGGTCGTCAGGTTGTCATATCTTACCCTTCCCGTCTCAGTCCGCTCACCTAGGGTCAGTCGGTCATATCTCATGGCAATTGGCCTCTACCGCCATTCAAAACTACCGAAACAAGGGTAGATACCAATAAACTATGCATTCATACACTTAGAAATAATTATACGGAAGTCAAGTAAACGCAAACAAAACAGTTAAGGAATCATAACTAGGCCAGCACCACGAGGTGCTTAGCCGCTCATATTAACCATACAAATCAATTCAATATTCAAAGTTACAAAATACACGAATCGAAAGTAAAGAAAAGATAAAATGCTAATGCTTATCGCAGGGGAGTGATTTCTCCCTTGGAGACAGCTCCGTATGCTCCTTTAGACCTACCTTTAGCTTCTTCCCCGATAATCAAAGCGTCGTCCGCGTAGAATAAATGAGAAATGGATAGAGAATTGTTAAGCCGAATCCCCTTAAAAATACCGGCATCAACCACTCTATTAAACGAAAGGTGAAGCGACTCCATCACAAGAATGAAAAGTAAAGTAGCCAAAGGATCTCCTTGCTTGAGACCACGGTTGAAATTGAAACTCGTTAGTGGGACTTCCATTAACCAAGATAGAGGCCTTAACGAAGCGAACGCATACCTTGAATCCATTGGCACCACTTCGAACCAAAACCAAAGGCCTTAAGGACATCAATTAAATATTCCCAGCGTACTGAATCGTAAGCCTTGGCAAAGTCAACCTTAAAAAACATAACTTTTTTACATCTCCTTTTGCACCAATTCAAAATCCCATTGATAATAAAGGGCCCGTCTAAGATTTGTCTACCAGCAATGAATGCCGACTGGGTGTTGGAGACAATATCCGAGATTACCATAGCTAAACGGCTAGCCAATATTTTCGTCACCACTTTATAAATACTTCCTATCAGACTAATCAGACGATAATCAGATACGTGTTTGGCATCAGTAACCTTCGGAATAAGCGCAATAAAAGAAGAGTTACAACCGTTAGGAAACACTCCATTAGGGAAAGTATCAAAGTTATGATAATGGAAGGTAATTAAAAACGAAAGAAACCAGTACTCCCCTGATTAGCTCGGTAGGATCCGTGTAAAGTGGTGGTTAAATCCTTTCCAAGAAAAATGTATGCGTGATAAGCACCTTCCAATCTTTTGTTTCTTCTTCTTGATAAATAAAACCTGCACACTTGGAGAAAACAAACGAAACAACCAGTAAAATCGGCGGTAATAATATATATAAGACTCGATTAAACTAGGATATAATGCTTGTGGAATGGATGTTTACAGATTTTCTAGAAAATTAAGACCTGAAAATTTCCAAAACTTTATAAGTAGCACGAAAACGAGAAAAAAGTAATCATGTTGTTTTACTCCTTCCTGACACCGTCAGTTCGATCTGACCGTCGGTTATCCTGAAAAAAAACGGTCATGCGATTTTCTTGAAAAAATCGGAAAATTTACATCTTTAGAATCTGGAAAAATTTCTTCAAAACATCCATTATGACTCGATACAAGCATTTGACTCGAACAAACACACATATATATCTTTTAATTAATTGCTATTCTCATGTTTACGTTTCTTTTGAAAACGTGTGTAATCCTCCTACACTTATCCTTTATGTAAAATACCTTTATATGCAATTAAGGCGAGGTTAAAAACAAAATAAAGCATTTTACAAATTTAAACATGAGAATAAGCAATCAATAAAAGATATATGACACTAACAAGCAAACAATTAATCATGGGTTGCCTCCCACGAAGCGTTTTTCTTTATTTATGAGTCTTGTAGCTAGACTCAATCGCCTCTAAAGTACCGATATAAGTAAGCTTATCCTTAACAATGTCATAAGGATCAAACTTATCATTTAGGTTCCTAGTAGTACGTTTGGTTCGATATGCCTTTTCAAACTTCTCTTCATCGGGATCATAGATTGTTATCCTAATGTGCACGATTGGGTCCGATACAAGTTTATCACACAAGCTAACCACTTGTGAATGGTCAACCGTAATAAAATTAAAACTGTCTAAAACCAATGCAATTATGATCTGGAGAGTATAGTGTTTCCACAAGTCGTTAAGTCCCACGGAGGATTAATGGTGTTTAACACTTTCAGATGTCGAATACTAAGGATAGTGATCGATGGGATTTTGAAATATTTATACCTAAAGAAAAAGTTTGTAAATTACAAGGGCTTAAATGCAAATTAAAGAAAATTAAAAAGCTAAAATATATTAAATAAGCGCTATCACTATTTTTAAAATGATGTTTTTCTTGATTTATAAAACAAAATAACTTAAATAAACTATTTTAATTAAAACGTAAATTTAAATTATCTAAAAAAGCGACCTAGAATGAAAACGTGTGTTATATGTAAAAATTACGCTGAAAGTCAAGAAAAAACGTAAAATTTGTAAAATAAAAGTCCTACGAGTGTAAAAACAATTTTCTTACTTACTATATGACAAAAAAAATTTTAGAAAAAAGATTTATATTTTTTTGACTTTTATATTTTTATTATGAATTAAATACTCTTTTAAACTAATTAAATGATTAAAAATACTAAAACTATTAAGAAAAATCTGAAACTTTTTATAAAATACTTTATACTAATACAAAGCTAAGAAAAATACAAAAGGTGTAACAACTTATTTTAATAAGCTGTAAATAAGCTAAATTAAACGTATAAGCTAAAATGGAAAACAAGACTTATGTATTAAATTGTGCCAACCATAACCAGTCAAAGACCCAAGGGCAGATGGTATGTGTGTGGTGTGGTGAGAATTTGGGTGGCCGAGGTTCGAATCCCAAAGCAATGGCTTTTTATTTTTTTATTTTCTTTTTGGATTTTTCTTTTTGAAACTGATTAAGCACACTAAGATAAGCAAATTTCAAAACTACAACTTTTTATGAAAACAACTAATAAGCTCAGGTTGAGCTTATTATACTTACTATATAAGAAATGAAATAAGCAAAATGATTTAGCCAATTGGCTAATTAAGCTAATAAATAAGCAAATGCTAATTGAAATAAGCTAAGGAACTGAGAATAAGCTAATACAACAACTGAGAAAGCAAAATGAATTGGAAATAAGCACTACAAATTCCAAATAAGCACAAGCTTATCTGTTTGCACAGGACACTTATTTAGATATCTAGCTACTTTCTAGCTTATTTTTAAGCACTTATATAAATTAGGAAATGAAAATAAAGACTGGCACTAACTAGTTAACCAGTTAAGCTATCCAAAAAGCTAAAAATCTAACTATGGTGTCCACTGGCAAGCTTGTGACAAGCTTTTGAAAAAGCTAGTAAACACTGGTTACTCAATGTACTATATGAAATGGGACAAATAAAAAGCAATGAGCAGTCCTATTAAATAAGCTAATAAGGTGAAAATAAGCTTTGGACTAGAGAGATAGCTAGGTGAGCTTCTTAAAAAACTAAAGTGCACAAGCTAGGTGTCACTAATAAGCTCTCTGAGAGCTTGTGAAATAGGCTAGCAACAACTGCGTACAGGGCATGATTTGAAAAAGTGCTTAAAAGAAATAAAGAGATAAGCAGTTTATAAGTTAAATATATATAAGCTAATATTTTTCTAATTAAGTTAAGCAGCAAAAGTTTAATATCCCAAAAGCTTATAGCATGAAACTCAATATTAAACCCTAAATAAAATTATCTATTTTATTCAAAAACTGTCTAACTGATAATTTTGACTTTTGAAATAAACATTAGTAAGTTGACTTTTATGAGATTTGAATGATCCTAGGCTACTAAATATGTTATATTAAGCTATTATGAGACTAAATTAAGCTAGATAAACAACTTTCAAAACAGTATGCATGTTTATTCAATCAAAAATCCTAACATATATGAGTCTAGGACAGAATTAAGGTGATTTTGACTTTTTATAGAACAAGGACTAGTTTTCTTTGTTGCACTGAGATATATTAACCTAATATAACATGAATCAACTAATAACAAAGGCTTTAATAAACTTTAACACAGTTAACAAATCAAATCCAAACAACAATTTATGAGATTGTTTTGAACCTTTTAACACTAAAACAGATTTTCAAACCAAGAAAGCTATAAATTAACTTGTACTAACTATGTTTAGACAAGATTAAACTAAAATTAACAAGAATTAACCACTAATATTAAGAAATGCAAATTATGAGAAAATGGCTTACAAATGGTATCCAGTGAAACGGATAACAAGGACCAAGTATCCACCCTAATAGCTTACCACTAAGCTTCTAAACCCAAGAAATCCACAATCAACCCTGTTCCATCTTCTTGATCATCTCTTTGCTCATTTTTTTATTTTTAACTACGTTTTTGGTATTTTTGGTGATTTTTGAGTTTTACTTTAAACCTGAGTTTTAAGGTTTCTAAAAGCTTTAAGAAGCTTTCTAAGAGCTTACATTAGCTTATGAGTCCAAGACAACAACTACAAACATCATTCAAACTATCATGAGATTTTTTATAACTTGAAATTTTGCATAAACTTGAAATGAGATTAAAACTTGAAATTAATCATTGGAAAAGATTCACATACACTAAAGATACTTAAACAAAGTTCTTGAAAGCTTTAAATTATACTGGAATTGTAAAATTATTTAATACGACATACATTAACTAAAAAATAATACTAGATAGATCACTCCTCTGCTTCTCCTCTTTCTTTATAGACTTGAGATACTCCCCACATGCCTCAGATCATTTCCCCTTAAAATCTTGGCCATTGGATGAGTCAAAGCAATCTCAGCCTTCAAATTCACTTTTGGCGCCAAAAAGTAGTACTAGTGGATTAGAGCAAGTTTTCTTCAATTAAGAATTCTTGGAAGATTGTAGAGGTGGAGGGGACAAAATGAGAAGTAGATATGGAGTTAGGAGTGATTTTGCAAAAAAAAAAGGGGATGTAAGGTGAGTGAAGTGTTTGATGGTGGGGAAGCATTAAATGCTAGGTGGTCGGTATACAGGTGGAAGGGGAGTGGGTAATGAGTGGAGACAAGGTGGTGAGGTGGAGAGGTGGTGAGGTGGTGGTGAAACCACCTGGTTTTGAGTTAACAGGTGTGGGAGAGGAGATGAACAGTGCTCCTGGTATTTGGCGGGTTTGACTTTATTTGACCGAGGATTTTAATATTAATGGGGGTTCACAATGGATAATGGCGAGGGTTCAAATTGGTTTGTGAATGGCTCAAGGGTCTAGAGTTCAAGGTCCAAGGTCAAGGGATTGGGCTTGGGCTAGTTTCTGGTTTGGGTTTGATTTGGTTTTGGGTTTGTTAATAATAGAGGTCCAAGTTTGTTGTAGCTTATAAACACAAGGACCATTTATGTAATTCTGCCAATTTGAGGACAAAACATCACTTTTCCAAAGTTATAAAAGGACCAAATTTGCCAATCTTTAATAGTACAAGGATAACATTTGATTATTTTCCTTTTTTAAATATCCAAGGACCAATTTTTACACTTTTGTAAAGTTGAGGACCTTTTCTCATTTTGCCCAAAGATTTATTCAAGGACCATTTTTGACAATTTAGAATATTTCAGGGACCGTGAATGAAATTTTTCTTTATTTTGATTCCGGGTGGACTAGATTTGACAACTTTTGAAACTTGGGGACTAAACCGCCAATTATGCAAACTTGATACGTTTTTCACCATATTTTGATGTTTTTGCATTTAAAACACATAAAACACTTATTTGTGATATTTTTATCATTTTGATGCATTTCTGAGTGTTTTCAGATGTTTTTGCAGTTTAAATGGTACAAAAATGATGAGTATTTAGACACTCATCAATCCCCCACACTAAGATATTGCTAGTCCCTAGCAATCTTTTGAGAAAATTTAATGGATTTCATCTCTTTACCAAAAGCCATTACTTCTGGAGTAGCCAATTGTTTTAGTTCAAGTAAGAACCTTGGCACAATGATAACCAAATGATTTTGAGCAAATCATAAGAACGGATTTGATTTGTCTTTACCGTAAACCGTTTGCTTACGGACTAGCCAACTCTTAGATAAATTATCAATATTATCTTTGGTGAGCCGATTACCAATTATGGTTTTCCAACCGCCTTTACCACAAGCCATAAACTTGCGGGCTAGCCAACTCTTCACTAATTAAAGATATGGTGAGATGAACACCATACAATTTTGGGCAAATTGCAAGCCATAAACGGATTTGAGATATCTTTACAAAGAGCCGTTTGCTCTGGATTAGCCAATCCTTATGTGGGTTAGACATGGCGGACTGATTACCATTTCTTTGAGTAAGTGAAAAACACTTACTCCAAAAAACATTTTGGCCAAAAATGGGGAATTGGGTGGTATAATTACATGATAAAATTCGTGAGAATTCCCCCACACTAGAAATGAATATTGCCCTCAATATTCAAAGTACCGGCGGTTATGCCAAAACATAGAACGTAAAAAGGAAATACTACGACCATTATTTTGTTTTGATATATACACTTTTTTTTTTTTTTTTTTTTTTTTGAAAACTTGTTTACAACATGGGTAACTCCCCCCACTAGGGGGGTAGAAAGTAGAAAGAAGTCAGAAATATGGGTGAAAACCCATATGGTGTGTGCTATTGTTTTTGATTCCCGAGTCACTAGCTTGACTCGATCCCCGCATTCATTGGTTCATGGGGAAAGTTTGTAGATCCGGGACAACCACAGGTGGAATGTCCTCTCCAAAATAGTGCTTTAATCGATGACCATTCACTTTAAAATTTGGACCATCGGGTTGAGATAACTCAATGGTACCATAAGGATAAACTTTAGCAATAGTAAATGGACGGACCAACGGGACTTGAGCTTTCCCGAGAATATCTTCAATCTTGAATTGAAAAGAAGGACTCGATCACCAACGTTGAAAACGCGGTTTTTGATTTTGGAGTCATGAATCTTCTTTGTCTTTTTTTTGTAGATCAAAGAGTTCTCGTATGCTTGATCACGGAGTTCATTTAGTTCCTTCATTTGAACTTTTCTCGTGATCACCGCCGTCAATATCGAAGTTGGCATGTTTCAAGGCCCAGTATGCTTTGTGCTCAAGCTCAATCGGCAGATGACATGCCTTTCCGTACACTAGCTTGTATGGAGTACACCCGGTGGGTGTTTTATAAGCGCACGGAAGGCCCGTGAGTGCGTCATCCGGTTTATCCGACCGTGATGCACGGTTTTCGCCTCCCTTTCAAGAATTCTTTTTATACCACGGTTGGAAACTTCCACTTGCCCACTTGTTTGGGGTGGTACGCTTGAGAGAGGACGGTGGGTTACACCATACTTTTGCATGACTCTTTCAAATTGGTCATTGTAGAAATGTGTACCACGATCCGATTATAGCTCGCGGAGTTCCAAACCTAGCAAAAAGAGATTTTAAAAATTTCACAACAACTCGGGCATCGTTGGTAGGTAAAGCTTTCGCTTCAACCCATTTTGACAAATAGTCAACAGCACAAGTATGTATTTGTTTCCTCGAGAAGATGGAAATGGTCCCATAAAGTCAATGCCCCGGATGTCAAATATCTCACACACTTGAATGGCGTTTTGCGGCATTTCATTTCTTTGAGAGATATTTCCGTGACGCTGACAAGCGTCACAGGTTTTGACAAATTCGTGGGCATCCTTGTAAATCGTAGGCCAATAAAACCCGGAATCAAACACCTTTTTGGCGGTGTAATTTGGACTATGATGTCCCCCGGTGGGTCTAGCATGGCAAGCTTTGAGAATGTCAATAGCTTCCTGTCCATAAACACACCGTCGGATGACTTGATCCGCGCAGATTTTGAATAAGTAGGGGTCGTCCCAGAAGTAATGTTTAACATCCTTGAAGAATTTGTTCTTCTTTTGGGTCGACATCCCTTTCACTATGAAGTTACCCGCATGGTAATTTGCGAAGTCAACAAACCATGGGGTAGTAGAGTCTCCACGAAAAGAAACCGCATTGAGTGTCTCGAGAGGAAATGTTTCATTTATTTCCTTTTCTCGAAAACATCTTGGTGAGGTTTTCTAATCGGACAGATGATCGGCCAGCGGGTTCTCGGCTCCTTTTTATCACGTATAATGATATCAAATTCTTGCAGGAGGAGAACCCAACGGAGCAATCTCGGCTTTGCATCTTGTTTTGCAAAGAGATATTTGAGAGCCGAGTGATCCGTATATACCACGCATTTGGTCAAGATTAGATATGGCCGAAACTTCTCAAACGCATACACCACGGCTAGTAGCTCTTTTTCTGTGGTGGTGTAATGGGTTTGAGCTTCAGTCATAGTCTTACTTGCGTAGTGGATAGGCTGAAAATGCTTGGATCTACGTTGCCCTAGGACTGCACCAATAGCAAAATCACTTGCATCGCACATGAGCTCAAAAGGCAAATCCCAGTCGGGAGCAACGAGAATGGGTGCTTCCGTAAGCTTTTTCTTTAATGTTTCAAAAGCTTTGATGCACTCAGGTGAAAAGATAAAAGGAGCATCTTTTTCAAGAAGATGGGTCATAGGCCAGGCGATTTTTGAAAAGTCTTGTATGAATCTGCGATAAAACCGGCATGACCTAAAAAACTCCTAATACCTTTGACGGTAGTAGGTTGAGGCAATTTAGCAATAACATCGACTTTTGCTCTATCTACCTCAATCCCGTTTTTGAAATCTTATGGCCAAGGACTATGCCTTCTTTGACCATAAAGTGGCTCTTCTCCCAATTTAGACAAAGATTGGTGTCTTCACGCCGTTTTAGCATTTTATCTAAATGGGAGAGACATGTTTGAAACGAGTCCCCAATGATCGAGAAGTCATCCATAAACACCTCCATTGTTTCCCCGATCATGTCATGGAAAATGGCCATCATACATCGTTGGAACGTGCCATGAGCATTACATAGGCCAAAAGGCATACGTCTGTAGGCAAAAGTTCCGTATGGGCAAGTGAATGTGGTCTTTTCTTGATCCTTTGGATCAATGGGGATCTGAAAATAACCCGAGAAACCATCTAGGAAACAATAGTATTCGTTTCCTGCTAATCTCTCAAGCATTTGGTCCATGAAGGGTAGAGGAAAATGGTCTTTTCTGGTGGCGTCATTCAACTTACGATAGTCAATGCAAACACGCCATCCCGTAACCAACCGAGTTGGAATTAACTCGTTTTCTTCATTTGTGACAACAGTTATGCCACCCTTTTAGGAACACAGTGAATTGGGCTAACCTAAGGACTATCGAGATCGGGTAAATTAATCCTGCATCAAGAAGTTTAAGAACCTCTTGTTTAATAACATCATGGATCTTAGGATTAACTCTTCTCTGATGTTGAACTGCTGGTTTGAAGTCATCCACCATTAAGATTTTGTGAGTACAAAACTCAGGGTTGATACCCTTAATGTCGGAGAGTTTCCAAGCAATTGCTTGCTTGTGTGACTTCAAGACCTTTATGAGAGCAGACTTTTCATCTTTACTCAAATCTCGAGCAATAATGACGGGTAATTTATCATCACCCTCAAGAAATGCATACTCGAGATGAGGTGGTAAGTCCTTAATTTCTACTTCAGGAAATTCTTGATTTTCTCAACTGACTTGACTTCCTTGTTATGAAGCTTGACGGGAGGGAGTGATGATGGATCATCATTAAGCAATTTCTCAATGAGAAGAATATCTCCCTCGATGTCAATTGGAGCGTGATCAATTTTCCATGGAACTGAATCACTAGACAAGTATGCTTCAATCTCTTCCAAGATGAAGTCACTTTCCTCAAATGGAGTGAGAGAAGGAGTAGAATTGGCAATGATGGGTTGAGATGAATGAGTGAGATTATCACTCGAAGAATTATGATCATAACCAAGAACTTCTTGAGAGTACTCTTCAGAAGCAACATCAATGATATCTATTCGGTTAACCGACTCTGAATCATAGTTTGCGGAGTACCTTGAAGTTTGATCAAGGTTAAAGGTGACAGCTTTATTACCCACACGTAATGTGATTTCTTGCTCAAATACATCAATGAGAGCACGGCCCGTTCTCAGGAATCCTCGTCCAACAATGAGAGGAACCCGTGGATCAGCATCGAAATCAACAACTACAAAGTCAGCAGGAAAATGGAACTTTCCTACTTTCACAAATACGTCCTCGGCAATGCCAAGAGGACTGGATATTGTACGATCTGCAAGCTCAAGAGTCATGCATGTAGGAATAAGGTCCGGAAGAGAAAGTTTCTTCCATCTTGAATGAGGCATCGAGGTTAATGCTTGCACCAAGATCGGCTAAGGCAAAGCATTCAACCATCCCTGGAAATACACAAGGTAAGAGAAATTTTCCGGGATCTCCAAGCTTTTCAGGAAGCTTCTTCAAGATAACTGGCAGTTCGTTCGAGGAGTTTTGCCATCTCAAAAAGCTTTTCCTTGTTGCTTAACATGTGTTTAAGAGTTGATGCAAACTTGGGCATCAGCCTGATAGCATCCGCAAAGCTTATGTCAAAATGTAGTTCTTGGAAAATTTGAAAAATTTGTCCATTTGATGACTGGCTTTTCGCGGAGCTTTTGCTCATTCAAACGTGATGGGTAAGGAATAGAAGATTTGGATTTGGGGTTTTCAACGAGAGCTACTGGAGGTTCAAAAACAACTCCTGGATTGAATTTGGGTTTCTGGACAACTTGAGGTTGGACATCGTTGGCACCTCCGTTATTAGTAGGAAGTTCCTTGTCCTTTGTAGTCTCTGGTTCACTTTCCACTACCTTCGGGAGAGAAGAAGAAGAGGTAGTAGGAATAGCGGGTCCATTGTATGAAACACCACTTTCGGTTGTGATCGCCTTTGCATCGCCCCTCGGGTTAGCGATCGTGTTGCTCGGAAGTTTTACTGAGCCCGAGGGTTGATCATTTAAAGACTTCTTTAGATCAGCGATCTGACCGACCAACAACCTGTTCATTTCATCTTGGGATTTCATGAATTGTTTCAATAACTCATCAGATGATGGTCCGGTTGGAACAATGGCTTGAGTTTGATTAGGAAAATTCTGGCCTCTAATGTTTGGATTAGGGCCTTGATTTTGAAAATTTCCTTGATTAGGATTCACATTCCCATGAAATTGATTCCCTCGATTGAAATTGTTTTGATTAAGATTTCCTTGATTTTGGAAACCTTGATTTGGTCGGGATAAAATTACCTTGGTTTTGATAACCTTGGTTCATTCTAGGTTGGTTTCGATTCGGTTTTGCATGTTAGGATTCTGGCTAAAACCGGGTGGTCCCTGATAAGTGTTAGCACGGTAGTTTGGTTCATTTTGAGGACGGTATTGATTACCTCCTTGATGTGAAGTACCGGCTATAGCATTGGCTTCAAATGGACTACCATCGGTGGCAGGACAGTTGTAGTATGCATGAGGGCCACCACAAGTAACACAGACCTCGACTTTCTTTACTTCACCATGTGATGGTGTCTGTGTGAAAGTGACTTTCTTTTGGTTAGCAAGAACCAAAGCTTGAACAATATCCGTGAGTTTGTCAATCTTAGCATCGGTGCTAGATGTACTCACGTGAGATGAAGTAGAAGGTCCTGCATTAGACTGAGTCTGATATGTCTTTGTTCGGAAAAGGGCGGACCTGGGACTTGTTTTCAATGATTTGCAAGGCTTCTTTTGTGGTCTTGCTCAGGAAATTACCTCCCGCGGAGGCATTTAAAGAGTCTTGGTTAGTCTGGTTCAAACCATTGTAGAAAGTATCCATTTGCATTAACTCGGTAAAACCATGATGTGGACACTTGCGGAGCAATTCTTTGTAACGATCCCATGCCTCCCCGAATGATTCATCAAATCTTTGAGAAAATTTCATTATCTCATTCTTAAGACTTGTAGTTCGGGATGGAGGATAGAATTCGTTAACAAATTTGGTGACTAAATCCTCCCATGTCTCAATGGAACGAGGGGTTGTTTCTCAAGCCAATTCCGGGCTTGTCCCTCTAGAGAGAATGGGAGCAGAAGAAGCTTAATTGCTTCATGTGGGACATTCTTGTATTTGATGGTAGATGCAATCTTGTTAAACCATCGAATATGTGCATGAGGATCATCCCGCTCAAAACCATAAAATTGGCTTTGGGTTACAAGATTAAGCAACCCGGTTTTGAGCTCAAAGGTATCAACCACGATGGCTGGGACAATAATGGCATCTCCGTAACCCTCGATGGGTGCTTGGAGAAGCTCATTCATCGGTTTGTCTTCTGCCATTACGACAGAGGGTGGTGGTACTAGGACGTTCCTCGTCACGGCTGAAGGAGCCGAACGTCCTCTACGTCTACGAGGAATATTTGCAAGCTCAGAAAGTGGACTTGTAGAGCTGGAAGAACGAATGCGCATGCACTAAGTTTAAAAATCAGTTTTCAAAACAAATGCGAGGCAAAACGACAAGTGAACTTAACCAATAATCACAAATGAAATGGCTTCTTTGAAAAAGGTACACCAAATCACAAGGACACAAAGGCAAGTTTTAAATCTTTTGTTCGAGAACTTATTAATGGTCACACCCCCAGTTGGTAGGTGTACTACCTTGGTTTGCGGTGGTTGATTTTTATGTATTTAAGTACCACTAAAAAGACGTAGGTATGGATTTGTGCTAAAGGTTTAAAAACTTTTGAACAATATTTTTGGTATCGTCTCGTTTAACCAATTCGTACCTCTTTAAGAATCACCTTAAAGAAAATACAAGATAGAAAACGTTACGATTGTTTTGTTGTTTTATATATTTTTGGTGTTGTTAACACTTTAGGAAAAGTGTTAATGACTTTTTGATATCTTAAAAAAACTGTTTACAAAAGGTGGTATATGTGCAAGTACGGGTCTGAGAATGTTTAGAACACACTAAAGCCTCCCCGGCAGCGGCGCCAAAATTTGATTGGGTCCAGACAGTCAAGTTTATCACACAAGCTAACCACTTGTGAATGGTCAACCGTAATAAAATTAAAACTGTCTAAAACCAATGCAATTATGATCTGGAGAGTATAGTGTTTCCACAGGTCGTTAAGTCCCACGGAGGATTAATGGTGTTTAACACTTTCAGATGTCGAATAATCACTAAGGATAGTGATCAGTAAGGATTTTGAAATATTTATACCTAAAGAAAAAGTTTGTAAATTACAAGGGCTTAAATGCAAATTAAAGAAAATTAAAAAGCTAAAATATATTAAATAAACGCTATCACTATTTTTAAAATGATGTTTTTCTTGATTTATAAAACAAAATAACTTAAATAAACTATTTTAATTAAAACGTAAACTTAAATTATCTGAAAACGTGACCTAGAATGAAAACGTGCGTTATATGTAAAAATTACGCAGAAATGCAAGAAAAAAACGTAAAATTTGTAAAATAAAAGTCCTACGAGTGTAAAAGCAATTTTCTTACTTACTATATGACAAAAGAAAATTTTAGAAAAAATATTTATATTTTTTTGACTTTTATATTTTTTATTATGAATTAAATACTCTTTTAAACTAATTAAATGATTAAAAATACTAAAACTATTAAGAAAAATATGAAACTTTTTTATAAAATACTTTATACTAATACAAAGCTAAGAAAAATACAAAAGGTGTAACAACTTATTTTAATAAGCTGTAAATAAGCTAAATTAAACGTATAAGCTAAAATGGAAAACAAGACTTATGTATTAAATTGTGCCAACCATAACCAGTCAAAGACCCAAGGGCAACTGGTAACGTGTGTGTGTGGTGAGCTGGGTGGCCAGGTTCGAATCCCAATGGCTTTTGATTTTTATTTTCTTTTTGGATTTTTCTTTTTGAAACTGATTAAGCACACTAAGATAAGCAAATTTCAAAACTACAACTTTTTATGAAAACAACTAATAAGCTCAGGTTGAGCTTATTATACTTACTGATTATATAAGAAATGAAATAAGCAAAATGATTTAGCCAATTGGCTAATTAAGCTAATAAATAAGCAAATGCTAATTGAAATAAGCTAAGGAACTGAGAATAAGCTAATACAACAACTGAGAAAGCAAAATAAATAGGAAATAAGCACTACAAATTCCAAATAAGCACAAGCTTATCTGTTTGCACAGGACACTCATTTAGATATCTAGGTACTTTCTAGCTTATATTTAAGCACTTATAGTTAAGCTATCCAAAAAGCTAAAAATCTAACTATGGTGTCCACTGGCAAGCTTGTGAAAAGCTTTTGAAAAAGCTAGTAAACACTGGTTACTCAGTGTACTATATGAAATGGGACAAATAAAAAGCAATGAGCAGTCCTATTAAATAAGCTAATAAGGTGAAAATAAGCTTTGGACTAGAGAGATAGCTAGGTGAGCTTCTTAAAAAACTAAAGTGCACAAGCTACGTGTCACTAATAAGCTCTCTGAGAGCTTGTGAAATAGGCTAGCAACACTGTGCACAGGGTATGATTTTGAAAAAGTGCTTAAAAGAAATAAAGAGATAAGCAGTTTATAAGTTAAATATATATAAGCTAATATTTTTCTAATTAAGTTAAGCAGCAAAAGTTTAATATCCCAAAAGCTTATAGCATGAAACTCAATATTAAACCCTAAATAAAATTATCTATTTTATTCAAAAACTGTCTAACTGATAATTTTGACTTTTTGAAATAAACTAGTAAGTTGACTTTTATGAGATTTGAATGATCCTAGGCTACTAAATATGTTATATTAAGCTATTATGAGACTAAATTAAGCTAGATAAACAACTTTCAAAATGCATGTTTATTCAATCAAAAATCCTAACAGATATGAGTCTAGGACAGAATTAAGGTGATTTTGACTTTTTATAGAACAAGGACTAGTTTTCTTTGTTGCACTGAGATATATTAACCTAATATAACATGAATCAACTAATAACAAAGGCTTTAACAAACTTTAACACAGTTAACAAATCAAATCCAAACAACAATTTATGAGACTGTTTTGAACCTTTTAACACTAAAACAGATTTTCAAACCAAGAAAGCTATAAATTAACTTGTACTAACTATGTTTAGAAAAGATTAAACTAAAATTAACAAGAATTAACCACTAATATTAAGAAATGCAAATTATGAGAAAATGGCTTACAAATGGTATCCAGCTAAAAACAGATAACAAGGACCAAGTATCCACCCTAATAGCTTACCACTAAGCTTCTAAACCCAAGAAATCCACAATCAACCCTGTTCCATCTTCTTGATCATCTCTTTGCTCATTTTTTATTTTTAACTAATGTTTTTGGTATTTTTGGTGATTTTTGAGTTTTACTTCTAAACTGAGTTTTAAGGTTTCTAAAAGCTTTAAGAAGCTTTCTAGGAGCTTACATTAGCTTATGAGTCAAAGACAACAACTACAAACATCATTCAAACTATCATGAGATTTTTTATAACTTGAAATTTTGCATAAACTTGAAATGAGATTAAAACTTGAAATTAATCACTGGAAAAGATTCACATACACTAAAGATACTTAAACAAAGTTCTTGAAAGCTTTAAATTATCGAATTGTAAAATTATTTAATACGACATACATTAACTAAAAATAATACTAGATAGATCACTCCTCTGCTTCTCCTCTTTCTTTATAGACTTGAGAGACTACCCACATGCCTCTGATCATTTCCCACTTAAAATCTTGGCCATTGGATGAGTCAAAGCAATCTCATCCTTCAAATTCACTTTTGGCGCCAAAAAGTAGTACTAGTGGATTAGAGCGGGTTTTCTTCAATTAAGAATTCTTGGAAGATTGTAGAGGTGGAGGGGACAAAATGAGAAGTAGATATGGAGCTAGGAGTGATTTTGCAGAAAAAACAGGGGATGTAAGGTGAGGTGAAGTGTTTGATGGTGGGGAAGCATTAAATGCTAGGTGGCTGGTATACAGGTGGAAGGGGAGTGGGTAATGAGCTGGAGACAGGTGGTGGTGAGGTGGAGAGGTGGTGAGGTGGTGGTGAAACCACCTGGTTTTGAGTTAACAGGTGTGGGAGAGGAGATGAACAGTGCTCCTGGTATTTGGCGGGTTTGACTTTATTTGACCGAGGATTTTAATATTAAGGGGGGTTCACAATTGGATAATGGCAGGGTTCAAATTGGTTTGTGAACTGGCTCAAAGGTCTAGAGTTCAAGGTCCAAGGTCCAAGGGATTGGGCTTGGGCTAGTTACTGGTTTGGGTTTGATTTGGTTTTTGGGTTTGTTAATAATAGGGTCCGTTTGTTGTAGCTTATAAACACAAGGACCATTTATGTAATTCTGCCAATTTGAGGGACCAAACCTGTCACTTTTCCAAAGTTATAAAAAGGACCAAATTTGCCAATCTTTAATAGTACAAGGATAACATTTGATTATTTTCCTTTTTTAAATATCCAAGGACCAATTTTGACACTTTTGTAAAGTTGAGGGACCTTTTCTGTCATTTGCCCAAAGATTCATTCAAGGACCATTTTTGACAATTTAGAATATTTCAGGGACCTTGAATGATATTTTTCTTTATTTTGATTCCAGGGACTAGATTTGACAACTTTTGAAACTTAGGGGACTAAAACTGCCAATTATGCAAACTTGATACGTTTATCACCAGATTTTGATGTTTTTGCATTTAAAACACATAAAACACTTATTTGTGATATTTTTATCATTTTGATGCATTTATAAGTGTTTTCAGATGTTTTTGCAGTTTAAATGGTACAAAAATGATGAGTATTTAGACACTCATCAGTGCCACTCCCCATTACCATCACTAGGTGGTCTATTCCAATCCCACTTATGTTTAGGCTTTTCAATTTTCCACCTATTCATGACAAGGTTGACGGGCAAACTTCCTAGGAACTCGGTCATCTTCCTAAATACTAAGGCGTCCTCGATCGGGTTCACTTCCATGTCCCTAGCCATCTCTTTTCATGGAAAGTTGCTTTACTAGCAAAGGCTTCATCTAAGTAGAAAGGTCGTTGGGGACCTATGAGGTTCTTATCTATCCAAGGTCCATATCTAGAGGGCGCTCTATCCAACCTAATCTCATGTGGGATTTCCTCTTCTTTGTAGTATGTATGCTTTTTGACATCGTAGATTGACCTAGCACTCCCCTCTCCTACCACTATCTTGGACATCTTACAATCGATGATAGCACTAGCGGTAGCTAAGAATCCTCTTCCTACTAGTAATGGGCACGTCGGGTCCTTATTCATGTCTAGCACATGAAAGTCGGCCAAAAGAGTCAACTCTCCTACGTGTACTTCCATGTCTTTAATTATCCCCATCGGATATACAACACTACCGTCCGCTAGACCTAAGATGGTTTCCGTTGGTTCTATCTTACCTAAGTTAAGGCTTCTATGGAGGGAAAACGGAACAAGATTGATGCTTGATCCTAAGTCGGCTAGAGTATCGAGAGGTTTGGAAGTTCCAAGCCTACATGGAAGAGTAAATAGCCTGGGATCGTCTAACTTTTTAGGTTGATTATTTCACACAAAAGCGGACCCATGTTTTCTAAGTTTAAGTTCTAACTCATATTTTTCTTTTAAAGCATTATAATAAGGTGCATGAGCTAAGACTTCAAGAACCGGTTTTTCTTGATAGAGTTCCTTGTACTCCTCCTCTAGACTAGGTTTGGGTTCTCGGTTGACGGGTTTCTCAAGAGTAGGTTCTACCAATGGTGCAGGGCCTTGGTACCTCATTTTGGATGGCTTGGAACCTTTTTTGATAGCATTTACCGAGTGAACCGTTGGGTGTGAGGGACATGGATGTGCACTCTCCCATGGTGAACAAGAACATGAAGTTGACGAAATTGAATTCACTTTTGTGTTCTTTATAGTATCACTTGGGAGTGCTCCAATTTCCCGGTCATTAAAGGCTTTTAAGAGGGCATCAAGCTTGTTTGTCATCTCGCCTTGTCTTCGCTTAAAATAGGCTTCAAGCTTAGTCAATCGAGTCATAAAACAAAAACTCTTTTCATTCCTCAAACTTTTGTTTCAAGTGACATAACCACCACATCTCTATCCTCATATCACCTACAATATCATTATTCCTCTTCACTCAACTCCTTCTCCAAGCCGACTTACAATCTCTCGGCAACATCCCGCCAACAACCATCGGTATGCTTACTCAGCTTCACATACTCTCAACATGTCCCAACACACTCACTCTTGACATTCTTTTGAAAACATTAACATTAACATTAGCACTAGAAAATCATAATTTGAGCAAAAACCTAATTGATAACAAATTCTTTTTATTTTATTTTACACTTTTGACAAACCAATAAATCACGATACACATTAATCGTCATCGTACCCTTATTATTTATATGTAAATTAAAATCTAATTATGTAAGTGATACCCGTAACAAAGAGCCAAGCATTGTCTACTTATTAATTAGTAGCATGTAACTTGGATATTATGTTGATTAATAAATACCTTCTATATAGTATTTGTTAAACCATAAAACAAAAAAGATTAGATTACATTTTTCTTGTTAGAAACCAAGTAACAAACTTCAGTTAATAGTTTTTTTTGTTTTTTTTTTTTTTTTTTTTTTTTCTTTTTTCTCAAAAAATTAGCAAACCCAGCTTATTATGTAATGGGATTCGTAGTTGTGGTTGTCTCCATATAAAATATGAGCCATTGCTTAAGACGTCTTAGAACAGGTAAAAGACAAAGTATGTTGTTTATTTGTTCATATGAAATGCATAAACTATTAAGCTCAAGTTTAGCCAATATGATAAAGCACAATGACATAAACGGAAAATAGTTGAATAAACCAAACAAGCAGAACACAAAAATTGAGACGACATGAATTAAAACAAACAAAAGTTGAAGGCTTTAGTTCTTTCTTAAAAAAGAAAATTTTCGAGTCCTGTACTCAAGAAATTTACTAGCAAATTATCCCTAATTTGTTACTTCCATAGTGTTATTTATATAGTGATGTACGGTTTGTTCATTAATCCATGTGGGATAAAGTCACAAAAAAAGCTCTTTTCTTCCTCAATCTTTTGTTTCAAGTGACATAATCACCACCTCTCTATCCTCATATCACCCAGAATATCATTATTCTTCTTCACTCTCCTCCATCTCCCAGCCAACGTGCAATCTCGGCAACATCCCACCAACAACCATCGGTATGCTCACTCAGCTTCACATACTCTCAACACGTCCCAACAGACTCACTCATCACATTTTTTTTGAAAACATTAACATATATTAACACTAAATCTAGAGGTCTATGTATTCAAAACCACTTTCAGACGCATATCTTCATGAAACAAGCTATCACATTCAAACAAAAGTAACTATGATACTTTACTATCAAATTATTCCCACACTCTAAGCTTAGCCTATTCAAATATACTTTACTACTGAAACTCTAGACAAAAATTTATCAATGTCATTAATTTGTTACATTTAGCGCTAGAAAAACATAATTTGAGCAAAAACTTAATTGATAACAATTTCTTTTTATTTTATTTTACACTTTTGACAACCCAATAAATCACGGTACATATTAATCGTCAACATACCCTTATTAATTATATGTAACTAACATGTATATACTCGGTGTACAAAAACTTAATCGATAACAAATTATTTTTATTTTATTTTACACTTTTGACAACCCAATAAATCGCAATACACATAAATCATCAACGTACCCTTACTATTTATATGTAACTAACATGTAACTAACTGCTTATTGATTTTTACTTAATAGTTAAAGTATAGATTTAACTAAAATTATGTGAACGAATGGTAAACTATTAGGCTTGTATATGATAGATATACGATTCGATGTGTAAATCTCTAAATTTGCGCCACTTTATAGCATGTCATATTGATGGCTTTGTACCTACATGTGTTTTTCATCACAAAGTTACCTTCCAAGTAATCATATCAAAGTATCACTTATGCTTAAAAAGATAACGAAGTGGTTAGCTCGCATATGCCACATGCTCTGATGAATAATGTTCTTGTGAATTACATTTATAAACTAAAGCCGGAAATGAATTTGATTTAGAACAGAAATTAGTGTTGAAGTTTTATTGTGAGTGAGGATAAAAACAAACAAATGTAAGTTTACTGAAACATCCCTTAGATTTTTACCATCTCTAAAGTAAATTTATCATCCATTTGCCACTTTTGCCACAGTCAGATATCAGTGAAATTAAACATAAGTTTTATAGAAATGTATGTTTTCTTAATCAATAAGCTAGATTCGAATAACATAAACGGAAAGCAGGTAGATGTTTAAAAGTAGGACTATAAAATAAATAAATAAAATAATAACAATTTAACACAATAAAAAAGAACTATTCACGAATGTACATATTATAGATCGTACCTGAATAGGCACACGCACAAAATATTCTTGTCATTAACCTCATAATGTTAATAATATATTGATCCAAAGTCTTCTTATTCATCGATGTGGGACAATTACAAAGCCAAAATTCATTCCACCTTCAAGCCTTGACGTGTCATTACCCTCATGACTCTCCTCAAAGTACTGCACCGAGGCACAACAGAGCCATCTCACTTAAAACCCTCACTCCTAACTACCCTCCCTCTCCCAAGTCCCAACTCGAGCATCAACTTGAACACATCACATGCACTTATGGACGGGCGTCACATGTGACGTCACCGGCCACCAAACTAACCGGAAACATTCCTATAATGATTTTAAAAACTTAGTTTTTTTCTTAAAATAATTTACTTGCAGAATAATTTGTTAATTTAGTGTCATTATACTACATTTCTAAATTTCCTTAAACAAGTTCCTTGAATCAACAATAACTTAACGGTTAGAATCTGAAATGACATTTGCTTAAAACTACATGGACTTTTAGCGAAGCATTTTAACGTGTATGTTAGTTAAGGATTAGCTTTTTACGCGTGAAAACAAGGATGCACATTTGGCTTTAGATGTTAGAGAAATTATACTATATCAATTCGATCCTGTAACTTTTTGAACGTGTGAATATAAAGACATTTGGATTATCTATATGGCACTGCCATGGACGTGGGTGTTGGCAGAGCTATAACAACGGTGATAGCAATCGATAAAGAAGTAAACAACCAGACAATTGCTTTTCCTGCAGTCCATTTTGTGCATCACCAAAGTTAGTGCCAAACTCAAAAGGTGGTTTAATTCTACTCATTAGAACTAATTATAACTTGTCCATAATATATATGTTTTAACATTGACGTGTCGAATTTTTATAGCCTCAACATTTACAAATTTAGCAAACTTTTATTACATTTTTTTCATAAAGAAATAGGTGTCCTATTATTTGATAACGCTTAACTTCATGGTTATCAACTTTTGAAAAACCATATTGGTACAATGTGTCTGAGAAACTTTATACGTCAAATTCAAAAACATCAATGAAACATGACAACTTATTTCCTTTTAGAGTATATCACTATGTCATTAGGCCCAACAGTAGTAAGCCTAATAATATATGTTTCGCTTCAAGCCCAAAAATATAAACATTTCTTGCATTGGAGTTAATTTAAAATGATAATCCTTCCATCTCAAAAAATTTATTCTATTATTCGTTTTGAGATGTCTCAAGATAATTGTCTCAACTTTACTGACAACCAATCAAAAGACTTAAAAAATCTAAGGATAAAATCTTATTGGTTGAAGAGTACTGCATACAAAGAACTAGTCGTTAAAAATAAAAAGTAGTAGTAACTTTAGGCAAACAAGCTTAATTGGTCATAGCGTCATTATGTTTATCAAACTCACTCTGTACATGGACCGGTCACTCCAATAAAGTTACCAGTCACATTCCTTGAAGTTATATTAAGAAAAGAAACCATGAATCTCACAACTACAAGTAAAATTAAGCCAGTATTTCATCAAAAATACGGATCCATCACGGGTAAATCATGAGCTATATGCCTGGTCATAAGAAAAAAAAAGGCCAAAGATTCCAATAAATGACTAGTCGTGCTTCCCCCGGTATATATCAACCATGTCATTCAAAAAGCATAAAAATTGAAAGTACATTTTACGAAATATCCAAGTGAGTTTAAGGAAATGCACCATCACCACAACACTTTTGCCAAATTACGAATTCATGGATTTTATCCCCAAGGTTATTATGTTATTTAATCTTGATTACATTTTAAGAAGTTGTTAAAAACGTTAATTATATTTAGTTATTATGTTATCCTAAAATACAAAAATGCAAGAAAACAAAAAGAAATGATTATTCTAATGATCTCCCCTCATAAAGCCCCAAATAAGAAAACACGACGTTTTATTTATACAATAAGGTATAGTCAAATAAACATCATAAAAAAACCTAATAAGCGAGTAAACATAAAAAGTCCAAACTATACAACCACCAGATTTTCGGTATAGTTAAAACTGTCGGATGATTGTTATATTCTAAACTCACATTTCATTCATAATCTTATATATAAACTTCTACAGTATTTGCTCATCCAGCAATGTGGGATAAAGTCACAAAACCAACATACTCATTTCCTTCTTTAACCTTTTGTTTCAAGTGACTTAACCACCATTTATGTAGCCTCACATACACAAATACCTAAGTTCAGACACAATGGCATTGTTCCTCTTAACTCTTCTCATTATCGTCCTCCGAATCACCCCTGAGCCAAATCAATCCAAGCACTAGATTAGAGTTTTTGTGTAACCGAGTTTGAGTCACCAGTGAAGCAACTATGACTCTTTATGAGTTATCGAGTTTGTATTTTGCTTGAATAGCACATATGCTGTTAACACTGTTAAAAACTTTTTGTAAGTTGTTTTTATTCACTATCAGAAAGAAAATAAATCCATATTTGTTCGCTCATTCAGTTTCATGTTAATCTCCTCCTCACCGTTTTTCTCTTCCGCTTCTGCAAGTTTAGCCCTCAGACCTGAAACTTACTATCTTATTCTCCAATTGCAGCTGCAAATGAACTGCAACCCATGATCTCAAAATCACATCTGATGAAAAAGAATCATCTGCTTTGATTGGTGTATAAGGTCCACGCACAATGCATTTGGCTTTCGCACCATACTTCAATGTTGATATGGTCTTACGCATTTCCTTGGGATCGATCTGGGATCGCACTCAAAATCATAAGAATCTTTGAATTGTCATCTTCAAATGAATCTTGTTCTCAACATATAGACATATACATCATTTAGCCACACCAAGTCTATCACAATAGGATGCAAGTGTAACACATTGGATTTCACAAACACACAAACAATCACAAATATGGGCGATTATATGATTTTAGAGAGAGAGAAAGTGGGATATTCTAGTGAGAGAAACACATGGAAGGTTAGATTCCAAATGAACATCCAACCCTCTCCCTTGTGGGGAGAGGGCTATTTATACAAAGAAGCACGCCCTCCTTCGGGTTGTGGATCAGACATACAATGGGTAAAGACCCGTCCTTCCTCCACGGTGTTGCACTAGACTAAGCTACGCTAATAACTAACTAACAAATAACGAACTAAACAGTATGTCTACGAGCTAACTTAAGCTAGATAACAATAGGGGTGACCGATGCTTCACTATAGAATTTCCAATTCCTAACAATCTCCCCCTAAGGGAGGTCACCCCATGAATTACAATTTGCATCCTAGCAATCTATTTAATCTTCAGTCTTGAGCTCGTAGACTTTAATACTTCAAAATGCTCAGGCATTGTGTCTTTGTGATGATTTCTTCGAAGTTCAACTATTTTGTACATTAAGTGGAGGTTATAGAGCTGATCCACATCATGATGACCTTCGAGCTTAATTTGAGATCATCAGCTATAGTAAATCTCTGGATCATCCTTTATTGTGTTGCCATCATGTGAGATTGTGACTTTTGGAACGACATGCTCACATTCTGGATCATGATTTCTTCTCATCAAAGTTTCAGAAGCTTTTAGATGATTCATGATATTTGCTGCAGCGTAGCAGAAGCATGGAGTGAAAATATCAGAGTCGTTGATGCACTTATCATGATTTCTTTAGAAATGAATGTGTTATGTGAGCATGCGGCTATGGATTGACCTCTCCATTCTGATCAGCTGCAAGCGTCGGGTGTACCTGCATAAAACAGTTAGCAATAAAGCGCACAGGAAAGTGTCTTTGATCACTTTCGTTGAATTGAGGTACACGGCCCACGGTTCCCCGTTGATCAGTACAAGTACAGCCTGTGATCAGGTATAATTCTGAAAAATCTCCTTGACAGGGTTTCGCAGCTGCTCTAGCTGTTCTCAAATCGGAACGTCTTAAAGAAGACAACACGGAGTGAGTGAACCAGCGAATTTTGAGATTCATTGATTGATGAAAAGAGATTTGAAAAACAGTCGAGTACTGCTTCGAGAAAGTGTTTTTGCAATACAACGAAGGTTTTGAGAAAAATCAATTATCAATCATAAACACCTTTTATATTTGAAATATTAATACACAGTCGATGTGCTAAATAAAAGAATTTTTTAAGCACAACGACCGGTTTTTCAAAGGTATCCGTCAATCCATAACCTGAACAGGATTGATTCATAAGTTTGAATCGCCCCATTGTTTCTGTTCAGTTGTCACATGGTTGATCTATTGGATAAATCTTACATGCCACCTACCAAGAGCTTGTTTGATGTTGGCTCTAGAAGGCTTTCCATATTCATTGTGAATATGTTTGCATATCACTCAGATGTTCTGGCAATACCACAAGGATAATGCGTAGGACTCTAAAAGTATATTCTCTCTTTCCACATTGTGTGAAACAGAGAGTCTTCATTGACAGTGTCCTAATGAGATTTATTGACGATCTCGTGGCTCTAGACTCAATTTTGCACATTTGTTTCTTGTGCCGGAGACTAAGGAGAGGGTCTCCTTCTTCAATATCAACAATCTCTAAGAGAAAGTTGATAGATTATGTCGGTTTCCCGTGAGAATGAAACAAGCCCTTTTAAGAGGAACTTGAGTAGCTTGGGAAGTTGTAGTGCAGTGCGTCACTGGGTCCATGACGTCTTGTCTTCAATACCAGTGTTACCTTGGAAACAACCAGTAGCATATGTATTGAACCCGGTTTCTGCCCTAAGGTTGAATTATTGGAGGGCTATTTCTTTTCACCCTTTTCACATTCAATTCTTTTTCATTCTTCAACCCCTTCAGTGCTTACCGAGACATCATAACTAGAACCTTGTTGGGTTTATTCCAGTACTAGCTCTGTCTCAGTCCGCACTCTTCCCATATTCTCATTTTTCTCCTTTTTTCATCATACTTAAGGACTTCTACACTAACTAGTGGCTTGTCCCTGGGTAGATCCCTCCGGCTTTGGCGGGATCGTGGGAACGAATACCTAACCTAACCATCCTTATATCACCGTACATAAAATAAATTGGTCGGTCTTTTGGTATTGTTCATCTGCCATTGGAACCAATTGAAAACCATTTGAAAATCAAACCAGATACTTGTGATATATTATCAAAGCATTTTGTACCTGATTTGTTTTATATATTTTTAGAAACAGCTCCCCCTCAACATGTGCATCATATGTTTTTGAAATGGTTTTAGCACATGGAGGCAAGAGGACTTGAAAATCTCAGGTTTAAGAATGAAAGATTCGATTCTTTGATCAATCATTTCTAAAAGTTATCAACATCACTTTCCCAATAAAAATTAGTATTTTTCATACTTTGATAACGATATTTTTATGGAAAAGGATGTGGTTTTCAAAAAGTTGCTCCCCCTCAACTTGTGCATGTGATTTTTGAAATTGTTTTGCACGAAAAGGAAAGAGTTCTTAGAAGCACATTTACGATCATACCGCCATACTGAAACCAATTGAAAATCAATCAAGGTACTTTATGATGAAACATATAAATCTTTGTACCTTGAAAGTTTATTTTCTTTTGAAATGCTCCCCCTCAATATTTGCTTCGAGATTCGAAAGTGTTTAGCACATATGGGAGAGCAGTATGCACTTTGAGACAAATTGTTCACCTTTTATCAGATTGCATATTTATATCACATTTTCTCCCCCGATCAAAAATTTCAAATCCTTTGAGATTTTGGATCTCAAGTGATTTAAATAAGTGTGAAACAAAACTTTGTTGGAGAAATCGATAGAGCTGGTCTTCTTTCAGAAGTACGAGCACATAGATAGTTCAGGTCATGGTTGAAGAAGAACTCAGACTGAATGGTCATTTGTCCAGGTTCACCACCGAGAGGAAGAGGCTTGTTCACATTGAAACGGCTGATCTACTCACTGACTTGATCACTCAGCATCTTATGACATTCTTCCATCCGTATTGAAGCCGATTGGCATCGAAAGGGAAGACCTTGACGATTTCAAAAGCTTGTCCTTCAAGATCCTTCATAGTGATGTACGAGATTCCCTTCTTCTCACAAAACCACTTCATAAAGCTGCCCATATCTCCAAAGGATGTGAAGAAGAGAATCTTCACCGGGCTTCATAGTTGGCGTTATTATTGAAGACCGCTTGTTGTCGGATCATTGTGTCGACTCTAGAATGGACCATGAAGGTTCCGAGTTTGAGGTCTCTCTTCGGTGAGCCATCTTTGAATTGTGTCTTTTGAAGGTGCAACTCTAGAGGTATTAGAGCGTTCACCGACACGATGCATCGAACCAATCATCTTCGATGGCTTGGGGATATGTTTGGTGGATGCATCATCGCCATCAATTCGACTCTGCCATGACATACGATTCTTCATGAAGCACCTGATCATGAATGTGGTGTGAGTGTTTTGCTTAATACTTGTTAAATGCCCGTTAAAGCTGTTAATGTCAAAAATCAAGCTAAGAAGGCTAAAAGGCAAATAAACCATAAATGTTTTCTTATACAATTAACGGAAAAACAAGTAAAATAAACCATAAATGTTTAAAAGTTAAACTATAAAGTAAATAAAAATGTAAAACTAATAACAATAATAATGGTAAAAAATAAACATTCACAAAATACACGTATTAAGGAATTTTATAAGTAAAAAGATGCATTATAAAAATATCTCTAATTATAGCCTCATAATCATGCTCCAAAGTTTTACATATTCATCGATGTGAGATAATTACAAAACCAAAACTCATTCCACCTTTGAGCCTTCTTCAAGCTTTTGTTTCAAATTAAATTAACAACTACGTCTCCACCCTCACAACCTCACTTACGCATACAGACAGACATGCACATGGATTGGCGTCACATGTGACGTCACCAACATCGCCGCTCTCTCCGACACCATCCCGCCAAACACCATCTAACTCAATGGTCACATTCCTCTAAATATATTAACAAAAGCAACTATGATCGTGACGTATGTACCTCGTCATATGAAACAACAACAACATACCCAATCCCACCGAGGTACCTGGTCATACGAAGAACAAGCTAAAGATTCGAATAAGTTGATCATCATGAAAACAACATATCTAAATTATTGTTTTTAAGATCGGGATCCTACTTAGGATCGGTTTTGTCTTTGCAAGATCGAGATCGTAAGATCGAATCGAGATCTTATGATCCTACCATAATGTCATTTTCTTAGTAGCCTTTGTAATATTATACAAATTCATAAATTGTTATATATCAAAAACACATAATTATATAAGTGTTTCATAGAAATGTTGTCCTAAATTATGATTTTGAAATGTACAAGAAGATTAACATATTGTTTTTTAAATTCTACAAACCACAATCCATAGATTTGTAGTTTTTAATTTGTGGTTCGAGTAAAGTAAGATCGGATCGGACTAGATCTTAAGACCTTATAGTCAAGATCGAGATCCTATAAGATCTTAATCTTTCAAAGATCCTATGTAAGATCCGGATCGTTTATGCTTTGCAGTAGGATCGGAATCCTGACAACCATGTTATAAATGATTAGTGGTACTTGTATAAGTTAAGTTAAAATTTCAACTTATATATTACCTTAGAGTTTGTTCATCCTTCTACGTGAGACAAAATACAATCGTGTATGGTTATACAATGAAGTTAGGTTTAACTACCACACCTCAACTCTCATGGCCTCACACACGATTTCATTATTCCACTTCGCCCTCCTCGTAAGTCATAGTCGAGCCAACTATTATCCAAACATCCACTCCTCACATTCATATTGATCCTCCAACTCTCTGAATGTGCACATGGAGTCATAGACCGACATTGCTTGTGACGTCACCAACCTCCAATCTCTCCCTGGTAGTTGACATCAGCTCGAAGCTCGCGTTATGCTTTTTGTTATCAATTGACTCTTTACATTATTTAGGTGTTTTTTCGACTCTCGTTATAGGAATTAAGAAAACAAATGCATATTATTTTCAGTGTTGTTTCTTATTGGTTATAGGAGTGTCTTTTATTTATATTTTTCCCGGTTAATAAAAGCATAAAAATATTCTACCACATTTTATTTCTACTCGTCTCACTACCGCACAAAATGTACTAACTATGCACTTTTAAACCTTAAACAAACAAGCAATCAATATTCTTGCAACAAAAACATGTAATACTATAAATTAAGCATGTAATGAGAATATATTATAGGATACTTTGTAAAGAGAATCAATTTCAGCAGAAAGCACGTACCAAGTTGATACAGATTCGAGTTTACATGAACCCTAATACCTAAATCGCCAAAACACGAAATCGACCCGTGAACACCTGCAATTGATTATTAAATTTAATATATTACACAATAAAAGTACCTTATTGGTGGATAACGACGTTGAAATTTAGGAGTGAGGCTGGTTGGCGAGGATGCGACTGATTTATGGTGGGAGGTGACTAGGGAGGATCCTGAAAGAATAACAAAGGCGGGTTATGGTTTGCACTTGGCAACATGGATGTGAAAAGATGTGAAAGCTGAGATAAAGTGGATAAGTGACCGAGATAAGAAGTGGAGG
Source organism: Chrysanthemum makinoi (assembly GCA_910596185.1). NCBI lineage: Eukaryota > Viridiplantae > Streptophyta > Magnoliopsida > Asterales > Asteraceae > Chrysanthemum > Chrysanthemum makinoi. The sequence continues at coordinate 13,383,116 of OU343216.1, read as the reverse complement.
GATAATGAAAATGTCATTTTGATTTTGGGGAAAACTCTGGGCGGGAGTACTGAAATATGTGTGTGGGAAATACCAAAAATTTTAGAAGATTTCATTATTAGGAGTTGTTTGTGGTGGGTAAATGAATAGAGCCTCGTTTTGAAGAGGAAGGCAGGGGGTCTATTGGTTTTAATCATAAAGCCCGGATTGAAAAGAGGGAACATGGCTCTATAGCTGTAATAGAGCCCGTTTCTATAGTAGAAAAAATGGGCTTTATTTTTTTTCCTTTTAGACCCCGGTTATCTTATAAAAAATATGGTTCTATACTCTTTCTTATAACACGAGATCTCTTTAGAGCCTATTTTTTACTATAACCCGGCTCTATTAAGGGGACTCTGTGACAACTCGTAAATTCCTCGATGCGTTATAATTGGAGAAACATCGATTAGAGCGATCGTTTTAACTAAATTGAAATACGAGTCGTATTATATATCGTTTTTATGGAAAATAATATTCTAAGAACGTTGGCGTATGATGCAGGTTTTACTGACCATGTTTTAATATTTATAAAGTCTCGTTATACCTATGGTCTACCCTAATGCACTAACAGGCAGTGTACCCGGTCGTGTGTAGTGTAGTATTCGGTAAAACCGAGGTCGTCCCAAGAGCTATTTGTGTTGGATTATTACTAAGTCTAGGTGTCACAAATTAAATATGATTTCGATAAGGAATTAATTAATTAACTATTAAAGCAAATAAAGGCAAAGGTTCAATCAATAGAGGAGAGTGGTGCTAACCTAGATAATCATCCTAGCTAGTAATGTCTATGTCTAATTACTTTCAATTACTTCAGGTGGGGTCAAAGTCGAGAGGACAACATTTGGTCAATTCGCCCTAACCTATCAGCAAAGATGCCACCACTGGAGAAGTCAAGTGTCCCCTCATAAGTCCAGTTATTCCTGGTCCTCTAAGCCGAGTCATTAAGTACCGCTACATGCTAGACTTATAATAGTGAGTGCCCGGGCGTTAGCAACTTAAACACTCACCCCCTAATTCTTAAGTTCATCCAAACGGTAGGTGATCAGTTGGTCAAATCGAACAAGTAGAAAGGGTCGTCAGGTTGTCATATCTTACCCTTCCCGTCTCAGTCCGCTCACCTAGGGTCAGTCGGTCATATCTCATGGCAATTGGCCTCTACCGCCATTCAAAACTACCGAAACAAGGGTAGATACCAATAAACTATGCATTCATACACTTAGAAATAATTATACGGAAGTCAAGTAAACGCAAACAAAACAGTTAAGGAATCATAACTAGGCCAGCACCACGAGGTGCTTAGCCGCTCATATTAACCATACAAATCAATTCAATATTCAAAGTTACAAAATACACGAATCGAAAGTAAAGAAAAGATAAAATGCTAATGCTTATCGCAGGGGAGTGATTTCTCCCTTGGAGACAGCTCCGTATGCTCCTTTAGACCTACCTTTAGCTTCTTCCCCGATAATCAAAGCGTCGTCCGCGTAGAATAAATGAGAAATGGATAGAGAATTGTTAAGCCGAATCCCCTTAAAAATACCGGCATCAACCACTCTATTAAACGAAAGGTGAAGCGACTCCATCACAAGAATGAAAAGTAAAGTAGCCAAAGGATCTCCTTGCTTGAGACCACGGTTGAAATTGAAACTCGTTAGTGGGACTTCCATTAACCAAGATAGAGGCCTTAACGAAGCAGAACGTACCTTGAATCCATTGGCACCACTTCGAACCAAAACCAAAGGCCTTAAGGACATCAATTAAATATTCCCAGCGTACTGAATCGTAAGCCTTGGCAAAGTCAACCATAAAAAACATAACTTTTTACATCTCCTTTTGCACCAATTCAAAATCTCATTGATAATAAAGGGCCCGTCTAAGATTTGTCTACCAGAAATGAATGCCGACTGGGTGTTGGAGACAATATCCGAGATTACCATAGCTAAACGGCTAGCCAATATTTTCGTCACCACTTTATAAATACTTCCTATCGACTAATCGACGATAATCGATACGTGTTTGGCATCAGTAACCTTCGGAATAAGCGCAATAAAAGAAGAGTTACAACCGTTAGGAAACACTCCATTAGGGAAAGTATCAAAGTTATGATAATGGAAGGTAATTAAAAACGAAAGAAACCAGTACTCCCCTGATTAGCTCGGTAGGATCCGTGTAAAGTGGTGGTTAAATCCTTTCCAATAAAAATGTATGCGTGATAAGCACCTTCCAATCTTTTGTTTCTTCTTCTTGATAAATAAAACCTGCATATTCGAATAAAACAAACGAAACCTTCGCGTAAAATCGGCGGTAATAATATATATAAGACTCGATTAAACTAGGATATAATGCTTGTGGAATGGATGTTTACAGATTTTCTAGAAAATTAAGACCTGAAAATTTCCAAAAATTTATAAGTAGCACAGAAAACGAGAAAAAAGTAATCTGTTGTTTTTACTCCTTCCTGACACCGTCAGGTTGCGATCCTGACGCCGTCAGGTTATCCTGAAAAAAACTGGTCTGCGATTTTCTTGAAAAAATTCTGGAAAATTTACATCTTTAGAATCTGGAAAAATTTCTGCAAAACATCCATTATGACTCGATACAAGCATTTGACTCGAACAAACACACATATATATCTTTTAATTAATTGCTATTCTCATGTTTACGTTTCTTTTGAAAACGTGTGTAATCCTCCCTACACTTATCCTTTATATAAAATACCTTTATATGCAATTAAGACGAGGTTAAAAACAAAATAAAGCATTTTTACAAATTTAAACACGAGAATAAGCAATCAATAAAAGATATATGACACTAACAAGCAAACAATTAAGCATGGGTTGCCTCCCACGAAGCGTTTTTCTTCATTTAAGACTCTTGTAGCTAGACTCGTAGTCGTGCCCCTAAGTACCGATATAAGTAAGCTTATCCTTAACAATGTCATAAGGATCAAACTTATCATTTAGGTTCCTAGTAGTACGTTCGGTTCGATATGCCTTTTCAAACTTCTCTCCATCGGGATCATAGATTGTTATCCTAATGTGCCTGATTGGGTCCAGACAGTCAAGTTTATCACACAAGCTAACCACTTGTGAATGGTCAACCGTAATAAAATTAAAACTGTCTAAAATCAATGCAATTATGATCTGGAGAGTATAGTGTTTCCACAGGTCGTTAAGTCCCACGGAGGATTAATGGTGTTTAACACTTTCAGATGTCGAATAATCACTAAGGATAGTGATCAGTAAGGATTTTGAAATATTTATACCTAAAGAAAAAGTTTGTAAATTACAAGGGCTTAAATGCAAATTAAAGAAAATTAAAAAGCTAAAATATATTAAATAAACGCTATCACTATTTTTAAAATGATGTTTTTCTTGATTTATAAAACAAAATAACTTAAATAAACTATTTTAATTAAAACGTAAACTTAAATTATCTAAAAACGTGACCTAGAATGAAAATGTGTGTTATATGTAAAAATTACGAGCAAGAAAAAACGTAAAATTTGTAAAATAAAAGTCCTACGAGTGTAAAAACAATTTTCTTACTTACTATATGACAAAAGAAAATTTTAGAAAAAGATTTATATTTTTTTGACTTTTATATTTTTTATTATGAATTAAATACTCTTTCAAACTAATTAAATGATTAAAAATACTAAAACTATTAAGAAAAATCTGAAACTTTTTTATAAAATACTTTATACTAATACAAAGCTAAGAAAAATACAAAAGGTGTAACAACTTATTTTAATAAGCTGTAAATAAGCTAAATTAAACGTATAAGCTAAAATGGAAAACAAGACTTATGTATTAAATTGTGCCAACCATAACCAGTCAAAGACCCAAGGGCAATTGGTAACGTGTGTGTGTGGTGAGCTGGGTGGCCAGGGTTCGAATCCCAGCAATGGCTTTTTGATTTTTATTTTCTTTTTGAAACTGATTAAGCACACTAAGATAAGCAAATTTCAAAACTACAACTTTTTATGAAAACAACTAATAAGCTCAGTTTGAGCTTATTATACTTAACAGTTATATAAGAAATGAAATAAGCAAAATGATTTAGCCAATTGGCTAATTAAGCTAATAAATAAGCAAATGCTAATTGAAATAAGCTAAGGAACTGAGAATAAGCTAATACAACAACTGAGAAAGCAAAATGAATTGGAAATAAGCACTACAAATTCCAAATAAGCACAAGCTTATCTGTTTGCACAGGACACTTATTTAGATATCTAGGTACTTTCTAGCTTATATTTAAGCACTTATATAAATTAGGAAATGAAAATAAAGACTGGCACTAACTAGTTAACCAGTTAAGCTATCCAAAAAGCTAAAAATCTAACTATGGTGTCCACTGGCAAGCTTGTGACAAGCTTTTGAAAAAGCTAGTAAACACTGGTTACTCAGTGTACTATATGAAATGGGACAAATAAAAAGCAATGAGCAGTCCTATTAAATAAGCTAATAAGGTGAAAATAAGCTTTGGACTAGAGAGATAGCTAGGTGAGCTTCTTAAAAAACTAAAGTGCACAAGCTAGGTGTCACTAATAAGCTCTCTGAGAGCTTGTGAAATAGGCTAGCAACACTGTGCACAGGGCATGATTTTGAAAAAGTGCTTAAAAGAAATAAAGAGATAAGCAGTTTATAAGTTAAATATATATAAGCTAATATTTTTCTAATTAAGTTAAGCAGCAAAAGTTTAATATCCCAAAAGCTTATAGCATGAAACTCAATATTAAACCCTAAATAAAATTATCTATTTTATTCAAAAACTGTCTAAGTGATAATTTTGACTTTTTGAAATACATTAGTAAGTTGACTTTTATGAGATTTGAATGATCCTAGGCTACTAAATATGTTATATTAAGCTATTATGAGACTAAATTAAGCTAGATAAACAACTTTCAAAACAGTATGCATGTTTATTCAATCAAAAATCCTAACAAATATGAGACTAGGACAGAATTAAGGTGATTTTGACTTTTTATAGAACAAGGACTAGTTTTCTTTGTTGCACTGAGATATATTAACCTAATATAACATGAATCAACTAATAACAAAGGCTTTAATAAACTTTAACACAGTTAACAAATCAAATCCAAACAACAATTTATGAGATTGTTTTGAACCTTTTAACACTAAAACAGATTTTCAAACCAAGAAAGCTATAAATTAACTTGTACTAACTATGTTTAGACAAGATTAAACTAAAATTAACAAGAATTAACCACTAATATTTAAGAAATGCAAATTATGATAAAATGGCTTACAAATGGTATCCAGCTAAAAACAGATAACAAGGACCAAGTATCCACCCTAATAGCTTACCACTAAGCTTCTAAACCCAAGCAATCCACAATCAACCCTGTTCCATCTTCTTGATCATCTCTTTGCTCATTTTTTTATTTTTAACTACTTTTTTGGTATTTTTAGGTGATTTTGAGTTTTACTTCTAAACTGAGTTTTAAGGTTTTTAAAAGCTTTAAGAAGCTTTCTAGGAGCTTACATTAGCTTATGAGTCCAAGACAACAACTACAAACATCATTCAAACTATCATGAGATTTTTTATAACTTGAAATTTTGCATAAACTTGAAATGAGATTAAAACTTGAAATTAATCACTGGAAAAGATTCACATACACTAAAGATACTTAAACAAAGTTCTTGAAAGCTTTAAATTATACTGGAATTGTAAAATTATTTAATACGACATACATTAACTAAAAATAATACTAGATAGATCACTCCTCTGCTTCTCCTCTTTCTTTATAGACTTGAGAGACTCCCCACATGCCTCTGATCATTTCCCACTTAAAATCTTGGCCATTGGATGAGTCAAAGCAATCTCAGCCTTCAAATTCACTTTTGGCGCCAAAAAGTAGTACTAGTGGATTAGAGCAGGTTTTCTTCAATTAAGAATTCTTGGAAGATTGTAGAGGTGGAGGGGACAAAATGAGAAGTAGATATGGAGCTAGGAGTGATTTTGCAGCAAAAACAGGGGATGTAAGGTGAGGTGAAGTGTTTGATGGTGGGGAAGCATTAAATGCTAGGTGGCTGGTATACAGGTGGAAGGGGAGTGGGTAATGAGCTGGAGACAGGTGGTGGTGAGGTGGAGAGGTGGTGAGGTGGTGGTGAAACCACCTGGTTTTGAGTTAACAGGTGTGGGAGAGGAGATGAACAGTGCTCCTGGTATTTGGCGGGTTTGACTTTGTTTGACCGAGGATTTTAATATTAAGCTGGGGGTTCACAATTGGATAATGGCAGGGTTCAAATTGGTTTGTGAACTGGCTCAAGGGTCTAGAGTTCAAGGTCCAAGGTCCAAGGGATTGGGGTTGGGCTAGTTACTGGTTTGGGTTTGATTTGGTTTTTGGGTTTGTTAATAATAGGGTCCGTTTGTTGTAGCTTATAAACACAAGGACCATTTATGTAATTCTGCCAATTTGAGGGACCAAACCTGTCACTTTTCCAAAGTTATAAAAAGGACCAAATTTGCCAATCTTTAATAGTACAAGGATAACATTTGATTATTTTCCTTTTTTAAATATCCAAGGACCAATTTTGACACTTTTGTAAAGTTGAGGGACCTTTTCTGTCATTTTCCCAAAGATTCATTCAAGGACCATTTTTGACAATTTAAAATATTTCAGGGACCATGAATGAAATTTTTCTTTATTTTGATTCCAGGGACTAGATTTGACAACTTTTGAAACTTGGGGGACTAAAACTGCCAATTATGCAAACTTGATACGTTTTTCACCATATTTTGATGTTTTTGCATTTAAAACACATAAAACACTTATTTGTGATATTTTAATCATTTTGATGCATTTAAAGTGTTTTCGGATGTTTTTGCAGTTTAAATGGTACAAAAATGATGAGTATTTAGACACTCATCAATCCCCACACTAAGATATTGCTAGTCCCTAGCAATCTTTTGAGAAAAGTTAATGGATTTCATCTCTTTACCAAAAGCCATTACTTCTGGAGTAGCCAATTGTTTTAGTTCAAGTAAGAACCTTGGCACACTGATAACCAAATAATTTTGAGCAAATCATAAGTCAGAACGGATTTGATTTGTCTTTACCGAAACCGCTTGTTTCGGACTAGCCAACTCTTAGATAAATTATCAATATTATCTTTGGTGAGCCGATTACCAATTATGGTTTTCCAACTGCCTTTACCACAAGCCATAAACTTGCGGGCTAGCCAACTCTTCACTAATTAAAGATATGGTGAGTTGAACACCATACAATTTTGGGCAAATTGCAAGCCATAAACGGATTTGAGATATCTTTACCAAGAGCCGTTTGCTCCTGGATTAGCCAATCCTTATGTGGGTTAGACATAGCGTACTGATTACCATTTGCGAGTAAGTGAAAACACTTACTCCAAAAACATTTTGGCCAAAAATGGGGGAATTGGGTGGTATAATTACATGATAAAATTCGTGAGAATTCTTCCCCACACTAGAAATGAATATTGCCCTCAATATTCAAAGTACCGGCGGTTATGCCGAAACATAGAACATAAAAGGGAAATACTACGACCATTATTTTGTTTCTGATATATACACTTTTATTTTTATTTTTTTTTTTTTTTTTTGAAAACTTGTATACAAATGGGCAACTCCCCACACTAGGGTGGTAGAAAGTAGAAAGAAGTCAGAAATATGGGTGAAAACCCATATGGTGTGTGCTACTGTTTTTGATTCCCGAGTCACTAGCTTGACTCGATCCCTGCATTCATTGGTTCATGGGGAAAGTTTGTAGATCCGGGACAACCACAGGTGGAATGTCCTCTCCAAAATAGTGCTTTAATCGATGACCATTCACTTTAAAATTTGGACCATCGGGTTGAGATAACTCAATAGTACCATAAGGATAAATCTTAGCAATAGTAAATGGACCAGACCAACGGGACTTGAGCTTTCCCGAGAATATCTTCAATCTTGAATTAAAAAGAAGGACTCGATCACCAACGTTGAAAACGCGGTTTTTGATTTTGGAGTCATGAATCTTCTTTGTCTTTTGTTTGTAGATCAAAGAGTTCTCGTATGCTTGATCACGGAGTTCATTTAATTCTTTCATTTGAACTTTTCGTGATCACCACCGTCTGAATATCGAAGTTGGCATGTTTCAAGGCCAAGTATGCTTTGTGCTCAAGCTCAATCGGCAGATGACATGCCTTTCCGTACACTAGCTTGTATGGAGTACACCCGATTGGTGTTTTATAAGCTGTACGGAAGGCCCCGAGTGCGTCATCCGTTTATCCGACCGGGATGCACGGTTTTCGCCTCTGTCCTTTCAAGAATTCTTTTATACCTCGGTTGGAAACTTCCACTTGCCCACTTGTTTGGGGGTGGTACGCAGGAGAGAGACGGTGGGTTACACCATACTTTTGCATGACTCTATCAAATTGGTCATTGCAGAAATGTGTACCACGATCACTGATTATAGCTCATGGAGTTCCAAACCTAGCAAAAAGAGATTTTAAAAATTTCACAACAACTCGGGCATCGTTGGTAGGTAAAGCTTTCGCTTCAACCCATTTTGACAAATAGTCAACAACCACAAGTATGTATTTGTTTCCTCGAGATGATGGAAATGGCCCCATAAAGTCAATGCCCCAGATGTCAAATATCTCACACACTTGAATGGCGTTTTGCGGCATTTCATTTCTTTGAGAGATATTTCCGTGACGTTGACAAGCGTCACAGGTTTTGACAAATTCGTGGGCATCCTTGTAAATCGTAGGCCAATAAAACCCGGAATCAAACACCTTTTTGGCGGTGTAATTTGGACTATGATGTCCCCCGGTGGGTCTAGCATGGCAAGCTTTGAGAATGTCAATAGCTTCCTGTCCATAAACACACCGTCGGATGACTTGATCCGCACAGATTTTGAATAAGTAGGGGTCGTCCCAGAAGTAATGTTTAACATCCTTGAAGAATTTGTTCTTCTGTTGGGTCGACATCCCTTTCACTATGAAGTTACCCGCATGGTATTTTGCGAAGTCAGCAAACCATGGGGTAGTAGAGTCTCCACGAAAAGAAACCGCATTGAGTGTCTCGAGAGGAAATGTTTCATTTATTTCCTTTTTCTCGAAAACATCTTGGTGAGGGTTTTCTAATTGGGACAAATGATCAGCAGCCAGGTTCTCAGCTCCTTTTTATCACGATAATGATATCAAATTCTTGCAGGAGGAGAACCCAACGGAGCAATCTCGGCTTTGCATCTTGTTTTGCAAAGAGATATTTGAGAGCCGAGTGATCCGTATATACCACGCATTTGGTCAAGATTAGATATGGCCGAAACTTCTCAAACGCATACACCACGGCTAGTAGCTCTTTTTCTGTGGTGGTGTAATGGGTTTGAGCTTCAGTCATAGTCTTACTTGCATAGTGGATAGGCTGAAAATGCTTGGATCTACGTTGCCCTAGGACTGCACCAATAGCAAAATCACTTGCATCGCACATGAGCTCAAAAGGCAAATCCCAGTCGGGAGCAACGAGAATGGGTGCTTCAGTAAGCTTTTTCTTTAATGTTTCAAAAGCTTTGATGCACTCAGGTGAAAAGATAAAAGGAGCATCTTTTTCAAGAAGATGGGTCATAGGCCAGGCGATTTTTGAAAAGTCTTGTATGAATCTGCGATAAAAACCGGCATGACCTAAAAAACTCCTAATACCTTTGACGGTAGTAGGTTGAGGCAATTTAGCAATAACATCGACTTTTGCTCTATCTACCTCAATCCCGTTTTTTGAAATCTTATGGCCAAGGACTATGCCTTCTTTGACCATAAAGTGGCTCTTCTCCCAATTTAGACAAAGATTGGTGTCTTCACACCGTTTTAGCATTTTATCTAAATGGGAGAGACATGTTTGAAACGAGTCCCCAATGACCGAGAAGTCATCCATAAACACCTCCATTGTTTCCCCGATCATGTCGTGGAAAATGGCCATCATACATCGTTGGAACGTGCCAGGAGCATTACATAGGCCAAAAGGCATACGTCTATAGGCAAAAGTTCCGTATGGGCAGGTGAATGTGGTCTTTTCTTGATCCTTTGGATCAATGGGGATCTGAAAATAACCCGAGAAACCATCTAGGAAACAATAGTATTCGTTTCCTGCTAATCTCTCAAGCATTTGGTCCATGAAGGGTAGAGGAAAATGGTCTTTTCGGGTGGCGTCATTCAACTTGCGATAGTCAATGCAAACACGCCATCCCGTAACCAGCCGAGTTGGAATTAACTCGTTTTCTTCATTTGTGACAACAGTTATGCCACCCTTTTAGGAACACAGTGAATTGGGCTAACCCAAGGACTATCCGAGATCGGGTAAATTAATCCTGCATCAAGAAGTTTAAGAACCTCTTGTTTAATAACATCATGGATCTTAGGATTAACTCTTCTCTGATGTTGAACTGCTGGTTTGAAGTCATCCTCCATTAAGATTTTGTGAGTACAAAACTCAGGGTTGATACCCTTAATGTCGGAGAGTTTCCAAGCAATTGCTTGCTTGTGTGACTTCAAGACCTTTATGAGAGCAGCTTTTTCATCTTTACTCAAATCTCGAGCAATAATGACGGGTAATTTATCATCACCCTCAAGAAATGCATACTCGAGATGAGGTGGTAAGTCCTTAAGTTCTACTTCAGGAAATTCTTCAGTTTTCTCAACTGACTTGACTTCCTTGTTATGAAGCTTGACGGGAGGGAGTGATGATGGATCATCATTAAGCAATTTCTCAATGAGAAGAATATCTCCCTCGATGTCAATTGGAGCGTGATCAATTTTCCATGGAACTGAATCACTAGACAAGTATGCTTCAATCTCTTCCAAGATGAAGTCACTTTCCTCAAATGGAGTGAGAGAAGGAGTAGAATTGGCAATGATGGGTTGAGATGAATGAGTGAGATTATCACTCGAAGAATTATGATCATAACCAAGAACTTCTTGAGAGTACTCTTCAGAAGCAACATCAATGATATCTATTCGGTTAACCGACTCAGAATCATAGTTTGCGGAGTACCTTGAAGTTTGATCAAGGTTAAAGGTGACAGCTTTATTACCCACACGTAATGTGATTTCTTGCTCAAATACATCAATGAGAGCACGGCCCGTTCTCAGGAATCCTCGTCCAACAATGAGAGGAACCCGTGGATCAGCATCGAAATCAACAACTACAAAGTCAGCAGGAAAATGGAACTTTCCTACTTTCACAAATACGTCCTCGGCAATGCCAAGTGGACGGGATATTGTACGATCTGCAAGCTCAAGAGTCATGCATGTAGGAATAAGGTCCGGAAGAGAAAGTTTCTTCCATACTGAATGAGGCATCAGGTTAATGCTTGCACCAAGATCGGCTAAGGCAAAGCATTCAACCATCCCTGGAAATACACAATGTAAGAGAAATTTTCCAGATCTCCAAGCTTTCTCGAAGCTTCTTCAAGATAACTGCTGAGCAGCTTCGTTCAGAGGAGTTTTGCCATCTCAAACAAAGCTTTTCCTTGTTGCTTAACATGTGTTTAAGAGTTGATGCAAACTTGGGCATCAGCATGATAGCATCCGCAAAGCTTATGTCAAAATGTAGTTCTTGGAAAATTTGAAAAAATTTGTCCATTTGATGATTGGCTTTTTCGCGGAGCTTTTGCTCATTCAAACGTGATGGGTAAGGAATAGAAGATTTGGATTTGGGGTTTTCAACGAGAGCTACCTGGAGGTTCAAAACAACTCCTGGATTGGATTTGGGTTTCTGGACAACTTGAGGTTGGACATCGTTGGCACCTCCGTTATTAGTAGGAAGTTCCTTGTCCTTTGTAGTCTCAGGTTCACTTTCCACTACCTTCGGGAGAGAAGAAGAGGTAGTAGGAATAGCGGGTCCATTATATGAAACACCACTTTCGGTTGTGATCGCCTTTGCATCGCCCCTCGGGTTAGCGATCGTGTTGCTCGGAAGTTTTCCCGAGCCCGAGGGTTGATCATTTAAAGACTTCTTTAGATCAGCGATCTGACCGACTAACAACCTGTTCATTTCATCTTGGGATTTCATGAATTGTTTCAATAACTCATCAGATGATGGTCCAGTTGGAACAATGGCTTGAGTTTGATTAGGAAAATTCTGGCCTCTAATGTTTGGATTAGGGCCTTGATTTTGAAAATTTCCTTGATTAGGATTCACATTCCCATGAAATTGATTCCCTCGATTGAAATTGTTTTGATTAAGATTTCCTTGATGTTGGAAACCTTGATTTGGTCCGGGATAAAAATTACCTTGGTTTTGATAACCTTGGTTCATTCTAGGTTGGTTCCGGTTTTGCATGTTAGGATTCGGCTAAAACCGGTGGTCCCTGATAAGTGTTAGCATGGTAGTTTGGTTCATTTTGAGGACGGTATTGATTACCTCCTTGATGTGAAGTACCGGCTATAGCATTGGCTTCAAATGGACTACCATCGGTGGCAGTATAGTTGTAGTATGCATGAGGGCCACCACAAGTAACACAGACCTCGACTTTCTTTACTTCACCATGTGATGGTGTCTGTGTGAAAGTGACTTTCTTTTGGTTAGCAAGAACCAAAGCCTGAACAATATCCGTGAGTTTGTCAATCTTAGCATCGGTGCTAGATGTACTCACGTGAGATGAAGTAGAAGGTCCTGCATTAGACCGAGTCGATATGTCTTTGTTCGGAAAGGGCGGACCTGGGACTTGTTTTCAATGATTTGCAAGGCTTCTTTTGTGGTCTTGCTCAGAAATTACCTCCCGCGGAGGCATTTAAAGAGTCTTGGTTAGTCTGGTTCAAACCATTGTAGAAAGTATCCATTTGCATTAACTCGGTAAAACCATGATGTGGACACTTCCGGAGCAATTCTTTGTAACGATCCCATGCCTCCCCGAATGATTCATCAAATCTTTGAGAAAATTTCATTATCTCATTCTTAAGACTTGTAGTTCGGGATGGAGGATAGAATTCGTTAACAAATTTGGTGACTAAATCCTCCCATGTCACAATGGAACGAGGGGGTTGTTTCTCAAGCCAATTCCGGGCTTGTCCCTCTAGAGAGAATGGGAACAGAAGAAGCTTAATTGCTTCATGTGGGACATTCTTGTATTTGATGGTAGATGCAATCTTGTTAAACCATCGAATATGTGCATGAGGATCATCCCGCTCAAAACCATAAAATTGGCTTTGGGTTACAAGATTAAGCAACCCGGTTTTGAGCTCAAAGGTATCAGCCACGATGGCTGGGACAATAATGGCATCTCCGTAACCCTCGATGGGTGCTTGGAGAAGCTCATTCATCGGTTTGTCTTCTGCCATTACGACAGGGGGTGGTGGTACTAGACGTTCCTCAGTCACGGCTGAAGGAGCAGAACGTCCTCTACGTCTACGAGGAATATTTGCAAGCTCAGAAAGTGGACTTGTAGAGCTGGAAGAACGAGTGCGCATGCACTAAGTTTAAAAATCAGTTTTCAAAAACAAATGCGAGGCAAAACGACAAGTGAACTTAACCAATAATCACAAATGAAATGGCTTCTTTGAAAAAGGTACACCAAATCACAAGGACACAAAGGCAAGTTTTAAATCTTTTGTTCGGGAACTTATTAATGGTCACACCCCCAGTTGGTAGGTGTACTACCTTGGTTTGCGGTGGTTGATTTTTATGTATTTAAGTACCACTAAAAAGACGTAGGTATGGATTTGTGCCAAAGGTTTAAAAACTTTTGAACAATATTTTTGGTATCGTCTCGTTTAACCAATTCGTACCTCTTTAAGAATCACCTTAAAGAAAATACAAGATAGAAAACGTTACGATTGTTTTGTTGTTTTATATATTTTTGGTGTTGTTAACACTTTAGGAAAAGTGTTAATGACTTTTTGATATCTTAAAAAAACTGTTTACAAAAGGTGGTATATGTGCAAGTACGGGTCTGAGAATGTTTAAAAACACGCTAAAGCCTCCCGGCATGGCGCCAAAATTTGATTGGGTCCAGACAGTCAAGTTTATCACACAAGCTAACCACTTGTGAATGGTCAACCGTAATAAAATTCAAACTGTCTAAAACCAATGCAATTATGATCTGGAGAGTATAGTGTTTCCACAGGTCGTTAAGTCCCACGGAGGATTAATGGTGTTTAACACTTTCAGATGTCGAATAATCACTAAGGATAGTGATCAGTAAGGATTTTGAAATATTTATACCTAAAGAAAAAGTTTGTAAATTACAAGGGCTTAAATGCAAATTAAAGAAAATTAAAAAGCTAAAATATATTAAATAAACGCTATCACTATTTTTAAAATGATGTTTTTCTTGATTTATAAAACAAAATAACTTAAATAAACTATTTTAATTAAAACGTAAACTTAAATTATCTAAAAACGTGACCTAGAATGAAAACGTGCGTTATATGTAAAAATTACGCGAGTGGGCAAGAAAAAACGTAAAATTTGTAAAATAAAAGTCCTACGAGTGTAAAAACAATTTTCTTACTTACTATATGACAAAAGAAAATTTTAGAAAAAAGATTTATATTTTTTTGACTTTTATATTTTTTATTATGAATTAAATACTCTTTTAAACTAATTAAATGATTTAAAATACTAAAACTATTAAGAAAAATCTGAAACTTTTTTATAAAATACTTTATACTAATACAAAGCTAAGAAAAATACAAAAGGTGTAACAACTTATTTTAATAAGCTGTAAATAAGCTAAATTAAACGTATAAGCTAAAATGGAAAACAAGACTTATGTATTAAATTGTGCCAACCATAACCAGTCAAAGACCCAAGGGCAACTGGTAACGTGTGTGTTTGGTGAGCTGGGTGGCCAGGGTTCGAATCCCAGCAATGGCTTTTTGATTTTTATTTTCTTTTTTTGGATTTTTCTTTTGAAACGATTAAGCACACTAAGATAAGCAAATTTCAAAACTACAACTTTTTATGAAAACAACTAATAAGCTCAGTTTGAGCTTATTATACTTAACAGTTATATAAGAAATGAAATAAGCAAAATGATTTAGCCAATTGGCTAATTTAGCTAATAAATAAGCAAATGCTAATTGAAATAAGCTAAGGAACTGAGAATAAGCTAATACAACAACTGAGAAAGCAAAATAAATTGGAAATAAGCACTACAAATTCCAAATAAGCACAAGCTTATCTGTTTGCACAAGACACTCATTTAGATATCTAGGTACTTTCTAGCTTATATTTAAGAACTTATATAAATTAGGAAATGAAAATAAAGACTGGCACTAACTAGTTAACCAGTTAAGCTATCCAAAAAGCTAAAAATCTAACTATGGTGTCCACTGGCAAGCTTGTGACAAGCTTTTGAAAAAGCTAGTAAACACTGGTTACTCAGTGTACTATATGAAATGGGACAAATAAAAAGCAATGAGCAGTCCTATTAAATAAGCTAATAAGGTGAAAATAAGCTTTGGACTAGAGAGATAGCTAGGTGAGCTTCTTAAAAAACTAAAGTGCACAAGCTACGTGTCACTAATAAGCTCTCTGAGAGCTTGTGAAATAGGCTAGCAACACCACGGGGCATGATTTTGAAAAAGTGCTTAAAAGAAATAAAGAGATAAGCAGTTTATAAGTTAAATATATATAAGCTAATATTTTTCTAATTAAGTTAAGCAGCAAAAGTTTAATATCCCAAAAGCTTATAGCATGAAACTCAATATTAAACCCTAAATAAAATTATCTATTTTATTCAAAAACTGTCTAAGTGATAATTTTGACTTTTTGAAATAAACTAGTAAGTTGACTTTTATGAGATTTGAATGATCCTAGGCTACTAAATATGTTATATTAAGCTATTATGAGACTAAATTAAGCTAGATAAACAACTTTCAAAACAGTATGCATGTTTATTCAATCAAAAATCCTAACAGATATGAGTCTAGGACAGAATTAAGGTGATTTTGACTTTTTATAGAACAAGGACTAGTTTTCTTTGTTGCACAGAGATATATTAACCTAATATAACATGAATCAACTAATAACAAAGGCTTTAACAAACTTTAACACAGTTAACAAATCAAATCCAAACAACAATTTATGAAACTGTTTTGAACCTTTTAACACTAAAACAGATTTTCAAACCAAGAAAGCTATAAATTAACTTGTACTAACTATGTTTAGACAAGATTAAACTAAAATTAACAAGAATTAACCACTAATATTAAGAAATGCAAATTATGAGAAAATGGCTTACAAATGGTATCCAGCTGAAAACAGATAACAAGGACCAAGTATCCACCCTAATAGCTTACCACTAAGCTTCTAAACCCAAGAAATCCACAATCAACCCTGCTCCATCTTCTTGATCATCTCTTTGCTCATTTTTTATTTTTAACTAATTTTTTTGGTATTTTTGGTATTTTTGATTTTTTACTTCTAAACTGATTTTAAAGGTTACTAAAAGCTTTAAGAAGCTTTCTAGGAGCTTACATTAGCTTATGAGTCCAAGACAACAACTACAAACATCATTCAAACTATCATGAGAATTTTTTTTAACTTGAAATTTTGCATAAACTTGAAATGAGATTAAAACTTGAAATTAATCACTGGAAAAGATTCACATACACTAAAGATACTTAAACAAAGTTCTTGAAAGCTTTAAATTATACTGGAATTGTAAAATTATTTAATACGACATACATTAGCTAAAAATAATACTAGATAGATCACTCCTCTGCTTCTCCTCTTTCTTTATAGACTTGAGAGACTCCCCACATGCCTCTAATCATTTCCCACTTAAAATCTTGGCCATTGGATGAGTCAAAGCAATCTCATCCTTCAAATTCACTTTTGGCGCCAAAAAGTAGTACTAGTGGATTAGAGCAGGTTTTCTTCAATTAAGAATTCTTGGAAGATTGTAGAGGTGGAGGGGACAAAATGAGAAGTAGATATGGAGCTAGGAGTGATTTTGCAGCAAAAAAAGGGGATGTAAGGTGAGGTGAAGTGTTTGATGGTGGGGAAGCATTAAATGCTAGGTGGTGGTATACTGGTGGAAGGGAGTGGGTAATGAGCTGGAGACAGGTGGTGGTGAGGTGGAGAGGTGGTGAGGTGGTGGTGAAACCACCTGGTTTTGAGTTAACAGGTGTGGGAGAGGAGATGAACAGTGCTCCTGGTATTTGGCGGGTTTGACTTTATTTGACCGAGGATTTTAATATTAAGCTGGGGGTTCACAATTGGATAATGGCAGGGTTCAAATTGGTTTGTGAATTGGCTCAAGGGTCTAGAGTTCAAGGTCCAAGGTCCAAGGGATTGGGGTTGGGCTAGTTACTGGTTTGGGTTTGATTTGGTTTTTGGGTTTGTTAATAATAGGGTCCGTTTGTTGTAGCTTATAAACACAAGGACCATTTATGTAATTCTGCCAATTTGAGGGACCAAACCTGTCACTTTTCCAAAGTTATAAAAAGACCAAATTTGCCAATCTTTAATAGTACAAGGATAACATTTGATAATTTTCCTTTTTTAAATATCCAAGGACCAATTTTGACACTTTTGTAAAGTTGAGGGACCTTTTCTGTCATTTTCCCAAAGATTCATTCAAGGACCATTTTTGACAACTTAGAATATTTCAGGGACCTTGAATGATAATTTTCTTTATTTTGATTTACCAGGGACTAGTTTTGACAACTTTTGAAACTTGGGAGACAAAAGCGCCAATTATGCAAACTTGATACGTTTTCACCGATTTTGATGTTTTGCATTTAAAACACATAAAACACTTATTTGTGATATTTTTATCATTTTGATGCATTTCTGAGTGTTTTCAGATGTTTTTGCAGTTTAAATGGTACAAAAATGATGAGTATTTAGACACTCATCAGTGCCACTCCCCATTACCATCACTAGGTGGTCTATTCCAATCCCACTTATGTTTAGGCTTTTCAATTTTCCACCTATTCATGACAAGGTTGACGGGCAAACTTCCTAGGAACTCGGTCATCTTCCTAAATACTAAGGCGTCCTCGATCGGGTTCACTTCCATGTCCCTAGCCATCTCTTTTTCATGGAAAGTTGCTTTACTAGCAAAGGCTTCATCTAAGTAGAAAGGTCGTTGGGGACCTATGAGGTTCTTATCTATCCAAGGTCCATATCTAGAGGGCGCTCTATCCAACCTAATCTCATGTGGGATTTCCTCTTCTTTGTAGTATGTATGCTTTTTGACATCGTAGATTGACCTAGCACTCCCCTCTCCTACCACTATCTTGGACATCTTACAATCGATGATAGCACTAGCGGTAGCTAAGAATCCTCTTCCTACTAGTAATGGGCACGTCAGGTCCTTATTCATGTCTAGCACATGAAAGTCGGCCAAAAGAGTCAACTCTCTTACGTGTACTTCCATGTCTTTAATTATCCCCACCGGATATGCAACACTACCGTTCGCTAGACCTAAGATGGTTTCCGTTGGTTCTATCTTACCTAAGTTAAGGCTTCTATGGAGGGAAAACGGAACAAGATTGATGCTTGATCCTAAGTCGGCTAGAGTATCGAGAGGTTTGGAAGTTCCAAGCCTACATGGAAGAGTAAATAGCCTGGGATCGTCTAACTTTTTAGGTTGATTATTTCACACAAAAGCGGACCCATGTTTTCTAAGTTTAAGTTCTAACTCATATTTTTCTTTTAAAGCATTATAATAAGGTGCATGAGCTAAGACTTCAAGAACCGGTTTTTCTTGATAGAGTTCCTTGTACTCCTCCTCTAGACTAGGTTTGGGTTCTCGGTTGACGGGTTTCTCAAGAGTAGGTTCTACCAATGGTGCAGGGCCTTGGTACCTCATTTTGGATGGCTTGGAACCCTTTCTGATAGCATTTACCGAGTGAACCATTGGGTGTGAGGGACATGGATGTGCACTCTCCCATGGTGAACAAGAACATGAAGTTGACGAAATTGAATTCACTTTTGGGTTCTTTATAGTATCACTTGGGAGTTCTCCAATTTCCGGTCATTAAAGGCTTTTAAGAGGGCATCAAGCTTGTTTGTCATCTCGCCTTGTCTTCGCTTAAAATCGGCTTCAAGCTTAGTCAATCGAGTCATAAAACAAAAACTCTTTTCATTCTTCAAACTTTTGTTTCAAGTGACATAACCACCACATCTCTATCCTCATATCACCTACAATATCATTATTCCTCTTCACTCAACTCCTTCTCGAAGCCGACTTACAATCTCTCGGCAACATCCCGCCAACAACCATCGGTATGCTTACTCAGCTTCACATACTCTCAACATGTCCCAACACACTCACTGTACACATTCTTTTGAAAACATTAACATTTACATTAGCACTAGAAAATCATAATTTGAGCAAAAACCTAATTGATAACAAATTCTTTTTATTTTATTTTACACTTTTGACAAACCAATAAATCACGATACACATTAATCGTCATCGTACCCTTATTATTTATATGTAAATTAAAATCTAATTATGTAAGTGATACCCGTAACAAAGAGCCAAGCATTGTCTACTTATTAATTAGTAGCATGTAACTTGGATATTATGTTGATTAATAAATACCTTCTATATAGTATTTGTTAAACCATAAAACAAAAAAGATTAGATTACATTTTTCTTGTTAGAAACCAAGTACTGTAACAAACTTCAGTTAATAGTTTTTTATTTATTTTTTATTTATTTTTTGTTTTTTTTTTCTTTTTTTCTCAAAAAATTAGCAAACCCAGCTTATTATGTAATGGGATTCGTAGTTGTGGTTGTCTCCATATAAAATATGAGCCATTGCTTAAGACGTCTTAGAACAGGTAAAAGACAAAGTATGTTGTTTATTTGTTCATATGAAATGCATAAACTATTAAGCTCAAGTTTAGCCAATATGATAAAGCACAATGACATAAACGGAAAATAGTTGAATAAACCAAACAAGCAGAACACAAAAATTGAGACGACAGAATTAAAAACAAACAAAAGTTGAAGGCTTTAGTTCTTTCTTAAAAAGAAAATTTTGAGTCCTGTACTCAAGAAATTTACTAGCAAATTATCCCTAATTTGTTACTTCCATAGTGTTATTTATATAGTGATGTACGGTTTGTTCATTAATCCATGTGAGATAAAGTCACAAAAAAAGCTCTTTTCTTCCTCAATCTTTTGTTTCAAGTGACATAATCACCACCTCTCTATCCTCATATCACCCAGAATATCATTATTCTTCTTCACTCTCCTCCATCTCCCAGCCAACGTGCAATCTCTCGGCAACATCCCACCAACAACCATCGGTATGCTCACTCAGCTTCACATACTCTCAACACGTCCCAACAGACTCACTCATCACATTTTTTTTGAAAACATTAACATATATTAACACTAAATCTAGAGGTCTATGTATTCAAAACCACTTTCAGACGCATATCTTCATGAAACAAGCTATCACATTCAAACAAAAGTAACTATGATACTTTACTATCAAATTATTCCCACACTCTAAGCTTAGCCTATTCAAATATACTTTACTACTGAAACTCTAGACAAAAATTTATCAATGTCATTAATTTGTTACATTTAGCACTAGAAAAACATAATGTGAGCAAAAACTTAATTGATAACAATTTCTTTTTATTTTATTTTACACTTTTGACAACCCAATAAATCACGGTACATATTAATCGTCAACATACCCTTATTAATTATATGTAACTAATATGTATATACTCGGTGTACAAAAACTTAATCGATAACAAATTATTTTTATTTTATTTTACACTTTTGACAACCCAATAAATCGCAATACACATAAATCATCAACGTACCCTTACTATTTATATGTAACTAACATGTAACTAACTGCTTATTGATTTTTACTTAATAGTTAAAGTATAGATTTAACTAAAATTATGTGAACGAATGGTAAACTATTAGGCTTGTATATGATAGATATACGATTCGATGTGTAAATCTCTAAATTTGCGCCACTTTATAGCATGTCATATTGATGGCTTTGTACCTACATGTGTTTTTCATCTCAAAGTTACCTTCCAAGTAATCATATCAAAGTATCACTTATGCTTAAAAAGATAACGAAGTGGTTAGCTCGCATATGCCACATGCTCTGATGAATAATGTTCTTGTGAATTACATTTATAAACTAAAGCCGGAAATGAATTTGATTTAGAACATAAATTAGTGTTGAAGTTTTATTGTGAGTGAGGATAAAAACAAACAAATGTAAGTTTACTGAAACATCCCTTAGATTTTTACCATCTCTAAAGTAAATTTATCATCCATTTGCCACTTTTGCCACAGTCAGATATCAGTGAAATTAAACATAAGTTTTATAGAAATGTATGTTTTCTTAATCAATAAGCTAGATTCGAATAACATAAACGGAAAGCAGGTAGATGTTTAAAAGTAGGACTATAAAATAAATAAATAAAATAATAACAATTTAACACAATAAAAAAGAACTATTCACGAATGTACATATTATAGATCGTACCTGAATAGGCACAGGCACAAAATATTCTTGTCATTAACCTCATAATGTTAATAATATATTGATCCAAAGTCTTCTTATTCATCGATGTGGGACAATTACAAAGCCAAAATTCATTCCACCTTCAAGCCTTGACGTGTCATTACCCTCATGACTCTCCTCAAAGTACTGCACCGAGGCACAACAGAGCCATCTCACTTAAAACCCTCACTCCTAACTACCCTCCCTCCCCAAGTCCCAACTCGAGCATCAACTTGAACACATCACATGCACTTATGGACGGCGCACATGTGACGTCACCGGCCACCAAACTAACCAGAAACATTCCTATAATGATTTTAAAAACTTAGTTTTTTTCTTAAAATAATTTACTTGAGAATAATTTGTTAATTTAGTGTCATTATACTACATTTCTAAATTTCCTTAAACAAGTTCCTTGAATCAACAATAACTTAACGGTTAGAATCTGAAATGACATTTGCTTAAAACTACATGGACTTTTAGCGAAGCATTTTAACGTGTATGTTAGTTAAGGATTAGCTTTTTACGCGTGAAAACAGGGATGCACATTTGGATTTAGATGTTAGAGAAATTATACTATATCAATTCGATCCTGTAACTTTTTGAACGTGTGAATATAAAGACATTTGGATTATCGCAGGCAGGCACTGCCATGGACGTGGGTGTTGGCAGAGCTATAACAACGGTGATAGCAATCGATAAAGAAGTAAACAACCAGACAATTGCTTTTCCTGCAGTCCATTTTGTGCATCACCAAAGTTAGTGCCAAACTCAAAAGGTGGTTTAATTCTACTCATTAGAACTAATTATAACTTGTCCATAATATATATGTTTTAACATTGACGTGTCGAATTTTTATAGCCTCAACATTTACAAATTTAGCAAACTTTTATTACATTTTTTTCATAAAGAAATAGGTGTCCTATTATTTGATAACGCTTAACTTCATGGTTATCAACTTTTGAAAAACCATATTGGTACAATGTGTCTGAGAAACTTTATACGTCAAATTCAAAAACATCAATGAAACATGACAACTTATTTCCTTTTAGAGTATATCACTATGTCATTAGGCCCAACAGTAGTAAGCCTAATAATATATGTTTCGCTTCAAGCCCAAAAATATAAACATTTCTTGCATTGGAGTTAATTTAAAATGATAATCCTTCCATCTCAAAAAATTTATTCTATTATTCGTTTTGAGATGTCTCAAGATAATTGTCTCAACTTTACTGACAACCAATCAAAAGACTTAAAAAATCTAAGGATAAAATCTTATTGGTTGAAGAGTACTCGTACAAAGAACTAGTCGTTAAAAATAAAAAGTAGTAGTAACTTTAGGCAAACAAGCTTAATTGGTCATAGCGTCATTATGTTTATCAAACTCACTCTGTACATGGACCGGTCACTCCAATAAAGTTACCAGTCACATTCCTTGAAGTTATATTAAGAAAAGAAACCATGAATCTCACAACTACAAGTAAAATTAAGCCAGTATTTCATCAAAAATACGGATCCATCACGGGTAAATCATGAGCTATATGCCTGGTCATAAGAAGAAAAAAGGCCAAAGATTCCAATAAATGACTAGTCGTGCTTCCCCCGGTATATATCAACCATGTCATTCAAAAAGCATAAAAATTGAAAGTACATTTTACGAAATATCCAAGTGAGTTTAAGGAAATGCACCATCACCACAACACTTTTGCCAAATTACGAATTCATGGATTTTATCCCCAAGGTTATTATGTTATTTAATCTTGATTACATTTTAAGAAGTTGTTAAAAACGTTAATTATATTTAGTTATTATGTTATCCTAAAATACAAAAATGCAAGAAAACAAAAAGAAATGATTATTCTAATGATCTCCCCTCATAAAGCCCCAAATAAGAAAACACGACGTTTTATTTATACAATAAGGTATAGTCAAATAAACATCATAAAAAAACCTAATAAGCGTAGTAAACATAAAAGTCCAAACTATACAACCACCAGATTTTCGGTATAGTTAAAACTGTCGGATGATTGTTATATTCAAAACTCACATTTCATTCATAATCTTATATATAAACTTCTACAGTATTTGCTCATCCAGCAATGTGGGATAAAGTCACAAAACCAACATACTCATTTCCTTCTTTAACCTTTTGTTTCAAGTGACTTAACCACCATTTATGTAGCCTCACATACACAAATACCTAAGTTTAGACACAATGGCATTGTTCCTCTTAACTCTTCTCATTATCTTCCTCGAATCACCCCGAGCCAAATCAATCCAAGCACTAGATTAGAGTTTTTGTGTAAAATGAGTTTGAGTCACCAGTGAAGCAACTATGACTCTTTATGAGTTACCGAGTTTGTATTTTGCTTGAATAGCACATATGCTGTTAACACTGTTAAAAACTTTTTGTAAGTTGTTTTTATTCACTATCAGAAAGAAAATAAATCCATATTTGTTCGCTCATTCAGTTTCATGTTAATCTCCTCCTCACCGTTTTTCTCTTCCGCTTATGCAAGTTTAGCCCTCAGACCTGAAACTTACTATCTTATTCTCCAATTGCAGCTGCAAATGAACTGCAACCCATGATCTCAAAATCACATCTGATGAAAAAGAATCATCTGCTTTGATTGGTGTATAAGGTCCACGCACAATGCATTTGGCTTTCGCACCATACTTCAATGTTGATATGGTCTTACGCATTTCCTTGGGATCGATCTGGGATCGCACTCAAAATCATAAGAATCTTTGAATTGTCATCTTAAAATGAATCTTGTTCTCAACATATAGACATATACATCATTTAGCCACACCAAGTCTGTCACAATAGGATGCAAGTGTAACACATTGGATTTCACAAACACACAAACAATCACAAATATGGGCGATTATATGATTTTAGAGAGAGAGAAAGTGGGATATTCTAGTGAGAGAAACACATGGAAGGTTAGATTCCAAATGAACATTCAACCCTCTCCCTTGTGGGGAGAGGGCTATTTATACAAAGAAGCACGCCCTACTTCGGGTTGTGGATCAGACATACAATGGGTAAAGACCCGTCCTTCCTTCACGGTGTTGCACTAGACTAAGCTACGCTAATAACTAACTAACAAATAACGAACTAAACAGAAGATGTCTGCGAGCTAACTTAAGCTAGATAACAATAGGGGTGACCGATGCTTCACTATAGAATTTCCAATTCCTAACAATCTCCCCTAAGGGAGGTCACCCCATGAATTACAATTTGCATCCTAGCAATCTATTTAATCTTCAGTCTTGAGCTCGTAGACTTTAATACTTCAAAATGCTCAGGCATTGTGTCTTTGTGATGATTTCTTCGAAGTTCAACTATTTTGTACATTAAGTGGAGGTTATAGAGCTGATCCACATCATGATGACCTTCGAGCTTAATTTGAGATCATCAGCTATAGTAAATCTCTGGATCATCCTTTATTGTGTTGCCATCATGTGAGATTGTGACTTTTGGAACGACATGCTCACATTCTGGATCATGATTTCTTCTCATCAAAGTTTCAGAAGCTTTTAGATGATTCATGATATTTGCAGCAGCGTAGCAGAAGCATGGAGTGAAAATATTAGAGTCGTTGATGCACTTATCATGATTTCTTTAGAAATGAATGTGTTATGTGAGCATGCGGCTATGGATTGACCTCTCCATTCTGATCAGCTGCAAGCGTCGGGTGTACCTGCATAAAACAGTTAGCAATAAAGCGCACGAAAGTGTCTTTGATCACTTTCGTTGAATTGAGGTACACGGCCCACGGTTCCCCGTTGATCAGTACAAGTACTGCCTGTGATCAGGTATAATTCCGAAGAATCTCCTTGACAGGGTTTCGCAGCTGCTCTAGCTGTTCTCAAACCGGAACGTCTCAAAGAAGACAACACGGAGTGAGTGAACCAGCGAATTTTGAGATTCACTGATTGACGAAAAGAGATTTGAAAAACACAGTCGAGTACTCGCCAGTAAAGTGTTTTTGCAATACAACGAAGGTTTTTGAGAAAAATCAATTATCAATCATAAACACCTTTTATATTTGAAATATTAGTACACAGTCGATGTGCTACATAAAAGAATTTTTTTTAAGCACAACGACGGTTTTTCAAAGGTTTCCGTCAATCCATAACCTGAACCAGGATTGATTCATAATTTTGAATCGCCCATTGTTTCTGTTCAGTTGTCACATGGTTGATCTATTGGATAGATCTTACATGCCACCTACCAAGAGCTTGTTTGATGTTGGCTCTAGAAGGCTTTCCATATTCATTGTGAATATGTTTGCATATCACTCAGATGTTCTGGCAATACCACAAGGATAATGCATAGGACTCTAAAAGTATATTCTCTCTTTCCACATTGTGTGAAACAGAGAGTCTTCATTGACAGTGTCCTAATGAGATTTATTGACGATCTCGTGGCTCTAGACTCAATTTTGCACATTTGTTTCTTGTGCCGGAGACTAGGGAGAGGGTCTCCTTCTTCAATATCAACAATCTCTAAGAGAAAGTTGATAGATTATGTCGGTTTCCCGTGAGAATGAAACAAGCCCTTTTAAGAGGAACTTGAGTAGCTTGGGAAGTTGTAGTGCAGTGCGTCACTGGGTCCATGACGTCTTGTCTTCAATACCAGTGTTACCTTGGTAACAACCAGTAGTATATGTATTGAACCCGGTTTCCACCCTAAGGTTGAATTATTGGAGGGCTATTTCTTTTCACCCTTTTCTCATTCAATTCTTTTTCATTCTTCAACCCCTTCAGTGCTTACCGAGACATCATAACTAGAACCTTGTTGGGTTTATTCCAGTACTAGCTC
Organism: Chrysanthemum makinoi; assembly: GCA_910596185.1. Classification (NCBI taxonomy): domain Eukaryota; kingdom Viridiplantae; phylum Streptophyta; class Magnoliopsida; order Asterales; family Asteraceae; genus Chrysanthemum; species Chrysanthemum makinoi. Next base: position 13,356,776 of record OU343216.1, on the reverse strand, counting down.
TGTCTCAGTCCGCACTCTTCTCATATTCTCATTTTTCTCCTTTTTTCATCATACTTAAGGACTTCTACACTAACTAGTGGCTTGTCCCTGGGTAGATCCCTCCGGCTTTGGCGGGATCGTGGGAACGAATACCTAACCTAACCATCCTTATATCACCGTACATAAAATAAATTGGTCGGTCTTTTGGTATTGTTCATCTGCCATTGGAACCAATTGAAAACCATTTGAAAATCAAACCAGATACTTGTGATATATTATCAAAGCATTTTGTACCTGATTTGTTTTATATATTTTTAGAAACAGCTCCCCCTCAACATGTGCATCATATGTTTTTGAAATGGTTTTAGCACATGGAGGCAAGAGGACTTGAAAATCTCAGGTTTAAGAATGAAAGATTCGATTCTTTGATCAATCAGTTCTAAAAGTTATCAACATCACTTTCCCAATAAAAATTAGTATTTTTCATACTTTGATAACGATATTTTTATGGAAAAGGATGTGGTTTTCAAAAAGTTGCTCCCCCTCAACTTGTGCATGTGATTTTGAAATTGTTTTGCACGAAGAGGAAAGAGTTCTTAGCAGCACATTCACGATCATACCGCCATATCTTGAAACCAATTGAAAATCAATCAAGGTACTTTATGATGAAACATATAAATCTTTGTACCTTGAAAGTTTATTTTCTTTTGAAATGCTCCCCCTCAATATTTGCTTCGAGATTCGAAAGTGTTTAGCACATATGGGAGAGCAGTATGCACTTTGAGACAAATTGTTCACCTTTTATCAGATTGCATATTTATATCACATTTTCTCTCCCGATCAAAAATTTCAAATCCTTTGAGATTTTGGATCTCAAGTGATTTAAATAAGTGTGAAACAAAACTTTGTTGGAGAAAAAATGTGTCGGTTTTATATTGATCTGAAGTAGACTACACTGAAGTTCCCTTTTTAGATAAAAGGGAAATCACAATACATAACCTATCACTACTACGTACATTATAGTTGTTCATAGTACATATACCACATTTTACATATCAAAAATACAAAACAGAAACTACTTCCGGAAGATGTCTTCATTCAGTTCTTTGAAGCAGCTTGTAGTGACCTTCACAAAGTCTACCACCCACAAAACTTTCAAGGCTGCGATAAATCATTCTAGTCTTTAATCTTCATCCGATTGCAGCAATGAAATCTTCACACATCTTCAAGTCCTGTTCAGACCAGAATCTTATTTTGTTCCACGGCTTCAGATCAAGTTTGATATGCTTCACTCTCGAGTTCAATTCCTCTTCGACCATCTTGAGAGTTCCATCACTGAACTTGAAAAGCTCGCACTGTCTCATCAGCATACGTGATCCGTATCTGTTGGTAAAGATGATAGCTCTAGGGGTGTCAATCACTTTATATTCGTGATGAAATTCAAGTCCTGAGGCTTCCCATTGCGGTCTTGTTAGATTGACGCGGGTTTGGTAGCTTTCCATTCCTAGCTGAAAATCCCCAACTCTTTGTCGAATGACCAAGCCTCGATCCGAGATTGACAGCAACAGAGAGAGCTTTCTTCTCACGAACAGGTAGGTGGTCAAGATGTCCTTGGAGGTTCAGAAGATAGAGATCTTCAAAGTCACTTGGCAGCAGATGTTTGAAGTCGTTTTCTACTATAACATGATCTTTTGGTTCGCTTTTGAAGAACGATCTTCTTCAGATAATCATGGCCATAGATTGGGAAGAGCTCCACACTAACAACACTTAGAATTCGCAGCTTGGATCGAACAACTCTGCGACTCTTTCTAGCACTATGTCTGTCAATGTAGAATTTCTTCTTCTTGAACCACCAATGAGAAATGCCATATGAGGCAGCGATGTCATACTCTTGTTCTTTATCTGACCAGAATTGATCCGGAACCATCACTTCAAGACCACGATCGAGTAGGTAGCAGCTTTCATCTTCGAAATCGATAGAGCTGGTCTTCTTTCAGAAGTACGAGCACATAGATAGTTCAGGTCATGGTTGAAGAAGAACTCAGACTGAATGGTCATTTGTCCAGTTTCACCACCGAGAGGAAGAGGCTTGTTCACATTGAAACGGTGATCCGCTCACGACTTGATCACTCAGCATCTTATGACATTCTTCCATCTGGTATTGAAGTTGATTGGCATCTGAGTGGAAGACCTTGACGATTTCAAAAGCTTGTCCTTCAAGATCCTTCAGTGATGTAGAGATTCCCTTCTTCTCACAAAACCACTTCATAAAGCTGCCCATATCTCCGGTGATGTGAAGAAGAGAATCTTCAGCTGGGGCTTCATAGTTGGCAGTTATTATTGAAGACCAGTTGTTGTCAAGGATCATTATGTCAGACTCTGGAATGGACCATGAAGGTTCTGGAGTTTGAGGTCTCTCTTCGGTGAGCCATCTTTGAATTGTGTCTTTTGAAGGTGCAACTCTAGAGGTATTAGAGCGTTCACTTGACACGTATGCATCAAACCAATCATCTTCGAGATGGCTTGGGATATGTTTGGTGGATGCATCATCACATCGAATTCGACTCTGCCATGACATACGATTCTTCATGAAGCACCTGATCATGAATGTGGTGTGAGTGTTTGCTTAATATCAAGTTAAATGCCCAGTTAAAGCTGTTAATGTCAAAAATCAAGCTAAGAAGGCTAAAAGGCAAATAAACCATAAATGTTTTCTTATACAATTAACGGAAAACCGTAAAATAAACCATAAATGTTTAAAAGTGAAAGTATAAAGTAAATAAAAATGTAAAACTAATAACAATAATAATGGTAAAAAATAAACATTCACAAAATACACGTATTAAGGAATTTTATAAGTAAAAAGATGCATTATAAAAATATCTCTAATTATAGCCTCATAATCATGCTCCAAAGTTTTACATATTCATCGATGTGAGATAATTACAAAACCAAAACTCATTCCACCTTTGAGCCTTCTTCAAGCTTTTGTTTCAAATTAAATTAACAACTACGTCTCCACCCTCACAACCTCACTTACGCGCATACAGACAGCACTGCACATGGATTGGCGTCACATGTGACGTCACCAACATCGCCGCTCTCTCCGACACCATCCCGCCAAACACCATCTAACTCAATGGTCACATTCCTCTAAATATATTAACAAAAGCAACTATGATCGTGACGTATGTACCTCGTCATATGAAACAACAACAACATACCCAATCCCACCGAGGTACCTGGTCATACGAAGAACAAGCTAAAGATTCGAATAAGTTGATCATCATGAAAACAACATATCTAAATTATTGTTTTTAAGATCGGGATCCTACTTAGGATCGGTTTTGTCTTTGCAAGATCGAGATCGTAAGATCGAATCGAGATCTTATGATCCTACCATAATGTCATTTTCTTAGTAGCCTTTGTAATATTATACAAATTCATAAATTGTTATATATCAAAAACACATAATTATATAAGTGTTTCATAGAAATGTTGTCCTAAATTATGATTTTGAAATGTACAAGAAGATTAACATATTGTTTTTTAAATTCTACAAAACACAATCCATAGATTTGTAGTTTTTAATTTGTGGTTCGAGTAAAGTAAGATCGGATCGGACTAGATCTTAAGACCTTATGGTCAAGATGAGATCCTATAAGATCTTAATCTTTCAAAGATCCTATGTAAGATCCGGATCGTTTATGCTTTGCAGTAGGATCGAATCGACAACCATGTTATAAATGATTAGTGGTACTTGTATAAGTTAAGTTAAAATTTCAACTTATATATTACCTTAGAGTTTGTTCATCCTTCTACGTGAGACAAAATACAATCGTGTATGGTTATACAATGAAGTTAGGTTTAACTACCACACCTCAACTCTCATGGCCTCACACACCGCATTTCATTATTCCACTTCGCCCTCCTCGTAAGTCATAGTCGAGCCAACTATTATCCAAACATCCACTCCTCACATTCATATTGATCCTCCAACTCTCTGAATGTGCACATGGAGTCATAGACCGACATTGCTTGTGACGTCACCAACCTCCAATCTCTCCCTGGTAGTTGACATCAGCTTGAAGCTCACATTATGCATTTTGGTTATCAATTGACTGTTTACGTTATTTAGGTGTTTTTTTGACTCTCATATAGGAACTAAGAAAACAAATGCATATTATTTTCAGTGTTGTTTCTTATTGGTTATCGGAGTGTCTTTTATTTATATTTTTCCCGGTTAATAAAAGCATAAAAATATTCTACCACATTTTATTTCTACTGTCTCACTCAATGCACAAAATGTACTAACTATGCACTTTTAAACCTTAAACAAACAAGCAATCAATATTCTTGCAACAAAAACATGTAATACTATAAATTAAGCATGTAATGAGAATATATTATAGGATACTTTGTAAAGAGAATCAATTTCAAGAGAAAGCATCGCATCAAGTTGATACGATTCGAAGTTTACATGAACCCTAATAATAAATCAAGCAAAACACTAAATCGACCCGTGAACACCTGCAATTGATTATTAAATTTAATATATTACACAATAAAAGTACCTTATTGGTGGATAACGACGTTGAAATTTAGGAGTGAGGCTGGTTGGCGAGGATGCAATCGATTTATGGTGGGAGGTGACTAGGGAGGATCCTGAAAGAATAACAAAGGCGGGTTATGGTTTGCACTTGGCAACATGGATGTGAAAAGATGTGAAAGCTGAGATAAAGTGGATAAGTGATCGAGATAAGAAGTGGAGGGATAATGAAAATTTCATTTTGATTTTGGGAAAATCAAGGGAAAGTAATCGAATATGTGTGTGGGAATACCAAAATTTTAGAAGATTTCATTATTAGGAGTTGTTTGTGGTGGGTAAATGAATAGAGCCTCGTTTTGAAGAGGAAGGCAGGGGGTCTATTGGTTTTAATCATAAAGCCCGGATTGAAAAGAGGAACATGGCTCTATAGGCGTAATAGAGCCCGTTTCTATAGTAGAAAAATGGGCTTTATTTTTTTTTCCTTAGACCTCGTTCTCTTATAAAAAATATGGTTTTATACTCTTTCTTATAACACGAGATCTCTTTAGAGCCTATTTTACTATAACCGCTCTATTAAGGAGACTCTGGACAACTCGTAAATTCCTCGACGTCATAATTAGAGAAACATCGATTAGAGCGATCGTTTAACTAAATTGAAATAATGAGTCGATATATATCGCTTTTATGGAAAATAATATTCTAAGAACGTTACGTATGATGCGAGTTTTAATCGACCATGTTAATATTTATAAAGTCTCGTTATACCTATGGTCTACCCTAATGCACTAACAGCAAGCAATCCCGGTCGTGTGTAGTGTAGTATTCGGTAAAACCGAGGTCGTCCCAAGAGCTATTTGTGTTGGATTATTACTAAGTCTAGGTGTCACAAATTAAATATGATTTCGATAAGGAATTAATTAATTAACTATTAAAGCAAATAAAGGCAAAGGTTCAATCAATAGAGGAGAGTGGTGCTAACCTAGATAATCATCCTAGCTAGTAATGTCTATGTCTAGTTACTTTCAATTACTTCGTGGGTCAAAGTCGAGGACAACATTTGGTCAATTCGCCCTAACCTATCAGCAAAGATGCCACCACTGGAGAAGTCAAGTGTCCCTTCATAAGTCCAGTTATTCTCGGTCCTCTAAGCCGAATCATTAAGTACCGCTACATGCTAGACTTATAGTGAGTTCCCTGGCGTTAGCAACTTAAACACTCACCCCTAATTCTTAAGTTCATCCAAACGGTAGGTGATCAGTTGGTCAAATCGCACAAGTAGAAAGGGTCGTCGTTGTCATATCTTACCCTTCCGTCTCTTCCGCTCACCTAGGGTCAGTTGGTCATATCTCATGGCAATTGGCCTCTACCGCCATTCAAAACTACCGAAACAAGGGTAGATACCAATAAACTATGCACTCATACACTTAGAAATAATTATACGGAAGTCAAGTAAACGCAAACAAAACAGTTAAGGAATCATAACTAGGCCAAGACCAAGAGGTGCTTAGCAGCCATATTAACCATACAAATCAATTCAATATTCAAAGTTACAAAATACACGAATCGAAAGTAAAGAAAAGATAAAATGCTAATGCTTATCAGTAGGAGTGATTTCTCCCTTGGAGACAGCTCCGTATGCTCCTCTAGACCTTCCTTTAGCTTCTTCCCACGTTCTTTGGTTGTGGTGTGTGAAATGGGATGTTTTGAAATGCCGAAATCGTGGGTATTTTATATATGCCGACCACATTTGCTTAACTAATAGAATGGTGGTTACTGAATCCTCTATTTCTTCGTAATTTGCACTAGATCTGCTGGTTACGGTGTAACTTTATAAGTAGTTATACCAGATCTTCAAGATTTCGTTACCGAATTTATGCAAGAGTTACTGGTATATCAAATGCATGGATCCTCATTTGACCTAATATAGTTACCAGTAGTCTTTTGGAGAGCTACCATAGTCTTCGATGAGTTGTCTTTCCGGAAGCTTTAGTTACGGCGTAATGTGAGAGATGAGTTACGCCATAACTTCTTCAAAGTGAGCATACTGTGATAAATCTTTGTTAATTCTCCAATTCCGCTCCTTTAGCCCAATGCTTGCAATTTACCCGAAAGTGGAAATAATGGAAAACAAACGTAAATCCATATAAATGATATAAATTACAAGCATTATCGGTGGAAATTGACACTTAATAATCGTGACTATTTGATGTTATCAAATATCCCCCCATTTGAACTCTACTTGCCCTCAAGTAGACCTTATTAGAAAGATTCCTAAAAAGATATCTCCCATTACCTGAAAAATAACCTTTTATAATTTGTATCACTATTTTGGTGGTCTAGTAATTAAGTAATTAATAGTAATTATACAATAGTAACACACCTTGATTAGTGTTTCGCCATGATAATCATTATCATTGTGGAACTCATTAGCAAGATGAATCACCATTACATGTTCAATAAGCATACGCTAATCTCGCTAGCATCTTTCAAATTTCCGCGACTTTATTATATATCCTAATGATGTGGCTCCTACTAATTTAACACATGACATATAAATTAATGGTAAGAACATGTGGATATCTTCATGGTTGTAACGGAAACATGAAGGAGAAAATAGGATAATGTTAAGATTGCTAATTTTCTATAATTGATTACTCTTCCTTTCACGGTCATGCTAGAAATAATAAGTTTCAAGTAAAATGGTCGTTGTTCAAATAATCTTTCCCCCACCATTTATCCAATTAAGTTGCAACTAAACACCCTAGAATCACAAAAGCTTTAGAAAAATAAGCTTTTAAAAAATCCAAGTAAGCTTGTTTGAATAGATTTGATTATTCAAACCAAAGCGCAATTGTAATTTCAACCACAAATTCTTCATCTCAATTATATATTACTCTAGTGTTTATTTATTCACTTATGTGGGATAAAGTCACAAAACCACCACATATCACACACAATGTCACTATTCCTCATCATCCTCCATCAAATAACCCTCGAGCCAACTCAACTCAAGCACTCGCTCCTCACATTCATCTCAACGCTTTTAGGCTCCCTCGCACTACACCTCACACCTCACACTCAATTGCACATGTAAACTTTTTTATAAGATTGTGCTATAACGTATCGTTAGATTTTATTGTATGTAATAAAAGAAGTTTTAATTTTTGACATTCCATATAACGTAAATTTACATGGCACCATTTTATTGTATTTGAATTACCATACATCCAAGTGATACTCGTAAGAAATCACAATATTATATACACTAGCGTACTTCTTCCTTCTTTTATGTTTAAATCACTATATCCAAGTACACCTTTCTATATACTCATCATCACTCTCTTTCACAATGTATACGCTATTAATTTATATGTAACAAATGTGTTGTTTCAATATACACCTGAAAATGCATAACTATGAAGCCTAAGTTTATTCAAAAGATTATTTCACACAATTAAAAAGAACTATTCACAAATGTACTATGACTAAGTTTACTCGGCCTAAGTTAACTCAAAAGATTATTTCACACAATTAAAAGAACTATTCAAGATAAAGATTTTATAAGTCATTGAATACGCATATGTTATACTTTTTTTTAACGGCGAAGATTTATTAAAACTAGCAAGGAGCTAGATGAGGAAAAAACATTACAAAGTAATCAAATGAGAATTCTTAAGCCACTCCTCCCAAGAGAAGGACCATTTACATCTATTTTACACCATAGAAATGAAAT
>OU343216.1:13335815-13348415 GCA_910596185.1 Chrysanthemum makinoi | reverse complement strand
GAGCCAAGAGATCATCCATAAAATCTCATTAGGACACAAAAATAATAGACTTGCTGTTTTACACAATGTGGAAAGTAAGTATATATTGAGAGTCCTACGCATTATCCTTGTGGTATTGCTAGAACATCCGAGTGATATGTAAAAGTATTCACGATGAAGATGGAAATCCTTCTAGAGCCAACATCAAACAAGCTCTTGGTGGGTGACATGTGAGATCTTTTATAAATATCAAGCTTGTGACAACTGGATAGAAACAATGGGGCGATTCATTTTTGAATCAACCTTGGTCCAGGAAATGAATTGACGAATACTTTTGAAAAAACCGTTCGATGTGCAAATCTTCTTTTCACTAGCACATCGAATGTGTATTCATTTTCAAATTCAAAAGTATCCCTGATTGAAAAAATACTTTTGGAAAAACCGTTCGATGTGCGAATCCCTTCTTTTCTCTAGCACATCGAATGTGTACTCTTTTCAAATACAAAAAGTATTTCTGATTGAAAATTGATCTTTCTCATAAAACCTTCGTCGTATTGCAAAACTCTTTCTTCTAAGCAATACGCGATTGTTTTCAAATCAAATTTTCATCTATCATGGAATCTTAATTCGTTGGTTCACTCACTCCATGTTGTCTACTTTGGGACGCTCCGGTTTGAGAACGGCTAGATCAAGCTGCGAAACCTTGTCAAGGAGATTCTTCAGAATTCTACCTGATCACAGGCAGTATTTATACTGATCAACGGGGAACCGTAGTTCTTGCTACTATATTAAACGAAAGTGAACAAAGACACTTTCGTGTATTTTAGTGCTAACTGTTGTTTGCAGGAACATTGGACGGTTGCAGCTGATCGATATTGAGAAGTCAATTCACAGCCGCATGCTCACAACATTCACACTTAATTGAAGAAAATCATGATAATCAAAGATATACATAGATGCTTCCGCTACTCTGATGAAAAGATGTCATGATCCAGACTGTGTGAGCATGTCGGTCCTAAAGTCACAACATCACATGAAGGCAACACAACAAAAGGATGATCCAGAGATTTGCTGTGGCTAATGATCTCAAAGAAAGCTCAAAGATCATCAAGATGTGGATCAGTTAAAGGCCTCCACTGAAAGTACAAAATAATCGAACTATGAAGAGTCACTACTCAAGCACAAAGAGTACGGATGTGAAGAATTGAAGTCTACAAGCTCAGAACTAAAGACAAAATAGAATGCTAGGATTCAAAATATAAATCATGGGGTGACCTCCCTTAGGGGGAGATTGTTAGGAATTGGAAATTCCATAAGGAAGTGTCGGTCACCCCAATTATAGTCTAGCATATGTTATCTCGTAGACATATCGTTATTTACGTTACTAGTTATTTTAGTTAGTTATTTAGTTTAGTGCAACACCGTGGAGGACGGACGGGTCTTTACCAACTGTATGCCTAATCCACAGTCCGAAGGAGGACGTTTAGTATGTAACTATAAATACCCTCTACCTCCCAAGGTAGAGGATTGGACCTTTCACTCAATCTAACCTTCTTTCTTTTGTTTACTTTCTCTCTCTAGAAAGTCTCCCATCTTCCACTTTCTCTCTCTAAAATCTATCTCATTCGAACCTTATATGTGCTTGATTATGTGTTTGTGAAAACCAATATGTTATAGTGAAATCTAAGTAAACATGTTTTTACCTATCATTTGAATCTCTCATTTAATTTACTCGTCATTTAGTTTTAATTAGTTCAATGAGTATTTTAAGAAGTTGATAATGAAAACCCCCAATCAAATACCGAGATTTTAATTGCTTTTATAATAAAAAAGATAAAAAGAATCATCCCTCACCTTAGACCTATTCGTTATACATAACGACCTTCTCACCACTATTCCCCTAGAGAACGATCAATCCCTCGAGTCTTACCTATACTACACTACAACGGTTAGGTACACTACCTAGGAGGATTGTAAAACTTCACATAAGGTCTTACAACCACCACATCACATATCATTGACCCTGGTCCTGATGAGTGGCACTTGAGTTTTGAAAAAGTCATCCACATGAGTATGAAGTGGACTGATGGTCTGTTCCTGAAATTTGTGCAGCTCATCATTGGACTTGGTCAGAGCCACTATGGCAGAGTGAGAATCAACATAGAACTTTCTTGTCTCCTTGTGCATTTTCTTCACTCTGTGGTGCAAAAGGGAATATGAGACAATAGCTTTTGCGTGTCTCCTTTCTGAAGCTTCTTCACTTACACACAAAATATAGTCAGCATAATGTTCCAAGTTCTGATCGACCATTTTCTCAGTAATGGGTTGAACATCATTAGGCTTACATGTGGAAGACTCAGGATGTGGAGGAGAATGAGTATCTGAACCATGTTGAGCTAGAGGCTCCTTAGGAGAGGGAGGTACTTCAATATCATCATTAATGTCATCATCATCATCCTCTACAAAGGTGAAAGGTTCTTCCTCCCTAGTGAACTTAAGTACAGGAGTACTTTTATCATCATCAGATTCATCCATGGCCAATTGAAAGTCAGAAAAAGAAATTATGTGCTCCTTAGGCCCTGGCTGCTGAATAGCGCTACCTTCTTTGGAGCTCATTAGCTATGATCATTGATGGGTCTATGTCTTATCAGGTTTGTTCGGACCCTGTAAGGATTCAGGACCCTGATGTACTCCCTCACGAAAAGGTTGTGTCTGACTAATGCCCTCATTAGGATGTGATTGGGTGTGGGTCCTCTTCTCTGAGTAGTAGTGTTGTTCCTCTGAGGCTCTATGACCCTTTCCTCCCTAAGGACCAAGTTGTGATTTCCTTGAAACGTTAGCGGGTATTTTGTCATCCTAGATGGCTTGTGCTGACCACCTAAGAATGCAGTTTGGGGTTTGTCTAAGGATACTGGTTGTGATTTGCCAGCACCCTTTGTTAATATTTTTATGATGGTTGGGTTCTTGGTGGGAGAGTCATATTTTGAAGGTCCTTTTTAGTAACCCTCACCTTTTTAGGTACAGGTTTTTGTAAAGAAGATTGGGAGGACTATGACTTCGGTTTAACCACTCTCCTTTTCTTCTTTGACTTTTTGGTCACCACTTCCTTAGATCAGGTTGTTACTCAAGAGCCTCATTAATCTGGGATTAATACGATTGGGTCTCAAGGTTGGAAAAGTGATAATATTTCTCACTCAAGACATCAGGGGGTGAACCCGGAGGAACACCCTATAAGTCTTGTTGAGCATAATCATCCCCAAGTGAGTGCTCTATCATATGAGAAATGAACTTAGAATAGGCCACATTCTTTGATCGGGGTTCCTCGGAGAGCTTACTCACAAGATCATAAAAAATGACCTTCCCTACATTTATTTTCAAACCAGTAAGTACAAAAAATCAATCATTTTTTGGAGTTGGTTCAACTGCTAAAAACTGAATTTGTTATCCCCAGATGGTTAGTGACAAAGACAAAAAGTATCCTCCGTGTTACATGGAAGTAGTTAGTGAAAAGAGGTTTTTTTTCACTAGGTCTAGGGGTACAAGCCTAAGCTTTACAGAAAACGAGTTTAATAAAGAAAGCTCATACTCAACTACTTCAGTTGTGGGGATTTTAGAAATGTTTTATGTGTAGTTAAATCCAGTGTGTCGCATTAAATCCTCATATGTAAAAGATAAGGTTTTAGACCCTCCCATTACTAAAAATTGAATGGTATTAGTGTTCTTATTTGGCTTCAATGCCTCAGGAGTGTACCAAAATTCTTTTAAAAGGTTTTTGTATTTCACTAAGGGTGATTTAACAAAAGCATTTGCCAGATTTTTTTCTTTAAATATTTAACCATTGGTTTGTAATGAGAGTGATCTTTTTAAAAAGTATACCTTCCAATGACATTTTTTGGTGCTGTTTCAACACTCTGAACACCATCGTAGCTGGTGATGAGTGGTGATTTCTTGATTCTGTATTGTGGGATGACGGATGAGGTTGCCATTGCAAAATATAGAGAATTTTTGAAAACAAATGAGTGTAGGGTGTGTAAGGATGATTTATGACTGTTCTTGGAGTTTGATTTAGGTTTGCGAAGCTTTTAACAAATTTTTTTGTTTTGTGTATGTTTTGAATCCTTTTATAGGTAGGAAGATAAAAGGTGGATCTCAAACCAAATTTGTAATTTTAAAAATTTGAGATCCACATTAAATGCATCAATCCCACCATCTAGTTTTTACTGACACACACAAAAGAATTATCATCACAATATGGTAAAATTAATTTTATATTTTGAAAAATGTGATGACAACTGGAAATGAAAAAAACTGTTTGAGTTTTGAAAGTCATGTTGTATAAGCCTTTTCAAATCTACATTAATGTTAGTGAAGGTTTGGTAATGTTTTGGTAGGTCCTAATGACTGTTGAATAACTGTGGAAATAGACATCCCTAGTAACTAGGAACACATTTTTCTGAATAAATTCTATTATTTAATGAAATTCAGTTACCAAACTAAGACATTGAATAACAAAATACTTGGAGTATTTAGTTACACATTTAATATGTCATGTGTCAGAGGATGGCCCACTCAGGGGATGGTGTTATTTATTTATCAGAGAGTGAAGAGCTACTTTAGACTTTGATGGTTCAGAGGTATGTCCTTCAGGATTTATGATGACTCTTCAGACCCTGAAGATTAACCATGTTGAACCTCCGACCTTGATAGATCTTTGAGCGCTCATGGATCGTTAGTAATGCTTATGTAATCACAAACACACTAATAGACAGTCTCTATTACTTGTATTCTAAAGCGGAAATCAAACACAAGTAAGAACAATAATAACTAAGAATACTTTGATCCTCTATGGATCTTTTAATAGAACTAAAACTTGTTTTTCAAACTCGTACATCATTCATACTAATGTGTTCCTTTTATAGATAAGGAACCCTAAACCGTTTCCCAAGAAACGTATAATCGTAAAACTAAAGAAGATATACATTATCACTTCCTAATAAAGCTCATGCATATCCTAACTAACTATGAAATACGCGGAATATCTATCTCCGCAGAAACAAACTACGCGGTTTTACTACTTCCGCAGAATCATGTCTTCAGCAGATTCCATCACTTCAGCATAATCCGTCAGCAGTATTTTCAGCAGAATTCTGACTTAGTAGAATTCCCAACAATACTCCCCTAATCTTGAATTTGACATGGTTAAGTTCAAGATTCTTGATAGATCGTTAACACTTCATAACAAGAGGATTGAATTCTAACATCAGCATCAAAGAACCAAAACACTTACATCTCTATGATGGCAAAACTTTAAAACTTCAGGTCTTTGCAGCAACAAATGACAAAGTGTACATCAAAACATATTAGTTTCATACTATTCTCATCACATCCAGGTGTGTTAACTCTTGTAAGAGGTGAATCATTGAAAATAATGGATTTGATGTCTCTTTACCAATAGCCATCACTACTGGAGTAGCCAAATGTTTATGTTCAAAAACTATGGTACACTGATAACCATCGGTTTTTAGCAAATCAGCAGCTATAAACAGATTTGAAATGTCTTTACCTGTAGCCGTTTGCTCAGGACTAGTCAATTCTTAGGGGAAAGAATCACCTTTGGTGAATTGAGAACCCAATATGGTATTCCACTGCCTTTACCACAAGCCATATACTTGTGGGCTAGCCAATTCTTGGATTCCAAAAAGGAATAAGCCATGGTGAATTGATGACCATACAACCCTCAGCAATTAAGCATGGGTGAGTTGCATACCCTATGATTTTGAGCAAATCATTACAACTATCAACAGATTTGATGTGTTTTTACCAAAGCTGTACCCTTTGGACTAGCCAACTCTTTGATGTATACAAGGCACAACTGGTGAGTTGATAACCATCAACAGAGTGATGTACAACAAACCTGCAAGAAAAAGTGAGACAAAATATACAATATATATATATATATATATATATATATATATATATATATATATATATATATTAACTAAGAATTAAACAAAGAAAGGAAGAAATAACACAAGATACCAGAATCAAGAAGAAGCTTGGTGTTGCAAAAGCTGAGTCTTAATCAACCCAATCAATTGTTCAGCATGGATCATATCATTCCCAACTGGATCAGGAGGCACTTCCAATTTCCTTCTAAGCATTCGTTGCATTAATTTCACAGACAAAGGATAAAGCCTATCAGAAAACATACACACAACCATCCCACACTTTGTCTCCACAACATGCACACTTGGGATAGGATAAAATCTCCAAGTCTCAACCTTCCACTTATGTGAATCCATCCAAATTGAATACCCTTTACCATTTGAAGATTGAGAGTAAAAAAGAAATTGAAGATCTCCCAATAAGTACAACCCAGAACCTTGGGGAGTATGAATAGCATAATATTGTGTGACAAGGCCATGAAGAGTAATCAAATCTTGCCTATCCACCATATGAAGTATGTCTCTTAAGAAAGTAAACTGCATAGAAGAGTTATCCAACCTATAGATGGTGTTAAGCTGTCCATCAGTCAATGTCCATGTAGTCAACACACCATGAGTCCCCTCAAGAAAAGTTTCAGAAGATCCCTCTTTAATGAATGTTGACTCAGCAGCCTTTAGATCCAAATGCTTAGAAGAACCACCCTTTTTAGATTTAGGTACTCCAGAGGCCTTCTTCCCAGCCACTCACATAGATCTCCTGATTGCAATGTGTCTTCTTCTAGAAATCCTTTTCCCTCTCCTCCCAGGTATATAAATGCCTATAGAAATAGAAGAGGGTACCTTCTCAGATGTACCAGAGACATCTTCAGTAGAAACAGAGGAAATAGGAACAGGACCACCCATTGCATATAACTTATCAAGCTCTTCTCTAGCCTGTTTAGCTCTAGCAGCTTCCAGTTCAGCTCTCTTAACCATATCTGCTCCTTTCTGTTCAGCAGATGCAGAAGAAGGAATAGTATCATGCTCAATAGTGCTAGTAGCCCCCTTTGGATCCATAGATGTATCAGCAGTACTGGGTGAAGCTTCAGGAGAAACAACAAGAGGTTTAGCAGATGGTACTTGCTCAGAAGATTGCACACCTTCAATATGTTCCTCAATAGAAACAGCATGAGAGCTTTGTTGTGCTCTACTATCATCAAAACAATCCACAATCTCAATAGTCTTTGGTCTTTTGGCTTTGGGAGCATCCGTACCACCAGCAATACTCTTCAATTTAGAAGGTGGGGTAATATGCTTCATAATCTTATGATACATATTAGTCAAATCAAAATCAGATAAAGCCCAGACTTGCTTCTTTGGCAAACCAGACTGATAGATAGCAGTACTTTGGTTATACACCACATTCCTCATATATGTTTTTTTCTGAGCTGTAGTTGATGGTCTCTCCCTCTTAGCTTTAGCCTTTTGTGCAGCAATGGCTTTTCTTTTTGCAGCTGCAGCTAGCTTCTTTTGTTTTCCAAGAGCCATCATTTGAGCAACAAAGTTCTCACTATCAAAATCAGCTCCTAAAATGCTCTGAGCAAGAGTAGGATTCGAAACAACTTGAAGAGTGTAAGAATCCCATTGCTCATCAGTAAAATTAATTGATTGTGCATCCAATTCTCTTTGTCTTTCAGGAGGCAAATTGGTAGTAAACTGAGCTGCAAGCTGTTGTGCCAAAGCTTGACTCTTCATTAAATTTGCATACTCTGCTAGCATTCTTGCTTGCTGTAGCCTTTCCTGTTAACTCACAAGATCTGAACCAAGCTCTTTATCAACCAAAACTCCTTTCCCTTTATCAGCAGACTCATAAGCAGAATCATCATGAGGAATATCAACAATGGGAACTGTATTAATGTTTTCAGAAGAAACACCCATGGAAGCATCAGGAGTAATATGTTGAGGAGTGTCTTCAACAGGTGCAGAAGAGACATCAGCATTAGGATCCAGGTTAAAACTTCTTCCAGTAATAAATACTTCATGACGATCTGCTGAACGTGTAGGACATGATTGTTCTTGCACAGATGAAACTTGACCATGTTCAGAAGCAACATCCACTATTTGATCATCAACAAGAACATGAGCATCAGCAGTTGCAACATTAGCAACACTTGGCACCTTTGAAGATTTAGTGGAATCCTTGCTCAAATACTGTCTTCTCCTTCTTCTAGTAAACAAAATAGGTTCCTTTTGCTTTGAGGATTCAATAGCAATTGGAGAAGAAGCATGAGTCTGTTGAGCAACATCAGCCAAGATTTCAAGTGAATCCAAATGAATATCCTCTTGCTCTTCATCAGAAGTAACCACAAACTTCCTTTTGCTGTTCTGCCCAAGTTGTACTTCTAACTCCTGAACCTTTCTCTTCAACCCCACAATCTCACCACCAAGTGAAGATTTAGTATCAGCAAGCTCCTTTATGAGATCAGCAACCTCTTTCACATACCTGTTCAGTAAAGCATATACAGATGTAAGTGTAATAGGGTCCTCAGCTCCACTAGCAGATTGCTCAGTGGTAATGGGAGCTTCATTGGGCCTTTCAGGAGAAACATTGACATGCTCAAAAATAGGAGAGCCTTCAGCAAATGGCTCTCTAACTGGACTAGGTGTGGTCAGTCTATTAAACTCAGGCTCAAACTCATCAGGAGTAACATAAGTAGGTGGTGGACTAGGACTAGGTGACAGAGGTAAAGGTGTAGGTGGAGGTTGGTCAGGAGAAACATGTGATGCTTCAGCAGTTATGGAAGGGCCCTCATCAATGGCAACTGATGGATTACCATCAGCAGCAACATTAGAAGAGGGTGGAGCACCAGCAACATTACCCTCACAGCAGCCTCATTGCCATGTGGTAACATAGCTTTTAGCAAAGGATGATGTGCCCCAACATAATGAGTTTTCATTGAAGCAAACAATTTAGCACTAAGAGCTCCTATGGGACAAAATACTCTGTCTTGGGTTGTAATGTCTAATATCATTTGTAAAAACCTAGGGTATATTAGAAACTTATGCTTTTTCTTTTGAATATTTTCAACCATGTTATCAAAAATAAACTTAGAGAAATTATAAGTTAAACCCTTTGAAAGACACATAATACCACAACCCAATTGGGTAAAGAATTGATCCCATCCTCCTGACTTGTTGCTTATACACTGTAGCAATGTATGCACCAAAAACCTCCACATGGGACAGAGCTTATTCTTGTGCCACATATCTGTATTAGTACGTTGGTATCCAATAGCTCTTAACCCAGCAAGTATCTCTACAGTGTTGGTGTGATAAACCCCACCTTCATCATCCAAACGAATTTGTCTCCTAATCAACTCCTTAGTCACCACATACTCTGTTCCATCAATCGTAGCTACAATCTCTGTGTCACTTTGTTTAGTAGCAGATGCCCAAAATTGTTCAACCAACGATTCATATATCACATTTGGAGAGTACGTTAGAGCATAATGAATCTTGGAACGCTTCAAGAAATCCACCATTGGTTCATACAATTCATGTCCCTTCGCTTTTCCCAGAAAAGCAACCTTGTTATGATCTTTCTTAAATTGAAGCGCCGCCATGTGAGAAATTGTGAGTATGGGTTATGAATCGCGCAGCTGGAAGTGTGTTTAAATAGAGTGAAGAGGGAATCAATTGATTTTGGGCGAAGATATGCGAAGTGGGTTATTAATAGAAGTTACCCAATTATGGTAAAAAATATCGGAACAAATCGTTGACCATATCTTACGTGTAAAATAACTCCAACCATATTCAAAATCAACACTTCAAAGAAACGATGGTCAATCTGCTGAAGGAGGTCATCAGTGTAAAACAACTCAAGTGGCTAAGTATCTTCAGTAAATATCTTGAGTTTTACTGTTCCACCCAACTCGCATTAATTAACATCAAGCACTGACTCCGCCTATAAGATAACCCCAATTCACAACAAACACATATCATTTTCCCCAATTTACTCCAAAAAACCTAATTTCTCAATAATTTCACAATCAGCAGCAACAACCATGTCTACCAAACCAGAAGTCATTGATCTAACCTCCTCCTCATCATCCTCATCATCATCATCATCATCATCATCCAGTGATGATTCACGCCCATTATTTTGATATCCTTATCAAGATGAGCCTCGACCTTCAAAGTCCCCCTTTCTCCCTTCTTCTGAAGATGGCAGTGTAGTGGATCTAAGTGATTCATCTAGGGGTTCTGATGACTCCACAGAGCGTCTAGAGCCAATCTTCAATAGATTGGTGAGAGAGGAAGAGGAGATGATATAAACAGGTGTGGAGAATCCCCAACCTTCACAACCCCAACCCCAACCAAGGCCACGTGCCAGAAATCCACCACTCCCAACAACAAGAGAGGTATTGATTGCTCTTCCTGCTCCTAGTTATGGTGCTTCATACCATGGAAGTAAGGGAAAGGGCAAGGAGGCAGAGGTGAAGGGAAAGGGAAAAGGGAAGGTGGTGTGATGCTCTGTGGCGGAACGAGTAGATGGAACAACTGAAGATTTCTCATATCACAAATGCATCCATCATGCCAAGGACCAAAGATATAAAACTTGGTTCTTGAGCATCTTCATCGTCATTTTCATCAATCCATCCTCTCCATTTTCATCTTCAGCTTATTCATCATACTTGTCAAGTGTATCCACCAGCTTTTGAAATAGATGATAGGAACTAGTATATGTTTGGTAGATTTTGTATAGGAATGGTCTTTTATTTCATTTGAAGTTGATTGTAAGCTGTAAATTGTTTCTTGAATGAATGATCAACATGTCTTTTATCTCTCAATGATTAGCACTTAATCGTACTTCGTACTTTCCTTCGAAGAATCAATGAGATAACTTGTAACAATACTTGTGCTTTTCTTTAGTAGAAACAAACTTTAAGCTTACATGACCATATTCCCATTTACCAACTTGGTGAACTTCAACCTAAAGAAGCATTCTGCAAAACAGACACAAAGTAACACATAAACCAAACCAAGACAAACAAGACTTAAAAAACATTAGCTGGTTAGTGTTAGCAAACAAAAAATATAAACAAATATCTACAAAGTTTACAAGATATACAACTACAATCCTCCCCTGAGGCATATGCCTCCCCTCAAACTTTGTAGTTAAGGGTTAACCATCCCAATATGGACAACAAGGTGTTGAAACCTAGGTCCATCAAAAGCTTTAGTCAATAAATCTACCACATTATCATCTGTGTGAATCTTAAGCACCTTTATCAAATGTTTTTCATATGCATCTCCTATAAAATGGTGCCTGATCTCAATATGCTTAGTTCTATTATGAAAAACTAGATTTTTAACAATGCATATGGTACTTTGATTATCAATATAGATTGTGGTGTTCATGAAATTAAACCCATAATCAAAGAATTGATTTTGGATCCATAGTACGACCACAACAATTGGCAGTGACGACTGCACTTCAGTAGATGAGGTAGCAACAATAGTTTGTTTCTTGCTGTTTGTTCCCGTACACTATCGTTTAAAATAGTTTGGAAATATAAAACAAGTTTATAGTGAACAATGACTGAAATTAACGTAAGTAAAACACACTAGATAATTTTCAACATCATATTCTTATTAGAAATGAATATAGCAAAGAATACGTTACCCAGTACTTGCGAATAGCACTTGGGATTGAAATGACAAGGTTGGTGACTCTCTCTAAGCTCAGGCTAAGTGAGCACAACTCTTAGAACCAGTGAGCTATCTCAGGGGATAAAGTTGTATTTGGAGGTGAAAAGAAGATGGCTAGTGTATGTGTGTTTTACAATTCATAAGCTTAACCTTTTCACTCCATCTCTTATGCTATTTATACATGTATGATATTTGACTCTTTCCTAAGTGACAAATCTGACATCATTCAGAAGACAAAATACTGATGTATTTTGTCTGCATTTCTAAAGACTATTCTAGGTAAGAGGCAAGACTAGTTTCCTAAGTTCAGTGATGACACTGAGATCTTTACTTGCCATTCAGGGGAAAGTTGACTTTGGTTGATAAGGCCGTCTTGCTCGATTCAAACTTATCCCGCCTTGTCTCGCTCATTCTTCATCTTTACATTTTAGGTCTTCTACTTGAGTTTGTCTTGAGTGTAAGTAGTTGGAGAGGAGTCTTAGGGATTGATTAAGTTATTGTCATCACTCACCTGAATTCATCATCTTCTTCTTGACTCGAGTCTTCACACCCTTTAAGTTCTGCTTCTTGAGTGGAGACTTCTTCTTCACCTCATACTTGGGTATCACGAAGATGACTCGAGAGACTATGCACTCGGTGACCTTAGTGTTTAATGAGACTAAATACGAGGCTGTATTTCTATTCAATCCTAGATCAAGGGTTTGAGTATTCTTGCGAACAACCGGTCTCCCCTATTTGGATATACAAATAGCCTAAGTGTTTGATCAGTGTAAGTGAGCAAGTGGCTTCTTCTACACTAATTTCTGAATGAATACAATAAGGAACACACAGAATATTTTAACAAACATACAATTTATTGTCAAATTACAAGGTTCCTATCACTGGTACAAAGATAAATCAAAATGATGTATGGAGTCGGATGGATTCCGATTGCTTCAAGCTTGACTTTTCTTGGTGATAAGTGTTTTCCCTGTCGGGATGGTCT
>OU343216.1:13321713-13335715 GCA_910596185.1 Chrysanthemum makinoi | reverse complement strand
TTCTTGTTTAAGCACTTTAACATTATCTTGAAGTTCTTGCTTTTGCTTAACCATTTTAGAAAGCTTTTCTTGTAAGGAGTTTAACTCTTGTTTTAACACTTCTTCTCTAAAATTACTTTTTCTAATAATTGTACGCATTTGGTCATCCATTTCCCGCTCACGGGTAGTTAACTCAAACTTAGCACGTTGTTCATAAATAGCAACTTGTTCTATATAGGCATTCAGTTCGAGATATCGAGAATCATCGGAGCATGCAATATATTCATAAAAACATAGTCATCATTGACTGCAGAAGATGCATCACTTGGTACAATCTCACTTTCACTTTGTGTCACATATTAATCATATGGGACAATATTACTGTTTCCCTCATTATCAATATCTGATTCATAAGTTTCAAGAGATTGTACTTCGTTATGTATCTTTTGCTCATCAACTTCATCGTATAGTTTTAATACCTCTGAAATGATTGAATCTTTGGATGGACCAGCCTGTTGTGGTGACAAGACTTTTGGAGAGACCATTGGTGAAATGCTAGCCATGAAGATTGTCTGGGCAGCAGGTTCATCATCGACATCAGAGTCAAATGCATCACAGTCAGTGACTTGAAAGTAATTTTGATGATTGTAACCTATTTCCTAAATTAGTTGCTCATCCACATCAACATCATAGGTTTTGGCATTTCCCTCAGCAAGAAACAACAACTCTTCTTCATCCAAAACCGCACCACTGTCCTGAGCTTGCACCAGCAGCATCTTGTCCCTAAAATACTCTGCATTTTGAGGGCGTTTTGGAGATGTGCAGTTCCTTGCAATGTGTCCATCACCACCACAGTTGTAGCACTTGATTGGCTTTGCTTGTCCTTGATTTGCATTCCTTCCACGATTCTGATTAGCCACCTACCCTCCACCAGCTCCAGTATTTCCATAACTTGCTCCAATCATCCCTTGTTCATATCATCTTCCTTACACATTCTGCACCACTACCTTCCATCTCTGACAGTAGCCTGATTGTATGGATTGGATGCTGTTCTGAGGTTATTGTTGGTGTGTGGGATGGAATTCAGATTTTGACTGACCATGAGAGATAGTTGATCGATGAAGTTTTCCATGATCGTGTTTGAGTCCGGAGGCTTGTATGTCTGGATCGGGGAATGAGCTTGTAATTACCATTACCCATGGGTATGACTTGAGAAGCTTTGGTGGTAATTCCAACGTTGGTGTAAAAGGCTGTTGAATCATTTGACGAACTTGTTTCTCCCTATTTAGATTTGAACTGTTCAAGAACCATTCGTTCAAACATAACATGTCTCTCATTCTGAAGCAGGAATGCATACAATTGCTCATAGTTAGTGTTCCTCAAAACCTTAGTTAACTTGAAGCGAATTTGTGCCATTCGGGATTCATGTTGTTCACAAACTTTGAGTTTAGCTGAATATTTGGCATAGTCATTTTGATATTCCTCATGTCATTCACAAGCTTGTAGAACCTCACATAATATTCATTGACACTTTCTCCTGGTTTCATCTTAAAGTGCTCAAATTCATCATACAGTTGTGATTCTCTGTCTTCCTTAGTCAATTTAAAACCTGAGAGAAGCATCTTGACATTATCCCAAACCGCCTTGGCTTCAGTGTTGTGATTGATAAGCTTGTAGATATCTTTTGGAAGACCCTGAAGTATAATGTTTGAAGCCCTAATATCAACATCGTATCTCTTTTTCTCCTTATCAATGAGCTCATCATACCTCTTTGGTCTGTCCAAACCTATGATCACTGTACCATCCGCAGCAGTTTCAAGAACATCTCTGGTGGTCTCAATTTGATAAGGTCCTTCATCAATAGATTTGAGAATGTTGACCCCATTTTTCTTTCCCAGACAATACAACCTAATTCGTTGAGCCCATGAGTCATAGTCAGTTCTGTCAAGCATGGGTGGACGAGTATCTGATCCAACTGCTTGAACATCCTCAGCTACAGAAGAGATGATTGAAGGCACATTGGTAGACATGATTACAGATTTCACGGGATTTTATAACTCTATAATTAAACCGGGAAATAGATTCTTTCATGGGATTTTACTAAATCAAGAGAAAACCGTATTAGAAACAATAATCAACCAAGTCGCTATAACCCTTGAAGACAAGTCGCAAGGTCACCAAGTCGTTAAGTCACAAGTCGCTAGACACAACTCGCTAAGTAGACAAGTCGCTAAAGAACAACTCGCTAAGTGGGCAAGTCGCTAAGGAACAACTCGCTAAGAGGGCAAGTCGCTAAAGAACAACTCGCTAGACTGAACAGTACGGCCACTACTTTGTACTATATGTCGCTTTTTCTCAAAAGACAAGTCGCTAGGCACAAGTCGCTTCCCACAAAACAGTCAAGTCACTGAAGATTGTAAAGACAAGTCGCTAAGTTGACAAGTCGCTAGCCGTAATGGTACAGCCACTACTTTGTACTATTTGTCGCTTTGTCTCAATAAACAAGTCGCTAGTGCTCAAGTCGCTACCACCACAACTACAAGTCGCTGAATATTACAGAAGCAAGTTGCTACAAAGAATAATGATCCGAGACTCAAGTCGCTAGCTAGAAAATCTCAAACACAACACTTTTCAATCCAAAACAAACCCAACCACAGTGATTCAAGCTTTCCAAATCAAAACCCAAGCACTTAAAATGATTCTAAACACAAAAGTACAATCAAAATTCAAACTTTAACACAAGAAATGATCCAAATGATGCAAATACCACTAAACTTTTTTTGTTGGAATCACTCCTGAACCTAATTCAAGTTTTAGTGACTCATATGTAATAGTTAGCTTAATATGGCCTTTATGTTAGTAATTAGCCTTAGGCTTATGTAGAAGGCCCATAAGCCTAGGCCTAGCACAATAAGGAAAAGGATGGGAACTAGGAGTGTTACCCTAGCTTCCCTCCTATAAATACTCTTGTAAACCTTCACTTGAAGGTTGGTTGTTCAATTTACTCTTTCATTCATTCTCCACGCATAACCTTTCTTAACCATACGAGTGTGTTTGTTTGTGTATTGTTCATCCGATCTTCTCTATCTCTTCTCTTGATGCTTGTGTTGAATATATGGGAACCTAACAGTGGTTTCAATCGCCAAATAGTTGGGTGAATCGTGTTTGTTGCTTATGTGAGTTTCGGTCTTACGCGTAACAACACATGATGTTTTGGTTCGCTTAAAAACTCATTTTTTACACTTTTTAATCCAAGATTCTTGTACTTTCAACGTTTTAAGGTGTTAAAATAACGGTTTTTGGAAAAAAGTTTCAACCTTTACGCGTGGATCATCGTTTTCTTGCATGATTTTGTACGTGGGTTTATTCCTACGCGTAACGTGGTTTTTAAGCTTTGGTTCATCAAGTTTCACACCTTTGTGTTATTTTGGTGATATTGAAGCTATTTCATCACTAAAATCTGGTTTGGAAACATCGGTTGGAAGAAATCAATTTTGGCTAAATCTTACGCGTAAGTGAAACCCTAAACTTACGCGTAACTTGTTCCTTGGTTTGATCTTCAGTTTCGTGGTTTACTCCGTGTTCTCTTGCTTGGATAAGCCTGAAAATACGTTGACTTTGGATATCTTTTACACTGTGATAGTGTAAAAGATCTTTTGGTAAAAACCCTAAAATTACGCATAAGCTAAAGCTTACGAGTAGACTTTTTACGCATAAGATTCATCTTACGCCTAAGCTTTGTCTTACGCATAAGGTAATCCTACGCCTAAGGTTTCTACGCCTAACTTACTGTTTACACCTAACTTTAGTGCTTTTCTCCTTACTTACGCGTAAGCTAAACATACGCGTAACTTCTATTGTTACGCGTAACTTTGGTGTTTTTACGCATAAGTGGTACTTGGCTTTTCTGTGATTTCTACGCCTAAGGACTCTTCATCAACAAAGGTTCATTCGACTACAAAGATCCATTTAACAACACGAGTTTTCAACATGTCACAACCACCATACTCTAACTATTTTCCTTACACTTATAATCAACAACAACAACAACAACAACTAAGTCCACAACATCAACAATTTAATCATCAACAACAAATTTATCAACAACAATTTAATCAACAACATACTCCACAACTTGGTGCAATTCCAACACAAATGGTTCAACCATCACTTAGTCTTCAAGTACAACCTTACACAAACTTTTACAGTCAACATCCATCCAGGAATACTATGAAGGAACCGGCATGGTTTGGCAAGATGTGTGAAGCCTTGAGTAGCCAACAATCAATTCATGAAGCTGGCTCACTTGATAGACCTCCAATGCTCAATCCCGGTAATTATGATCAATGGGTGATTCGGTTCTTTAGGTTTTGTGATCTAAAGAAGCCACATGGAAAGTTTTTAAAGAAGGTCATTATGGAAGGTCCATTTCAGATGCCTATTGTCGTTACACCCGGAGATCCTAATGCTGTTCCACCAAGAGATGATTTCACCAACATTGCAACTGTTGCAGACCTCATGGGTGATCAACTTCTACACTTTGAAGCCGACGAACTTGCAATGCAATACATCCTTTTAGGATTACCCAATCCAATCCTTCAAAGTATTGATGCTCAAAAGATCTGCGAAAAGCAATGTGGGAACAGATTCATCTTCTTATACAAGGCACAACACTCAATCCGGAAGACATGGAATCCAAAATCTACTTGGCTTATGAACACTTCATGATTGAACCAGGAGAGACATTAGAATCTTATCATCATCGCTTTTTAGACATCATTAATGATTTGGACAAACACAATATCATCATGCCACGAATTCTGTCAACACTAAGTTCCTAAGTAGTCTTGGTCCGGAATGGGAGAAGTATGTCATTTTTCTCCGTCAAGCTAAAAATCTTCATCAAGATACATACGGATTGTTGTACGACTATCTGAAGCCTTACCAAAAAGAAGTTGATAAGGAAAGGATTCTCCATGGTCAAACTGTTTCACCGTCACTTCCGGACAATCAACAACTTGCTTTGTGGGCTAAAACTAATATTCCTCCTCAACAAGCTCCTCAACCTGCTCCTCAACAAACTGCAACCATCAAACCTTATGATCCATCACAGCAACAACCTCAACAAAATAAATTGGTTCCATACAACAACAACACTGCTCAAGCTCTTTACAGTGAAGCTGATGAGGACTCAGATGCCTTCGATGAATTGCAACAAGGATTTGCTATGATTGCTAAAGCCTTCGGCCGGTATTCAAACAGATCCAACAATCGCATTCGTTCCTCATCAAACACTATAAATCAGGTTGTTGTGAACAATGGACGTGTTGAAGTTCAGAATCGTGGTTATGGTCGTCAGATGGGAGGAGGTCAAGGGTTTAATGCTATGGGCAGAATAACCAGGTTGCTCCACAACAACAGAGGGCTCAAGTGGTTGAACAGGGAAATGCTCAGAATGGGGTTAATGGTCTTCGTTGTTACAACTGCAATGAGAAGGGTCATCTGGCTAATGCATGTCCTAAGCCGAGACAAGAGGCAAGTGCTTATTTCAAAGAGGCTATGCTCTTGGCTCTTAAGGATGAAGCTGGTGGAACTCTTACCAACAAGGAACAGAGCTTTATGACAGATCAGATTCTCGATGATGATATGGAGGACTTGCAGGCTAATGCAGCAGTGATGTTGATGGCACAAATGCAAGCTCTACACATGGTGACAAGGCCCAGTGTATGACACTAATGGCTTGTCTCAGGTGCAACCCTAACAAAAACAATTATCATTAATAATCTGATATCTCCGCCATTTTCTCCATTCGACAAGGATCAAAGTGTTCAACATGAGTCTTCCACATCTCATTCCGATGATTATCAAATAGATTCCGTAGTTATATTTGATGATCAAGATAACCTTATGGTTAATATTGATAATCAAGTTGACTTCGTCATTATATTTGAGGATCTAAAGAATGATCATGTTGAGAATCACGTTCAACAAGATGAGCTTTTGTACGAGAGAAACTAAGCTCTTGACCTTAATTAGAGACCAACATTCTTGTTTGGAAATTTGCACGAAATTAAAAGAGAAAAATGCACTGTTAACCGGGGATAATGAATGCTTAATTCGACAACTCAACTTTTTCAAAACTCAAGAAAACCGTGAAAAGGTTTTGAAGCCGCTTTTGCCAAATCACACCAAAACAAAAAATCTTTGGAACGACAGATTCGTGATCTAGGCGCTTCGAAGAATGCTTTGTTGTCTCAAATAGAACAAATGAAACATGAACATAAACAACAAATTAACGCTCTTACTTTGGAAACTCAAAAAGCCACGGCTGAGTTGTTAACTTGTCAAAAGCAGTTCTCGAGTACAAAAAGCAATCAACGAAACGAATAGATGACTATCTTGAGGAAATTGTCGACTTACAAAACAAAATCAAATAGTTTAAAACGTTGTTTATAAACATGGTGAATCAATCACAACGATTCAAAAGTTTTCTTTCAAACCAAATCCAAATGGATATGGACCGAATCTTGCTGATTATAAACCTAAGTTTTCACACCGAGCATTCAAGCCAAATCCTGAAGTTTACAGTGCAGAACATAGAATTGATGATTCAATTATGACTGTTGTTGAAAATAATCGGATGGAGGAATTAGATGCTGATGACGAGAGTCGGTCAAAATGGAAAATGTCGTTTATAACAAACCATTTAACTATTCAAAAGCCGTAACTTTTGTCACACAACAAGATACTTCTAACCAACTTTTGGTTATCACACCCGATTTTGAAGTCAGTCCTCAACCAAATGGTGCACAAATGAATGGTCCTTTACCTTCACTTAGTGAAGTAAAAACTAAAGCGAAAGTTGTCGTGTTATCAAATATTTTGACACTTTCTTATCTGACATCAAACTTTTGGAGCGTGCGATTGAATTTCATTCTGAAATAAAAGTTGAACATTTTACCTCGCCATGGGCACGAGAACAACGAGATATTTTTCAGAAAAGAATTTTACCCCATGTCAAAAATTTGAAAAACTGTGCACTATATTGGGAAAGGGATTTTCACAAGGAAATTGGTCTCATGAAAACAGTTTTCGAGAAAACAGAAACATCGATTTCAAATACTAAATGAAAAAAGAAATTATTGAGAAAAGATGTTGATCGACTCTTTGAAAATGTTATCTGTGCTGATATCAATAATCCTGTGTTATTACAATCAGTTGCATATGCATCTGATCATATCTCTGCTGATTCTGTTGCTACTGTTGATATTGTTGTGAATACTGATAAGGTGCCTCAAATCGAGTCTTTAAAAGCTGAAAATTAGCGATTGTTAAACGAGCTTTCAAATGCAAAACGTCGTCTTAATTGGTGTCAAAAATATATTCACGATCAACAACTTGTTTTTCAAAACAAAATCGCCCAGTTGCGTGCAAAATCTTCCGATCCTAAAATTGAGCAACTGGATGATCAAAACGTGTCTTTTAAGTGTCAAATCTCAAAATATGAACAAGAATTTGCAAAAGTTAAAAAGGAATATGGTGTCATATTTGATTTAATCAAACAGACTCGTGATGAAGCATCAAACGAACTTGATCATTATCTTGCACACACTAAAGAAGTCATGAATTTTGCTGGAAATCTTCGTTCTGAAAATCAAGATTTGGTGCACACTATCACTAAGTTAAGGGATATGTTAGGAAAGTATGATCAAGTTCAGCCTAGCATCATTAAGAAACTTGCACCTGTAACACTTAGCAAACATGAACCCAGAATGCCTACTGTCAAAACACAAGTTACTAATGTGCTTCCCTCTACTGAAACAGGACTAGTTGCCTCTTTTTCCAAACTTTCGCACTTCACAGCCTAGGAGCAATACAAGGAAGAATAGGAAGTTGCGACCTAAGAAAAGACAAATAAAGAATGTTGAAGTAGAATAACACCGTAGGACTTTGAATAAGACTCAGCTTGCCCCCACTTTAGATATTGCGTCTAGCAAATGTAATGGAGAAATTTTGTAACGAGCTTTGAACCTTTAAGTACTTTTGATATTCATCTGATGCTTCTTGTGTTATTTTTAAGTAAAAGTATGCTTCGACTGTCATGATAAATGTGTTGCTAAGGCTATCTTGTCTCGTTCTGACGGAATCCTAAGATTCGGAATACCTCTAGGCCCACTAATGCTTCTAAGTCGAGCTAGGTAGACCGCCCTCCTTAGATTCTAAGAAAAGAATTGATGTCCCTGTAGTTCCAGTATCACCTCCAAGGACTGTAGTACCACCTAGTACATTCACTAAGACTAAAGCTAAGACTAGTTGGAGATGGCAGAAATGGTTACATAACACACTAGGATTTAAATGGATGCCTAAAATTATTGATGTGTGTGTCTCTACTATAACTGCTGAGGAACCCTCTAACTCATCGGGTTCCACATCTACTTCTATTCCATCACGTAATGGTCGCCTGTGTGTAATCAGGTGATACGATCATCCTTTGGATTGTTGATAGCGGATGTTCTCTGACACATGACAGGGCAACCTTAAACCGCTATCAAACTTTGTTGCAAAGTTCATTGGCTTTGTCGGTCGAGGGAATGATCACTTCGCAGCTATCATGGGCTACGGAGATTACATCAATGGCAATATTGATATTAGCAGGGTTTATTATGTGGAAGGCCTCGGTCATAATCTCTTTTGAGTTGATCAATTTTGTGATGGAGAATTGGAAGTTGCTTTTAGGGAGAAAACTTGTTTCATTCATGATCTACAAGGAAATGATCTTATGTAACCGCCAACGCTCATCCAGTCTCTACACTATCTCCATGCAAGACATGATTGCTTCATCTCCCATATGTCTACTCTCAAAGGCTACATCTACAAAATCTTGGCTATGGCACCGTCGTCTCTCACATCTAAACTTTCAAACCATAACCAACCTTGCTCGACACAAACTTGTTGAAGGTCTCCACGATTCAGGTATTCTAAAGATCACCTATGCCTCACCTGTGAACAAGGGAAAAGCACTCGTGCTCATTTTCCTTCAAAGGTGGAACACAGCTCTCGGCATGTGCTTCATCTTCTTCACATGGATTTGTGTGGCCGTCTACGCGCCGCGTCGCAGGCGATAAATGGCAAATGCTACATCTTGGTAATTTTTGATGACTACTCAAGATGGACTTGGGTTAATTTTCTTTGAAGTAAAGACCAAGTTCCACAGATGATCATCACCTTTCTCACGAAAATTCAAATTCACTCCGAACACCGTTAGACAAATTCGAGCAGACAAAGGAATGAATTTGTGGATCAAACTCTTCAGGAATATTATGAGAAAGTAGGAATTGAGCATCAAACATCTATTGCCCGCACACCGAACAAAGCGGGTTGTTGAAGGCGAGATCTAAAACCGATGCGTTAGTGGAAGCTGCCGAAGCGACGTTAATCAATGCTACACTTCAGATTACTTGTGGGGAAGCTTTGTCTCAAGTGCATGCTACACTCAAACCGTTCAATGATCACAAAGCATACAACAAAACACCATTTGAGCTTCTCCACAACCGTAAACCGAACCTTAAACACTTTCATGTATTTGGATCCCTTTGCTATCCAAATAGTGATCGTGATGACTATGGAAAGCTCAAAGCCAAAGCTGACATTGGAGTATTTATTGGATACTGTGAGAACTCAAAAGGTTATCGGATCTGGAATCATCGTACAAAGCGGTTATGGAAAGCGATTAATGCTAATTTTGATGAGCTTCGCTGATATGGCCCGAGTATATGACTTGGAACCCGGTCACAACCGCTTAAACTTTCCCCAAACCCCATCATCGGTGAAACAAGCCCTCGACTTACTCGTCAACAAATGGAAAGGCTATTTGCTCCTCTGTCTAGGACGATATTGATGAACGTGCTCCAGGTGTATCCGCTGTTTCGGCGCTCAACACGATCATACTCCTATACGATACACTGCTACAACAACTTGTTGAAGAAGCACCACCGATTGACTCTACAACAGCGGTTGAACAAACTGCTTCAATGACGCTGAGAACCGCTGATGATGTTCTGAATGATGTACCCCCACTGCAGAATTTGATCCAAATGCGTTCTTTAAACCGTTCGCCAATGAAACTGCTGCACCTGATGTTGCGGAATCATCTACAAGACATTTGAATCCTAAAATGCATAATGTATATCAACATCAACCTTCCACACATCGTTGGACAAAAGACCATTCCCTTGAGAATATTATTGGCAACCCGACTCAACCCGATCGTAACAAGACAACGTCTACACACAAAATGGTGAACATTGCATTTATCGCTCATCGCGCCAATCGAGCCTAAAAACATTAAAGACGCAATGACAAAGGACAAGCTGGATTGAATCCATGCAGGAAGAACTCAACCAATTCAAACGTCTTGAAGTATGGTAACTGGTTGAAAAACCAACGAGGGTCTACGTCATTGGTCTCAAATGGATTTGGAAGAACAAATTGGATATTGAAGGGAACGTGAATCGAAACAAGTCACGTCACGGTGGCTAAGGGTTATAGACAGGAAGAGGGTATTGACTTTGAAGAATCATTTGCTACGATTGCTCGTCTTGAGGCATTCGGATTTTTCTTTTTGCCTTTTGCGGTAGACATGAACATCACGGTCTTTCAAATGGATGTCAAAACTGCATTTCTCAATGGACAACTGAAAAGCGGTCTATGTAAGCCAGCCAGAAGGATTCGTTGATCCCGAGTTCCCTAATCATGTCTACAAACTGAAGAAAGCTCTCTACGGTCTCAAAACAAGCCCCTCGGGGGGCGTGTACGATAAGTTATCATCCTTCCTTATTGCCAATAAGTTTACCAAAGGTTCGGTCGACCCTACACGCTTTTTACAATATCACGGGGCTCACATCTTAATCGTTCAAATCTATGTGGATGACATTATTTTTGGGTCAACACATTTAAAATACTCAAATGATTTTGCAAAACTTATGACAAAACATTTTGAAATGTCAATGATGGGTGAACTCACATTCTTCCTTGGAATGCAAGTTCATCAATCACCTAGTGGTATTTTCTTGAGTCACCCAAATATGCCCTTGAATTGTTACACAAATTTGGAATGCAAAGCTGGACACCTACGCCACCAATGGCTCATACCAAGAAGCTAGACGCTGATTTACATGGGAAATTGGTGGACCCTACCAAATACCGTAGTATCATTGGGTCTCTCATGTATCTAACGACTAGCGAGGCGATATTGTTTTTGCCGTCTATCTTTGCTCCGTTATCATTCGAGACCAACTAAAACCCACCTCTCAGAGGCTAAAAGAATCCTCCGATACATCAAGGGAACCATTAATTTGGGAATCACGGTATCCAAGGATTACGGTTTTGAACTAATCGCTTTTACGCTGATCACAAGGATGCTTATATTCACGTAAAAGTACTCCAGGAGCTTTACAATTTCTTGGTGATAAACTGGTGTCATGGCAATCGAAGAAACAGGATTGTACATCCTTTGTCCTCAACGAAGCTAATATGTAGCCATGTCGGCGTGTTGTGCTCAAGTCATTTGGATGAGAACACAACTCAAATACTATGGTTACGTATTTGACGAATCCGATATCTGCGACAATCGAGGTGCTATGTGATCTCGTGCAATTCAGTTCAACATTCAAATCACAGCACATCGATCTTGATATCATTTCATCAAGGACCACGTGGAGCAGTCGCATTGAATTATATTTTGTGGATACAGAATACCAATTGGCAGATCTTCTCACCAAAGCCTTAGCTCCTGCTAGGTTTAATGAGTTGGTCCACCGGATTGGTATGCGGTGTTTGACTCAAGAGGAACTGGATGAACTCTTAAAACATTCTTAAAAACCAGTCAAACACCAAAACCTCTTTTGTAAATATTTTTCAAAAAACCAAATAAAAAAAAATATAAAATCTGATAAAACTTCAAAAATATTCTTCTTTCTATATTTCTTTTAACATGGCAAGTACAAATCTTCCGTCAACACTCCAATCTTTCAAAATTCAGTATTTTTCCAATAAAGTGTTGAGGGGGATAAAGCAAATAAAACCTTGTACTTGCATGTTATCTTATCCCGGTTGTTTCTTTAATAATGCTGGTCACATTTCTGGTTTTCTGACACTCCTCGGACTAAAATTTATAAACTTTCATTATTTCTTAAGTCAAAGGGGAAGTGTCGTCAAGTTATTTTCCAAATATTCTTTGTTTGGTAACCAAAATGGAAGTTAAAGGCTTTGGATGAAAATGGAAAAGGTGGAGGGACTAAAAGCGCCAAAAGCTCAAACTCTTTTTTAATAAAACTTCCACCTAACTCTAACCTTTCACATTTATTATCTTCACCAAACATATCCTACGCACTAAAATTGTTCTTCAAATCCGTGTTTCTGATCATCAATCTGTAAGTGTTTTTGTGTTCTTAACAAGTTTTTAGACAATGGTTTTGATTTTCACTCAAATCCAACGGTCAAATGATGTGTTTGAGTGTGATTCGTGTTCTACGTGTAAGCTATGAACACAAATCACTCATTCGTGTGTTTGTGGTCAAGAAGATAGTGTCAAAACGTTTCTAAAACATCAATGATACCATTTTTATCCTCAAAACATACCTAGAAACACGAATTGAATGATTTTGTGAATTAGGGTTCATACGTTAGGTTTGGGTATTTTCAAATGTGAATGTGTTTGGTGATAAAGATTGTTGTATGAGGTTGTTTTCAAGTTTAATTAATCATACTTATGCCCAGAAATTACCCAGAAACATTAATGATTCATAAATTGAAAACTAGGGTTTATGCTCATACGATTTGGGTACTTTTGATTCACTGCGAATTTGGTGTTAAAACTTGGTCATTACACTCACATAAATTCTTAGACTTACCAGAAAAAGTCTGGTGCAATTTCCATGGCTAGATTTCTTACGCGTGATTCTTGAAACTAGGGTTTAAGTTCTACGCATAAGACTTTTACGCGTAAACTGTTTGATGAGTATTCATGCCATGATCTGTTATACAATGAATGTATGTGTTAATATTGATGTTATGATGATGTTATTTCAGGTTTGCTACTCGTAAAAATCAGAATCAAGGTTGTTAGACATCTACGCATAAGGATCACCTTACGCGTAGCATGTTATGCGTAAGAGAAATCTTACGCGTAAGGTTCTACAAAGGGACTACACGTATCCTGTGAAGGATATGCGTAAACTTGATGACCTCTACGCATAAGGTCTACTCTTCGAGTAAGCCTTCTGCGTAAGGTGTTATATCGCGCTGCAGCGTAAGCTCATAAGGTCCCCTTTTTCCCTCTGGCGTAATATTTCTTCTGGCGTAAGTAAGAGATCCTACGCATAAGCTTGCGTCTACAGCGTATAACTCCTGTTTATGCATAAGCTACCATTTCTACGCCTAAGCCTTGATCAAACCTTCATTATGAATTGTTAAGCGTGCAAACTTGTAAATAAATAAATCATAACGTCACGAAACCAATAATGTCACTAATAAGCTTAAACGTTTAATATGTTGTGAAAATAAGTGATAACATAAACTTTAAAACTTAAAGTTAACTAACTCACGAAACTTTTCTCGACATCATTGGACTATTAAACAAACAAGTGACGTTGGACTCGTAACAATCATTGACATATATCATTCCATAAGTAGACAATAAAACCTTATGTTGACTAACATTATGTCTTTCGATATGTTGGTTCTGTTGGCTAAATGTATTTTAGATCGGGACATGGGCTCAAATGAATGTGGATGCACCAAATGTTCTCACCATTCTTGATATTTTCCCTGCATGGTTATCAGATGAAGATTGGAAAGAATAATCTTAGTATGGACTTTGAAACTCTCACCTACTGGAATCTTCTTGTCTCATTGCTTTGACATTCTGAAGAGAGCCATCCTTATCGAGAACACGCTCACCAGATTCTGCCGCATCTTAGGAGATCTACATTCAGATTCACGGAATACAATGCAAATGATCAAA
>OU343216.1:13237277-13321613 GCA_910596185.1 Chrysanthemum makinoi | reverse complement strand
ATTGAATAGCTACGACATGCATAACTGAAAAATGCAGTGAGCATAAACTCAACAACATTAATCACAGAAATTATGTATTTATAGAAATCGAATCACTACAAGCAATGAGGCAAATAAGAAGACATAAATTTAGTTTGATTATTGTAACACGCAAAAACGAATAAAAATCAACATAAAATCAAGCAACAGTGTGCATTTATGGTTATACTAGAGAGCATATAAGTTACATTGTCAATGTGAGTGTATTTAGTTTGTCACATAGCTGTAAACAAGAATAAGTGGTTGGAAACAATATAAATGCATCACTACATATCTATATGCAACCCATTGCAATTTGCAATGACCATTGGAACAGTTTAGTTATGACGGGAAGTCCACATAATACTGCATTTCCAAAATAAGGATGCCTATTTGGTTATCTCATAGAAAACTATCAATTGCATTTGAGGGTCAAAACTTGTAGATTTAGCTAATCAAGTCAAGCTACATTTCAAACTTGGATATATAACCAGAGATAACATCCAGTATGGCTTATCAAGTTGTTGCACATTTTGGCACGTATGTAACCAGAGATCTAATAGATGCTGTGAACAAAACCTTCGATATATAAAACACATGATATTCCTTATACTCTGAGTTTGTACTAATCTAAATAAACAATGGAACTACCATAAATCAGATTTTATAAGAACTACACACTGACTCTCGTCCACTACTGTTCTACTCATTTTTAGTATAAAGAATGTTAAAAAATCATGTGCTCTATTTAGTCACTTATAGCTGTAATCAAGTCACTTTGAAAGTTGGGTTCCATTCCTTTGCTCTCTCTATTATGCAGATCCGAAAAAGAAAAAACAATCTTAGGGTCAGATTGATTAGCTTCAGATACTAAATACAGCCTACACATATAGACACATGCCATGGTCTCACACACTTTCAGTCATATATAATCCTACTTTATAATGCCTACCAACTGAGTACAGTTCTCTTTATTTTCTTTAGTTATCTAATCCTTTTTTACATGAAGCAAGTGTTGCATCTTGCACCTTGCCCCATGACGTACTATCAATGCCTTAATAGTTTTTACCATTACAAGCCACCAACAGCAGCGCCTGATTGTCTTACAGCATTGGCTAATGTTTCAGATTGTTTGACGTTTGTTCAGGTTGGAAGCAACCTTACTAAACCGGACAAAGCCTGTTGTCCGAAATATGCAGGGTTGATAAAAAGTAACCCTATCTGCATGTGCGGTATTGTTGAAAAAACGGATCAATATGGTGTGAATCTCAATAGGGCTTTCATGCTTCCTGATGCTTGTAAAGTGGAAGTGCCTTCACTTGACTTTTGCCCAGGTTAGATCTCTATCCATACTTAATATCTAGTCTATTTTATTATGGACTTAAAAAAGGTTGTTATTACATATATATGGATTTTCCGTAAATGGCCAACGTGAATATTTCATAATCATCGATTTACAAGTCGAGCAGTCTTTACATAATTTGTGGTTAGTACTTGATTAGTTCTAGCTTGGACCAGTTAGAGTATACAAATATCAATGCACGGTTTATCGATAATTAGTACAAAATCTGATTTCACCAACTGATATGAAAAAATAATAAAAACTGATTCAAACACATAAGAGAAAGTTCACTGTCTTTAGCATGAAACCGTTCTTGTGATCATTAGTGAATTAAGTTCTCTTGCCCTTATGTCGATTACCTTTGACAAATTCCAAATGATTTTCACATAGGATGTCGACATTCAGTTTGACAAACTAGATTTATTACAAGTACTTTTATAATTGCTAATTAGCCCATATGAGCTTTTACTCCAAAATCAATTGGAAGTAGAGAGATTAACCCATAAAACTTATAAGTAACTCCCTCTTTTTCCGATGTGGGGAAGTGGGACTAAGTTCGCATCAAAGATTTTTCTCTTGTGTTGTGTATCTTTATGCCTATATAACGACCTAACATCGTGACGGTTGCCCAACATATTTGAAATACTTTCCACGTCATCACTTTTTTTAATTTACAAATATCACCTAAGTACGTGTTTCTAAATTTTCAGGATATCCCAAATCATAACGTATAAACACAAGTAATTACCAAATAGAACATATGTAAACTATGTGTTTAAAGTAGAATGTCGGCTCCATTACTTAAGTTAACCACTTATATTTTTCAGTCGGTTAAATCGACCGATTTCGTTATCTCACTTTTGTTTCTTCAGCACTACTCTTAACCACTAAATCATCAAACTAGCACAATTATCCACTAATAACACTTACACATAAACAATATGTATACAAATCCTTACTAGCAGCAAAGTTTCGTTCGCTTAATCAATTTATAAACAAAGTTTCGTTCGCTTAATCAATTTATAACATACAATTAAACAACCAAGCCCTAAATTTAACATAACAAGCCCTAAATTTAACATAACATAAAAATCCAGGAACAATTTTAGCCCTAAATTTAACATAACAAGCCCTAAATTTAACATAACAATCAAATGAGAGCTTGAGATACGAACCGTAACACAATCAATAACCGTATGATGATGATGAAACAGCTTATTTCAACCGAGCAATGAGAACTAAGATAGTGAATATAAGTGGGATGGAAGAAACGAGGTTACATAGTGATGATGATGATGATGATGAACAGTGTTTGGATAATGAAACAGCTTATTTTTTAGATCTAATATACTGTTAGTTTTGAGATCGGGTCGGGTCCAAAATAGAAGTGTTTTTTTATAAGTTATTTTTTTAAATAGTTGATATGCAAGTTTTTTTTTTTTTTTTTTTTTCATATTGAAATTTGAAAGTTTATGTTTCAACTTGTGAATCGGGTCTGGCCAAAAAGACGGGTAAAAAACCAGGTTTTTAGAAACTGGTTAACCAGTTAGACTCGTCGAGTTTTAAGTGACCCAAGTCGACTCGGTTCTCTAAACCTAACCGGGTTTGGCTTTTTTCATCTTTTTTTTTATATATATATAGAAAACCGGGTTGACCTAATGGTTGAACCGCTTGAAAAAAAAATTGTTTTTTTAATAGAAAACCGGGTTGACCGTGATTCGAACCGGTAACCCGGTGACTTGACGAGGTCAATTAAAAAACCCGGTTTTCAAAACATTTGTTTCAAATAATATGTTTAAGACATATCAAAGAAAGTTAAATATTTGCAATTTTGCATATTTCTCTATAATACAGGTTTTTTTTATCGTAACGTTTGATAGTTTTTACGATTTTTGGATTAATAAACGAATATGCAAGTTTTAATAATTAAATATCTAAATGCCCTTATTCTTAATCATTTTATAGAATTAGCGATATGTGAAATAGTGACCAAAATTTTGTCACTACTATTCATGTAATTTAGTGACTAAATGGTGACCATTATAAGTTTCGTCACTGACTTTCTACCGATGACCAAAAATAATGACGAAAAATTATATCGTCACTATTTACATCTAAATAGTGACCAAAAATATTTCTCGTCATTAAATTCTCGTCACTAAAGGCACTTTTTCTTGTAGTGTATGATGGTCAGGCTCAAATATACAACAATCTATAACTTGGGCTACCTCGGGAAAATTTTGTTGATTGTTGGAAGAATTTTGTTAATGTTTAGGTAGATGTAACCATTTTATTGAGTTTATAGTTTAGTACGTGTTGTTGTGTTTATTTCCTTTTTCCTATGTTTCTAGTCTAAGTTTTAGATAATGGGCTTATAGTATAATGGGTTTATACTTTATGTTTCAGACCTAGACGATGCATACGCATTGTATCTAATTGTTCATTGGTAATGTTTGTGTAAATGATTGAAGTGTAAGTAAGATGGTGCATATAATTGAACGCGTGCGTAATGTTTAGCTAAATAGTTATAAATTATTGGAGTTATATGTTGAGATAAATGAAGCTTAAATGCATACGACTCTTTCAAAATAGGTTAATGAGAATTGACATTCTACAAAAACTCACAGGAAAAATAATACTAATAATTATGTATTTTTTTAAATTGTGCGTTCATTACTTAATGTTTATTTTCGAAGCGGAGAGGCAGCGAGTGAATCTATAAAGTTTGTTTAAATAAACTATTGTAAACAAATTTGATATTACTACGTAGATGGCTACAGAAATTGAAAAGACACGATATATGAGTTCTTTGGATGTGATAGTGTAACATACTAACCAATGCTAAAAACTTAAATATACATATTATTACTGTTATATATGACATAATACGAGAAACTAAATTCCACATATTCAATATTCACTGTTACATATGATATAATACGAAATCATGCCACCTAATACGAAATTATTGCCCATGGATTGAAATATGGTTAACTTAAAGTCACATTTTTTATTTATTTATTTATTTTTTTATGTCACACTATTCTCAGCGAAACAAAAGTTAACAACCTTTATTTCAATTTTCTCAAATGAATCACAGACATACAAATACATTGATATTATTCGCTTATAACAAATCAAGCCCCAATTTTTAGTTATTAACTACAGAGTAGTAAGCAAGCCCAAATATTCATCAACCCAAACCAAAAAAAGTAAACTCAAATTAATAATTAATCTTGGATTATCGAAGAAGCTTAATCAAAACGGTGTCCAAATATCATACAAAAAATTTAAAAATTGACTAACTAAAATTTTGGTTAAAAAGCGTTTGTTCCTTGTAATTTATAATTCCAACCGAACAAATAACCACCTTTGTATACTTTTGTTGAAGTCCAATAGGCCCAAGTGAAGAAAAAAAGCAAAAAAAAGTCCCTTGTTGAAAGTAGCAGCCCAAAGTCTTACTAAACAAATCTTCATTTTTGTTCAGATCTAGAAGAGAACACAACTCTTTATACATTTTCTTCCTATAACCTTAATACAAAGCCTTGTTAAAGTGAAGTCATTACGGGAGTTCATAGATTTCTTATTTTACTTACTAAGGGACTAGTTTAGCCATAGTCATAGTTCATTGTGTATAAGTATAAATACACCTCCTAGTCCCAACTAGAGGGTGAGAAGTTCACATTGTAACATAAGGTGTGTGTGGTTTCCCTTCTCTCCTAGAACACACACATCTTTCCTTTTCATTTATATTATAATACCATGTCTTTCTTATTCTTTGAGCTTCCCTGACCCCCCGAATCACATAAATCTATAGTTTTTACTGGTCCCACAATTGGTATAACAATCCAGGTTGTGTTATTTGATAGATTTGTGTGGATTCGTAACATGTATTGAAACTGTTTTATGATAGCAGGGTTCGGGGTCGGAAAGACTTCCTTTCTAAGCAGGCTTTTCAACGCTCTAGGTAGTGTACCTAATCGTTGTAGTGTAGTATGGGGTAAGCCCAGGGGATTGATTCATTCTCTAGGGGAATAGAGATGTTAGAAAGAGATGTATGACGAGAAGGTAAGGTTGAGGGAGATTCTTTTTAGTCTTTTTTATATTTTTGAAATCAAGTAAATATCTCGGGGTATAGGAATGGGTGATACTTCTACCGATTTCAACTACTTTTCATAACTATTTAACTAATTAACTACTTGAACTAAGGATAGATTATGCTAATTGTGGTGTGTGTTTTATGATGATTAAAATTTTTTACTTAGATGTTCTTACTCCTAGTTATCATTTATTTGTCAATCATCACATCCTCATCTTAATTGGCGTTGTATTCGTTTGGTCATGGGGGTGCCTAATTCCTTAGTTTATGAATTGTAACTCTCTCTAGACTATCAGGGATAGACAAGTACCTAAGTATCTCCCCAAATACTCTACTATCAACAAGCTACAACCACTAATAAACACAATGAATGGCCTAGGTGCACTTCCTAAGCTTTTTGCTAATTAGGACGTTCAAGCTCGCACAACAATTAAAGAAGAAGTCAGTTTTCCTTACTAAGCGTCTACCAATTAAGACAAAGAGACAACCTAATAATAATTAACAACTAGTTTCATATATATGTAACAAACACAAGGATAATTTAGCTACTCAAGGTAAACAAGCAAGCATACACACATACAATTGAACATGGGGTAGACATAATGATAATATGGATCAATAAACTTATCTTATGATGTAGTAGTGGTATGGAACCCAAAATACTATCCAAGCTCGGACTACAACTGAATTAGAGCTCTCAAAGTTCTACCTCTTTGATGCAAAAACGAATTATATATATAGATTTACAAATGCGGCTGACGTCACCTTTTGCTGTGACGCTCGCCGTCACCGGGGTTTCGTTTCGCTAAGTCATCGTTGGGGACGTCGTCGTTGATATGTGTGACGCCGTCAGTCTTTATGAAGGACGTCGTCACGAGATTGGTTCTTGGGCGGTGTAGAAAATGGAGAGACGCCCTTCCAGAGTTTAGGCGTGATGCCGCCAAGTTGTAGAACCAAAATTTGTTCCGGTCATTGTGTATTTTGATCAGATTTCTTTATGAGGAGGGGCAATGCCTTTGATTGGGATCAGCCAAAGGTGCACTGAATGGCCTTGATCTTGACTTTGTCGTCATTTCTTTTTCCTTTTCTTCCAAATATGCTTCATTCTAGCATTTTGCTTCCAAAAGACCTAAAATGTGAAAAGGAACGATTTTAAGTAGTAATAGATATAAAATGTGTCGATTTAGAGCTTAAATGACCCCTAAAACGTATGTTTTAAATCCTTATAAAAAAACCACACACTTGGAATTTTCTTGTCCTCAAGCAAATGTAC
The DNA here is from genome assembly GCA_910596185.1 of Chrysanthemum makinoi. Classification (NCBI taxonomy): domain Eukaryota; kingdom Viridiplantae; phylum Streptophyta; class Magnoliopsida; order Asterales; family Asteraceae; genus Chrysanthemum; species Chrysanthemum makinoi. The sequence continues at coordinate 13,314,881 of OU343216.1, read as the reverse complement.
TTTTGGCCAATCAATTTATAAGTTAGGGGGCATTAGCATTGGTTTAAAATAATTTACAACAAGTACAAGCGCCACAATAGTCATAACAAGCATGAAAATTATACACTAGCACCTCACAATTGGTGTTTGGATTCTCTCATCTCTCGGGTTTATATGAAATATAATATGAATGGAAATGAAAGATAAACACTCATTACCTGGCATACTACATAGATTACCATAGCTTGAGAATATCAAACCTCCACCACTTTAGTAAGCACCTAGGAATAACTATCTAAGAGGTCTTTACAAAGGGTTGTAACGTTAGGATTAGGGTAGGGAAGTAAAAGGTTTTGTTGGATAGGTGATATTTAGTGGTGGCAAGTCAGAAATCTTATGTTACAAGCATGTAAAGCAAGGGTGTTGCTAAGCCAAGACTCTACTCACTAACACTAAACAACTTGAAACAAAACATGAATATAAACTTAAAAATATAAACATAAAGATAGACGTAGGATGGTAGCCCGTCTATTTTTCTCATTTTTTCATTTGTTTTTCAACAACTCTTTTTTTTTTTCTTTTTTTTTCGATATTTTTTTCATACATTTTTACTCTACCATCCTCTATGATAACATCAAAATAAAGGGATTTATAGGAGCATCCCTACATTTGAGTTTTTTATTTCACTAACACTAATTGACCCGATTTGAAAAGATCAAAAAACTTGGAGTACTTAATTACGTAGACAAAAGAAATTTGAATTTATCGTTCTTTCCCGTTACTCCATAAAATATTACTTTAACCTATGAGTCCCAATCGTCCCAAAACTGTATATAAATGATATGACTCGACTTAGCAACCATGCAAGTAACTAGATAATTGAACTAAGGGTTTAATAATGATAACAATAATGCACTAGAGATTAGTGCATATAAGGTAGACTAAGGCGATTGGTAACATTTGGGGTGGATTGTAAACAATGCTCTTCATTGATATTCTGGAAAACCGAAACATCACGAGAACCGCGAAAAGGATAGGCTCTGAGGGGTTAACTAGGGGTAACGTGTACTAAATGTAACACCCCAACCCGACAAGGGTAGAAGTATCACATCATGATGTCATATCAGAACATTCTAATAAAATTTTGCAAGCGGAAGTCTTATAAAATAAAATACCAAGTCATATAAACGAATGACTTACAAGGAAAATACATAATCCAATATGTCTAAAAGAAATGAAATATCAAAAAAATTGCTCTTCAAAATAAGTCCAAAATGATAAGGGAAACTAGGGTCGGATCACTCAAATGCACTCACTCAACAAAGCCCAACATCCCACTTGTACCTGCCGTGATGGAAGAAGCGCTGGTGAGCTAAAAGGCAATGAATAGATATAACAAAACAAAAGCTAACATAATAAAAATATAAAAACGATACAAATGAGACTAATAACAAGGTCGCAACGAAATGAGCACAATGAGTCGATGAGGAACCTAGGGAAGTGACCGGTTCCGAATCATGAAAAGACCGAGAACCACAAAATACACATATTAGGAACGAGAACCGACCGAAGAGCATGTTTCGGTTCTCGGGTCCGGTTCGGGTATTTTGGTTCTACCCGATTGGAACCGAATTTTTTTAAATAGTACCCAAAGATTCAACATTTTTTTATGTTTGCACTCATTTACGTCTAAAGCGTAAATAATATTGAACGATTAAAGTATATAGCCGAATATATTTTGAAAAACACATTATCATTAAATGCCTTATTTACGAATGATAAATTTATTTATATCTATATATTTGTGTGTGTAATTTGAACATGGAATTCACAATAATTAATTAAAAGTAGTTGCAATTTAGAAAAAAAAAAAAAAAACGCTTTTTTAAACGTGGTCACGACCATACAATTTGAAATACGTTAATTGTGTGAGTTGGTTTCTAAACCGACTTTGCCTTGGTATTTAACCACTTCTAAAATGGTGACCCCGCCAACACTATCTGAAGTTGTCTAACACCTCGCTAATTTGGGTTCACATTATTCACAATTGCAAATAAATTTATGGTCTCAATTTAGGTTCACAACAATACTATACTTATGTTAACAGTGAGGGTTATTTCATAATACATTTAAAAAATAGTCTAACATCGCTAATTTGAAGTAAAAAACATACGAACATTTGTGAATAAGGTTATATAATCACACCAGTATGTTATTGAAATGTCATGTAGATAAGATATCAAAATGTTAATTGTAGCTCCTGTGTCTTTATACTGATGATGGTAACATATTATGTTAATACAAGCTACAGTGCAATTAATATTGATTGCTTTTCTTAATTTTGTAGTTGAGAAAGACACTATATAAAGTATCCCTTTTAATTGCAGTAACGCTGGCGGTTCTCGTTCCTAACGATTCGTTTCGGACCGAACCGAACCGAACCAAATTGACATCTTTAAGAACCGAGAACCGGACCGCGGTTCGAAAATGCGGTTTGGGTTGGGTCGGTTCCGGTTCGGTTCTCGGTTCCGGTTCGGTTCTCGGTCCATTTGCTCACCCCTAGAGGAACCTGCAGAACACAATAATAACAGATATCCAGAAGAAACAGAAATAAAAGGAGACCAAAGCAAAGCAGCGCATCGATGACATATATGTTGGGTTTTTGGTTCCTTGGATCAAGAATTATTCTAAGTACTGAAACTACGGACAGAGTTGATATAACCACGGACAGAAGAATGTAACCACGGATGAAGACAAACCGCGGCTAGTAGTATTGTAACCACGGATATTGATATGTAACCACTGCTACTTCTATATAATTCGGTTTAGTATTATGTATTAGATAAATATTGAAAAGATATTTATCTTGTAGGTTACGTATTGTATAATGTAAAGGACTCTTTTGCCTATAAAAGGAGGTCCTAGGGTAGATTAGATATACGTAAGTTTTATATCTAAGGTCGATACACTTCAAGGTTGTAAAACCCTAATCTTTGGTAAAGTATTCAGATTAATAATAATATTGAGGTGTTGAATGTTTATTGTTCTTCTTCTTAAGATTAAGTATTAAATTTCACGTGATACTTAATAATAAGTTCTTGTTTAAAAGTCATTTCTATATTAGATCGTTTGCTCAACTGGGATCAACAAGTGATATCAGAGCTTGTGATCTAGAAACTTAATCAGAGAAGTTCGTTGTAGTTCTATTCAAGAAAGATAAGATGTCTGATTTAAACACACATGGTTACTGCTTAAAGGTGCCCATGCTCGCATGGGAGTATCAAATCTGAGGATGCGAATAAGGCAATACATTCGCATGATTGATTATGCTCGATGTTGTGGAAAAGGTGATACTCTTTCCTAAGGGTGATGATAAAGACATAGCCATTGTTAGTGAGATTGACAAGGCTAAGAGAAAGATAGAGATTAAAGCTCATAGTATTCTCTCTATGGGAATACCAAATGAATATGCTTTGGATTTTGAACAATATGAGTCTCTAAGCTGAGTTATTGATGCTATAGAAACAAGGTTTTGCTGTAATGAAGCTACCAAGAAATCAAGGAAAAATATGCTCAAGCATCAACTTGAAAACTTCATTTGCATTGAGTGGAGAAAACTTGATGGCACCTATAATGACTTCAAAGCTCATCACCAACTGAAGTCAAGAGACTACAAAGTTGCTCAAGAAGATAATCTAAAGTTCATCGAGTTTATCACCTGACCGGGCTATGCATAATTGCTTGTGGAGGAACAAGGATGACTTTGAAAAGATGACTCTGGACAATCTCTACAATAACTTGAAGGTATATGAACCGAGAACAACATTTGCTGGTACATCTTCATCTAGCCAAAACATTGCTTTTGTTTCCACTAATCACAAGAATACACAAGATGTATCCATCGCGCCTATGGTATAACCACGCGCTATTGCAAACAATACCATCGTATGATAATGTCGCTGATGGTGCAATTTGTGCTTTTCCGGTGATTTAACTACCAAGAGTTCATGTTGAATCAAGATCTAGATCAAATTGATCCTGATGATCTTGAGGAGATTAATCTTCAATGGCAAATGGCAATGTTGACTCTACAAGCAAGGAAGTTTTTGAGAAGGACTGGAAGACATGTCAAGTATGATGGTAAAAGAAGAGTCAATTGGACAAAAGCAAGATGGAGTGCTTAACTGCAAGAAGGGGCCACTTTGCAAGAGAATGTCGAGACTCTAAGAGGATTGAAGGCATCAAGAAGACCATGAAGAGACTCGCCTTCTTCAAACATTGGTGGCTCAAGATGGTCTTGGTGATTATGACTGGAGTGATGAAAATGAAGAAGGACCCAATGCAGCTTTTCTTGCTAGTGAAGCTTCAAAAGAGCATAACTTTGCTCTTATGTCCTATGCTTCATCTTCGTTCAAATTCTCGAGGTATCTAATGATTCTACTTGTTCTTTAAATCATGTCAAGATAACTTAGAATCTCAAAAGCTATCAATCGGAGAGTTTAAGAAAGAAGTAGAAAGACTGCTCTAGATAACTTAGGTTATAGAGTTGGTCTAGAAAGTGTGAAGAAAGGCTTAATTATCAGACAAATGTGAGTTTGAGTATGTTGATAAAATTAATATACTAGGTGGAGAAATTGATTTAAGGATTAGAGATTAAGATGCTTAAAGAGAAACTAGAAAAAGCGAAAGTGTAAAAGTAGAAGCCCTAAAGAAAAGAAAACATGTTGTTGGGTTGCTAAAACACAATATGCTTCATCTGATTTAGTAATAAACAACAGTCAAAATTATTCAAGGATGGTACCGCCTAGTTACAATGATATGCCACCACCTCATCTCTTATGAAACATGCACCACCAAGAAAAGAGCTCTCATTTAGCAGGAATTTAGTTTCAACAAAACCTCAGAAAGTAGACTAGAATGAATCACCTAAGATAAGTTCTCGATAAGTCATCCGATGCTCCCATCATTGAAGATTGGGAATCAGATTCTGAGGAAGATAGATCTGTATCAACATAGCCCTCGAGAAGATGAACCTCTTAAGGAAGTTGATACTAAGCAAGCCAACCTTGTGCCTAGATTTGGAGCTCAAATTGCTAAGAAAGTAGTAGATTACAAGGAAGTACCTGAGAGCGTTAAAAAGATATATACCTAGGGGAAACCAGAGAAACTTCAATGGACTAATTTCAAATAGGTTATGAGATGAGTTTCAATGTGTTAAAAAGGCTTGTTTTTCATGTGGTAGTTTTGAGCATTTACAAAGAAACTGTTATAAAAACAGACCACAAGTTTGGAATCATAGGAGGGCAATCACCAAAATTTTCAAAGAAAACAAATCCTCATCCTAACAAATATGATTCCTAGAGCAAAGGTTAATGAGAATGGAAATACAAAATCAATTGTCACTGCTGCACCCAAATGGGTTCCAACCACTACTAAGCAAAATGTAAACACTGCTACAAATCAGAAACATCAAGCAAAATATCACCACTCGATACAAAAGAAGTTTTAAAAATTCCAAAGGTGATAACTCCATACAAGTTTGGAAACCATTTTTATGTCAGAAAGGCCTCGCCTACCGCAATGGAAACCTAAGACCAAGGTTTTACATCATGTCAACTGTGCATCAATGGACCTAAAAAATTTGATTATGTTGATTTATCGTGGCAAAACCCGTCAAGATTGGCTTGGGTCCACAAAAGGAACTAATTTGTTTAATTTCACAATGTGTGGCAATCTACAAGATGAGCTAAAAGATAAAGGAGTTTTGATAGTGGTTGCTCTGGGCACATGACTTGGGATGGGAGCAACCTGGAGGATTTTGAATCTTTTGATGGAGGATATATATTTTTGGTAATTATCCAAAGGGAGGAAAGATACTTGCGAGGCACAACGTAATGGGAATTTAGACTTTAAAAGGTCTATCCGGGTACGGGACTTAAGTATAATTTATTCTGTTCTCAAATGTGTGATAAGAAAACTGTAATTTTTGGTAACCAGTGTGTGGTGTTTTCACCGAATTTAAGATGCCCTGATGAGAAGTATATACAGCTTGGTACCTAGAAGGAAAAATATATATTGTTTTGATCTTAAAGATGTAATTCCTAATAGGTCCTTAACCTGTTTGTTTGCTAAAGCATCTGTGGATGAGTCTAAGTTATGGCATAGAAGATTAGGTCACCTCAATTACAAAACAATCAATAAACTGGTCAAAGGCAACTTAGTGAGAGGGTTACCTTCTAAGGTTTTTGAGTGTAAGGAACTGTGTGTGGCTTGTCAAAAATGAAAACAACATAGAGTCTTGTAAGACAAAACTGTCAACACCATTACACAACCAATCGTTTATGCTTCATATGGACTTATTTGGCCCTACCTTTGTTAAAAGTTTGAATCATAAGCAATATTGCCTAGTTATCACTGATGATTATAGTAGATTTTCGGTATACTTTTACGCTAAAGAGTGAGACTAGTGAGATCCTCAAGAGTTTCATTACTAAGATAAAAAATCTAGTAAATCATAAGGTAAAGATAATCAGATGTGATAATGGAACTGAGTTTAAGAATGCTATGATGAATCGTTTTGTGTAGTTGGGGTATAGAAAGACAGTTTAGTTTTGCTAGAACACCACAACAAAATGGTGTAGCTGAAAGGAAAAAATAGACACTAATTGAGTATCGCTAGGACAATGTTGTCGAGTCTGTTACCAACTACCTTTTAATGAAGTGTAGGCACTGCATGTTATGTGCAAAATAGTAAGGTAGTGAAGTCTCATAACAAGACCCCATGAAATAACATGATAGGAAGCCAATGATTGCATTCCTAAAACCTTTGGGTGTCCTGTTACTATCTTGAATACCATAGACTACCTAGGCAAGTTTCAAGAAAAGTTGATGATGGATACTTTTTAGGCTATTCTTCTAATAGTAAAGCCTTTAGAGTATACAATAGGACTAGAATTGTTGAAGAGAACATACATGTTCAATTTAGTAAAAGACTCCTAGTAAGAGACCAAAGGACTGACGGCTGTTTAACATTGATATGCTAACCAAATCTATGAGTTATGAGCCCATCATTGCAGGAACTTCCACTAATATTGATGCAGGTACTCAAAAGGATTCGATGCGAAGCAATTTCTAAGGAAGCTGATTCTCCTCAAGAGTTCTATTTGTTTGGAAAGTGGAAAGCTAGTTCTGTCTCACCCATCATTGATAAGCAAGGTCCCACTGATGATGAGGTATTGAATACTGGAGGCAATGTTGATCATCATCACGATAAGGATGAGTTGTGAAAGATAACTCATCAGTTTGGTAGGAAATTGAAAAAGAAGAAAAGGCATTCGAAAGCATCTAAGCCAAATGAAAGCACGGATAGATATAATGAAAAGCACCGCTAAGCCAACTTCTACCAATCCAAGTACAAGTGAAACCACAGCCAAAAGTACCGGTGATAGTACTTTCTTTTGAACCAACTGCACAACCATTATTGGTGAAGAGGAGTATCCACATGATCCTAATATGCCTGCTTTGATTGAAATTGATACTCCTATTGATGATGAAGACATGGATGATTTATTCAATGCTGATTTAACTAATTTGGAACATGTCATTCATGAAAGTCCTGTTACCTCAACAATGATTCATAAGATTCATCCTAAGTAAAAAATACTTGGAAATTTGAACACCCCTATTCAAACAAGCATAAGGTTCAGAATACAAAACCTTTCCTGAACAAGGTTTCTTTGCAAGATCACTACACAAAAGAAATAGTCATAAAGATCTGCAAAATTGCTTGTTTGCATGTTTTCTGTCTCAAAAGGAGCCCAAGAGAGTTGAAGAAACATTATCTGAAGAAGGTCAGAATAATGCAAGAGAGCTTCACCAAACTTCAAGAGGTTTGGACATTGGTTGATCTTCCAAATGGTAAGAGGGCAGTTGGGACTAAATGGGTGTCGAAACAAAAGAGATGAAAGAGGTATTGTTGTGAGGAACAAGTCAAGGTTGGTTGCTCAAGGATACACACAAACTGAAGGTTTAGATTATGATGAAGTTTGCTTGCCCAGTTGCAAGAATTGAGGCTATTAGATTGTTTTTAGCTTATGCTTCATTCAAGAATTTTGTTGTGTATCATATGGATGTTTAAAGTGCATTTTTGTACAACAATTGATGAGGAGGTTTATGTTTGTCACCGGTTTTGAAGATCCCATCATCCCGACAAGGTCTACAAGGAAGTATGGATTGCATCAAGCTCCAAGGGCATGGTATGAATGCCTGCTTACTTATTTAATGGACAATGACTTCAAAAGAGGGTTGATTGATAAGACTTTGTTCATTAGGAAGCTTAAGGATGATATTTTACGGTTCAGTTTATGTAGATGACATCATCTTTGGCTCAACCAATAAGGAGCTTTTATGAAAGATTTTGAGAAACTTACATGATAAGTTTCAGATGAGTTCTATGGGAGAACTCACTTTCGGGACTACAGTGTTCAACAAAGGATCTGATGGTATCTTCATCACAAAGATAAGTATGTAGCGCATTGTGGATGAGAATGCTATATCATAAGGAGATTATTAGTGGAAGTTTTAAAGTTTGAGACGATGGTATTGATAATCTTCGTGATGCCGAGATTGTCAATGGTTTAGAAGCAAGTTAGATATGTTGTCAATGTAAGTGATAAGTACAATTTTAAGAGTTTGTGTTAATACAAATATCGTCATTAAACGTTATTTATATTTTTGATCTTTGCCTAAGTTTTGTTAACGACAAAAGTAAATTTAATTTATAAAAGCTTAAAGCTTGTCAAGTTTATTAGATATTAAAACAAGCTTTCTCAAACAATATATTCATCATTCAAGCATTTACATTTATGATTAGTAACATCTTGATATGACTCTAATCATTATGTATGATAGTAGTTTGTAGAATGTGTTAGGTTCTTAAAACCAAACACTACTTAAGCATTTGCATATTTCTATAAATAGTAATACAACATTTGACATCATGTATTACATCATGGAAATCATTGGAACATTCCATTAGATATTTTGTGAAGATTTGTACTCTTCATATCTTGCACAATCTCACTTAGATATAGTTGACTTTAGCAAGATTGATATTTGACTGTCAGACGGCGGTACCAATTGGTACACGGCGAACCCTTTTAAGGGGTCCGCCGTCCGTGGACGCCTCCTCAATTTGGCTATAAATAGCAATGCCAAGCCAAGTAGTTTTTCATCCCTTTCTAACATACTCATACATATCTTCTCTCTAACCTTTCTAACTCATATCATATTAGTGATCTCTTTGTAGCAAAGAAGATCAAGTCATATTCAAGCTTCAACGAGAAGTTGGAAGTCTTGTTTGTTTAGTGTTGTATGATCTAGTGTTGATCCATACTTCATTGTTGTATCAAACCATCATAATCTTGTGAGTGTGAGTGGTTAGTATTTTAGTCCTCAAAATACATTGTGTGTGGGAGTAGTTGTACCCTTGGAAAGAACTCGACATCTAGCTTAGTGTCGGAATAGTGTAAGCGAAGTGTAAAGGTTTTCTCCACCGGTGAAAGGAGCTTGTTGACTAGTGAAGTTAAACTCTCGAGTGAGACTCGGGGAGTGGAGTAGGGCAAGGAAAAAGAGTCCTTGTAGGACGAACCACTATAAACAACTTGTTGTGGTTTGATCATTTCTTTCCTTATTTACTTATTACATATTGCTTGCATATTTCATTAACATACTTAAGATCAATATCAATTGATCTTTCAATAAGTTTCAAAACAAAGATTTTAATCGGTAAACTATTCAACCCCCTTCTAGTTTTCTACAATTGGTACCCGAGCCTCGTTGCTCAAGAATTTCTAAAATAACTTGTATTTTATAAACTTGAAACGATCCATGGATTCTGAAAACTTTAAAGAAGGGCAATCTATGCAAAGACCACCACTCTTTGAAACCAATGGATTTATCTATTGGAAAACCGTTTTGAAACATATGTAAAATCAAAAGATATAGATCTTTGGTTTATTATTGTTAAAGGAGATTTTAGTTCTACAACAAAGGATATTTCCGTTGATGAACAAAAGAAATTAGTTGCTAAAAATAATGAAGCTAAAATGATGCTTTATAATGCTTTACCTAGAAAAGAATATGAAAGAATTTTATGTGTGAAACCGCCAAAGATATTTGGGAATCTTTAATTGTTACACATCAAGGTAATTCACAAGTCAAGGATAACAAAATTGATCTTCTTGTTCAACAATATGAACAATTTGTTATCCTGAAGATGAAACCATTGATTGTGGCTTTGCTCGCTTTAACACTATCATTACATCACTTAAAGCACTTGATGAATCTTTTCGTAGTAAGAACTTTGTCGAGGAAATCTTAGAGCACTCCATCCAAAATGGAGAGCTAAAGTGACCGCTATTGAAGAATCAAAAGATCTCTCAATAATGTCACTAGACGAGCTAATTGGCAACCTCAAAGTTCACGAAATGGTAATGGAGAAAGATTCGGAGATCATCAAAGGAAGAAAGGAGAAGATCAAATCTATTGCTCTTAAAGCAAAGCGGAATCAGCGATGATGGTGAATCTTGTTCCGATAGTGAAGATGAGGAGTATGCCATGGCCGTTAGAGATTTCAAGAAGTTCTTTAGAAGAAGAGGAAAGTTTGTAAGACAACCTCGAGAAGAAAAGAAGCCATTCCAAAAAGATCGGGATGATAAGAAGATTAAAGGTGAAAGAAAGTGTTTTAGATGTGGTGATGCAAGTCATCTCATAAGAGAATGTCCCAAGCCACCTAAAAGCAAAACTCAACGAGCTTTTGTAAGTGGTGCTTGGAGTGATAGTGAAGACGATGAAGAATCAAGCAAGGAAGAGATCGTCCTAATGGCACATGAGTCAAATGAGGTACTTTCCGACTCTTCTTATTCTTCTATAGATGATGACACCTTGCAAAAACAATATAATCAATTGTGTGAGCTAAGTCTAAAAATCATAAAAAAAAATAAATTTCTAAAACTAAAAGGAGTTTTTGAAAATGAGTATATGAGTTAAAAGAAAAAGCAAAACGACTTGAAAAAGGAAAAGCAAATGACGATGATTGTAAATCATGTCAAGAGCTTAAACTTGAAATAGAAAAACTAAAGCTCACACAAGAAGTTTTAATAGAAAATAATTCTAAGTTTAAAAGGTTTAACAAAAACATCGCTCTTGCCGATGAAATAGTTAAAATCCATAAAACACCATGAGACATGAATGGGCTAGGTTTTAATGAAGTATTAATTCCAAAGAGTCAAAATAAAACGGCCGAAAAGGACTAACATTCAAAAAAGCCGCAGATAAAGACGGACCGACGGAACCAAAATAATTCGTCGTTCATAAAATGGTACCGCTGGTACTTCAAAGAATGTATGTTCAATACGGACTGCATCAATTTGTTAAAGTAACAAAGAAAACCAATGATAATGTTAAACTAAAACCATTATATCGGAGTAGGACTTGTTAAAAATGAATTTAGATCAAAAGCTACTCAACAACGATATAAAACTTCTTTTGCCAAACGCCCCCTTCCTAAGAGCAACCACAACGTTCAACCTAACTACCAACACAACGGTTGGAATCAAAACTTTCCTAGACCATATCAAACTCCAGATTACATGCCATGGAACCCTTACCCATCATTTCCATACATGAATCAAATAAATGGTATGTTTAACCCAAACGGACCCATGAGATATTGGGGACCAAATGTTTGAGTTATTTGCTTCTTAGGTATGCTTGAAAGTTGGATTGGAACCTGATGAATGGATTAAAGATAGTGGATGCTCACGACACATGACGGGCAACAAAAATCTCTTCTCATCATACCAAGAGTATGACGGAGGTAATGTCACCTTTGGTAGCAATCTCAAAAGCAAAATCATTGGCAAAGGTATGATTGCTCATAAATCTCTAACTATTGAAAATGTTGCTCATGTGGATAGGTTAGGATTTAATCTACTTAGTATTAGCCAACTATGTGATAAAAAGTATAAAGTACTATTTGATGAAAATGGTAGTAAAATACTAAAAGATGGTATCACCATAGCTAAAGGAGTTAGGAAAAATAACATATACGTCATGAAAATAGATAAAACATATAATGACAAACTTTGCTTAACAACATTAGAAGATAGCTCATCTCTTTGGCATAGACGCTTAGGTCACGCTAATATGAGACTTATACAAAACCTATCTTCAAAAGAGTTGGTTAGAAATTTACCAAAACTAAAATATGACCAACACTTTTGTGACGCTTGCAAAATTGGTAAACAAACACATAGTAGTCACAAATCTAAAAATATGGTGTCCACATCAAAGTGTCTAGAATTATTACATATGGACTTGTTTGGACCATCCGCTATAAGAAGCTATGGAGGCAACTTATACACTTTGGTCATAGTAGATGATTACTCAAGGTTTACTTGGACGTTATTTTTGAAAACCAAAAATGAAGCTTTTGATAAATTTGAAATACTTAGCAAGAAAATTCAAAATCTTCTAGGTGTCAAAATTGTGTCGATCCGAACGGATCATGGTCGGGAATTTGACAACGAAACTCAATTTGGAAACTTTTGTGATACAAATGGTATAACACATAACTTTTCGGCTCCACGAACACCTCAATCAAATGGAGTAGTAGAACGTAAAATAGAACAATTCAAGAAATGAGTAGAACAATGCTTAATGAACAAAACATTCCTCAAAAGTTTTGGTGTAACGCCGTTGACACTTCTACATATATTTTAAATAGAGTCCTAATACGTCCTTTCCTAAACAAAACACCATATGAACTTTATAAAGGTAAAAAGCCAACATTAGGATATTTTAAAGTCTTTGGTTGTAAATGTTTTATTCTTAATACTAAGGATTATCTCACCAAGTTTGACCCAAAGTCTTATGAAGGTGTATTTCTTGGTTACTCTCAAACTAGTAAAGCTTACATTGTCCTTAATAAAGAAACAATGATAGTCGAGGAATCGTTGAACATAACATTTGACGAAAGTCCACCTCCCTCTAAGACATCACCTTTGGTAGATGATGACTTAGTTGAAAGTCAAATAATAGAAAGTCAAATTAATAATAACAAGGAAGATGAACCATTAAATAAGGAAATTGTCAACATCAAAGAATCTAAAAGTCATCCATTAGAAAAGGTCATAGGACAACTTAATCAAAGAACCTTAAGGTCACAAGCTCAAAATCAAAGTAATCATTTTTGTTTTGTATCCACCATTGAACCCAAAACCATAAATGAAGCAATAAAAGATGAATCATGGGTAATTGCCATGCAAGAAGAATTAAATCAATTAGTTAGAAATGATGTTTGGAAACTAGTTCCAAAACCCAAAGATCAAACTATAATTGGAACAAAATGGGTCTTTCGAAACAAAATGGATGAAAATGGTGTAGTATCTAGAAACAAAGCTAGGCTTGTTGCACAAGGTTATAATCAACAAGAAGGAATTGACTATGATGAAACTTATGCACCGGTAGCTAGACTTGAATCTATTAGAATATTACTTGCTTATGCATGTGCTTATGACTTTAAATTATTTCAAATGGATGTTAAAAGTGCTTTCCTTAATGGGTTTATTAACGAAGAAGTGTATGTTGCTCAACCTCCGGTTTTACCGACTTTGAGAAACCACATCATGTCTTCAAACTCAAGAAAGCATTATATGGCCTTAAACAAGCACCTAAAGCTTGGTACGACCGTCTTAAGACTTTTCTTGTTGATAACAAATATACTATGGGATTAGTAGATAATACTATTTTTACTAAGAAAAGGAATCACAAATTATTATTGTTCAAATATACGTTGATGACATTATATTTGGATCAACTTGTCAAGAACTATGTAATGATTTTTCTAAAATCATGCATGACGAGTTTGAAATGAGTATGATGGGTGAGTTAAACTTCTTTCTAGGACTTCAAATTAAACAACTAGAAGATGGTATTTTCTTTAACCAATCTAAATATATAAAAGACATGCTTAAGAAATTTGGTCTTGAAGATTCCAAACCAACTAAAACACCCATGTCCTCGGACACTAAACTCACCAATGACGAAGAAGGTGAATCCGTAGATAACACTAAATATAGAGGAATGATTGGTAGCCTACTCTATCTTACGGCTAGTAGACCCGACATTATGTTTAGTGTTTGTCTATGTGCTCGCTTTCAAGAAAACCCAAAGGCATCACACTTAGAAGCATTAAAAAGGATTTTTAGATATATTAAGGGAACAACGTGTTTAGGATTATGGTATCCCAAAGGAACGGGTGTAGAAACCATAGTGTATGCCGATTCGGATCATGCCGGTGACTATGTCGATAGAAAAGTACAAGTGGTATTTGCACTTTTGTTGGACATTGTCTCACCTCATGGTTTGCAAAGAAGCAAACGGCATTAGCCATCTCTACTATCTTGAAGCGAATAACGTCTCACCGAAAAGCATGTCAACAAGCTCTTTGGATGAAGCAAGCTCGTGACTACGGAATTCATCTCAACGACATTGTGATACTTTGCGACAACAAAGGAGCCATCGATCTCACAAGAAAATCCCGTTCAACATGCTCGTACAAAGCACATTGAAATCCGTCATCACTTTCTTCGCGACAATGTTCAAAAAGGAAACATTTCAATCGAGAAAGTATCCTCCGAAGACAACATTGCCGACATCTTACTAAACCTCTTAAAGCGAGAACCTTTTAATCTTCTTAGACTTGGTTTAGGGTTAATGGAACCAAACATGTAGGATAAACATAGCCCAAAACATTAGAATAGTCAAAACAAAACAATTTTGCCTTGTATACGCATCTGTAGCCACGGCACCAAGCGACAACACGGACGGAACCAAAATTTGGTGCGTCCGGTCCGTGGTGTCTACAGAAACAAAACTGCTATATACATAACATCCTCTTCCTCACAACCCACTTTACCAAAACGTGTAAAACTTAAACCAAGCTCATTATTGTCATCTTCCCACTCACTAATCACTGAAGATAACATCATTGTAAGTATCCTAACTACATTTCATCTCTTAATTCTGAGTCTAGGATTCTTATTTATGCACAAAACTATCACAAATCATTACATGGGGTTTTATGTATGCTTTTATACCAAATATGAATTCAATTGGCAAATTGCATAACTAGTCATTCAAATTAGGTACTACATTATCATATTGCATAAACAAATCATGTTTCCCACTAATTGATAGATAATAAATATAAGGCCTTATTCAAATAACCAAACACCCCATGTCAAAAGTTTTGAAAAGCTTCTCACTTGTAGGAAAACATTTTTTTCATTGCTAATACAAATAGAAACGTTAAAATTTTCATCACTTGCATGCTCTTGAATACTAAAGGTATTTCATAACTAATATGCACTCCGGGTATATTCAAATGTAGCCACATTGAATTAGGAGCATTTGGGTTATCTCATGGTATTTGCCAAACACTCCACTAAAACCATTTTGTGCATAAAATGAGTCGAGATAACCGCAACTCCAAATTGTTTTCATATAGGCACACACTAGAATCAAAAACGTTAAAATTTATTTTCATTTTTTAACATATTAATTCTTGTCCTTAGGAATAACCATGGTAGCCGCAAGATTCTATGATCACAAAGACACTCTTAACTACATTCCCAAACACCACAAAACCAAAGGACTTACCAAGGAACAAGTAGAAATATTTAGGGGTCTAGAATCAAGGTATTTCCATGAGGGTAGAACCATTCTCTCATCCTTCCTTGAAAGCATACCAATCTTCGTGAAGAACTAGCCGCCATTCAATTCGATTGTCTTCTTGACATTGATGAACCAATTTGTCCTAGGTTTGTGTTAGAATTCTATGCTAGTGTGACCGGTTTTAGTGATGAAGATGATGATGAATTTTGTCTTAGCTTTAGAATCAACCAAAATGACTACACCATCACCTTAAGTGAATTTGCTAGAGTACTAGGAATTCCCAACCGAGGAACTTGTGTCTACACGGATGAGTGGTCACTCACCGCCCTTGATGCAATCAATGACCGCTCTCTTCCTACCTAACCCGTTTGGCCGATAAGGATGTCATCCGTGAACACCTTTTAACCCAAAACGGACATACAACCCGAGTAACCGAAAGGGAAAAGAGGTAGACCGAGATCCATATGGAATGGAGCTAAATGAACTTAAGCCCGAATTTAAGAAATGGGAGGAGTTACTTAGAGCAAACGTCATTAGCACCATAGGAAATAGGGATCACATAAGCGCTGTCTTTGCCACATGCTCTACAACTTGTCCACCCGACAACCATTCAACTTAGCCTACTACATAGCTAGGAGAATGATTGATATTCCAACTCAAGGATCCGTTGCTCTTCCATACGGGATGCTTCTCACCCGTCTCTATAGAAACTTTGCACCAATTCCACCAACCCCAAAAGGGATGCACCTTCACTATGAGCTCATCCCTCACATCTTTGTACCTTTGAGTGATGCTCGAGTTGCTAAGACTAAAGGCAAAAGAGCTAAACCTCCAACTCCTTCATCATCATCATCAAATAGCTCCGAGGATGGTCTTCCAAGCTCTCATCTTCCACCTCATGAGTATTATGCATCTCTTCCCGAGATTGAGAATGAATCGGCAGAATTCAAGCAAACTAAGGGAATGTTCAAGTGCCTTGGTAGGATGATGAACAAGATTTACAAGAAATTGGACAAATAAGGGTACTTTAAGGAGTGTTTGGAACAATGCATTATCGTTAATGTTTGATACTATTTAGTTGCTTTTATTATGTAGGATGATAATATAACTTGAAACAATGGTGTATGCTAACAATCTCATGCTGGGGGATAGCACAAGTATGCTATCAAATTTTACCCATTTTCACTATATTGTGAAAATCAATAAGCCTTGCTCAAAATCTATGCTCCACTATGTTTACATATGTGTTATTTACTTTTCCTAACTAGAAATGTTTAGTATAACATCTTTTGAGAAAAATTTCAGTGTTTCGGAATTTGCCCGACACCTAAAAACGAACTCGTCCAATTTTCAAGCACTCACGGATCGACGGCACCATAATTTTGGTACCGTCCTTTATATAGTTTGGTACCGCCATACACATGCAGTAGGGACTGAGGCGGCACCCTTTTAGGGTACCGTCGTGTATGTTTTGGTGCCGTGGATCCTCCCGGTAATTTTCTGAATTTCGACTCTTTCGTGATTCCAAATTATCTTCCATCACTTATAAATCAATCTTAACTAGTTTATACTGGTATTAGAACTAGTATTATTTACTAAGGTATATAAGAAATCCATTTCCCACCAAAATTCAAAAATTTGAAAAATCCACCCAAGGAGCCCTTTGGCATAAAGGAAGGAACCAAAATTTTGGTACCTTCAAATCCGTGGGTAATCTGAATATTAGGAAATTCCACTCACTAGAACACATTTATTGCATATCTTTTCTTCTTCACTCCATCTTCTTTGTATGGATTGACTTGGGTGATATGACTAGCATTCAACCCACTTCCAAATCATTAGGAACCTCATCTCTTCAATGGTTCAACATCAAATCAAACCATTTCTCAACAATTTCTTACCTCTATAAATTGAAAGGTTTTACCATGATCATCCTCACACCTTCTTCATTCTCACTACTATCTAGCAAATCAAAACCCAAGTTAAAAATGACTAAATCATCACCAAAACCTTGCAAAAAAACCGCTAGAATTAGCGTAAGGCCTTGTTGCTTTGTTCATCTTAGCTCATCATCCGAATCTTCACCACTCACAATCTCATCTCCCATTAGAGATGATACAAATCTTACCCTAGCTACACCCACTTCATCACACATTGTGATCACCACTCCACCACCATTGCCATCTTTTGGCACAATTGAGCTTAATCGGCTCATGAGTCACCTTGGCGATCATCCATTGACCCAACGCTTCCATTAGGGCCAAAACCTCTCCTTTTCACCCCATTCACAAGGACATTCATGGTCCTTATACGGGGATCATCCACTTCCATCATCAATGTCCCCTCATATTGAGGACATTGAGGAGTGCATGTGGGATGACAATCCCACTAGAGAGGAGATTCAAGCCAAACTCCACAACCTCCACCAATTCAAAGGCATGGTGGATTCTCACTTAAGTGAGACAATGCAAATGCAAAATGCTTTGCTTGCATCCATCATGACCACTCCAAACATTCCCAACACCACCAACACATCCACCATTCCACCACCACAACCTCCCCAAACTTTCTTCCCTCCAAGGCATGGTTGCTCAACTTGTGAGCAAACGGGTCAAACCGTGGAACGGACTCGGGTTATGGTCCATGACTTCCACGAAGAAATGAGGTTCATCCTTAACCACATTCTTGAGCGTCCTCAGCGTCTTTCCCATCCACCATCACTTTAGGATGGTTTTAGAATAGTCTTTCCTTTATTTGCTTTCTTAGGATTATTTTATTTTCTTGTACTAGAAACACATCATTGTGTTCTCTTTTCATGATCCTTATTCATGAAAAATTTTAACTAATGAATGTTGTTTATTATATTGTTGGTGTCATTACATAGTGTTTGGAAATGCTTGTGAATGATCATTATTACTAACATTTTTTTGTAGCTTTATTTTCACAATCCATGTATCTTCCCATTAAGCACCCAATTTAGGGGAGCTTTGAACAAGGGGAGATAATAGCTCGGCTCATTACATTCCGCATAGCCTCTTCTTTTTGTTGAGACAAAAAGGGGGAGAAATATAGAACTTTGAAACTATTTATATTTGACTTTTAGAAAAGTCAACCTGCATACTTTGACTTTCTTAAAAAGTCAACATCATGCATCAACTAGTGAATTCTTTGACTTTCATAAAAAGTCAAATTTCATACACTTGCATTATCATTTCCTTTTCAAGTTCTAAAACTAATATTTTTATAACTCTTGTACAAACTTTGTTTCTTTTATAAAAATAAAATTTATATTTTGTCCTCAACAAAAAGGGGAGATTGTTAATACAAATATCGTCATTAAGCGTTATTTATATTTTTGATCTTTGCCTAAGTTTTGTTAACGACAAAAGTAAATTTAATTTATAAAAGCTTAAAGCTTGTCAAGTTTATTAGATATTAAAACAAGCTTTCTCAAACAATATATTCATCATTCAAGCATTTACATTTATGATTAGTAACATCTTGATATGACTCTAATCATTATGTATGATAGTAGTTTGTAGAATGTGTTAGGTTCTTAAAACCAAACACTACTTAAGCATTTGCATATTTCTATAAATAGTAATACAACATTTGACATCATGTATTACATCATGGAAATCATTGGAAGATTCCATTAGATATTTTGTGAAGATTTGTACTCTTCATATCTTGCACAATCTCACTTAGATAGAGTTGACTTTTGGCAAGATTTGATATCTTGACTGTCAACCGGCGGTACCAAATTGGTATACTGGGCGGAACCCTTTAAGGGTCCGTCCGTCGACGCCTCTCCCAATTTGGCTATAAATAGCAATGCCAAGCCAAGTAGTTTCTCATCCCTTTCTAACATACTCTCATACATATCTTCTCTCTAACCTTTCTAACTCGGTTTCATATCATATTAGTGATCTCTTTTGTAGCAAAGAAGATCAAGTCATATTCAAGCTTCAACGAGAAGTTGGAAGTCTTGTTTGTTTAGTGTTGTATGATCTAGTGTTGATTCATACTTCATTGTTGTATCAAACCATCATAATCTTGTGAGTGTGAGTGGTTAGTATTTTAGTCCTCAAAATACATTGTGTGTGGGAGTAGTTGTACCCTTGGAAAGAACTCTACATCTAGCTTAGTGTGGAAATAGTGTGCGAAGTGTAAAGGTTTTCTCCGCCGGTGAAAGGAGCTTGTTGACTAGTGAAGTTAAACTCGAAAGTGTGAGACTCGGGGAGTGGAGTAGGGCAAGGAAAAAGAGTCCTTGTAGGCCGAACCACTATAAACAACTTGTTGTGGTTTGATCATTTCTTTCCTTATTTACTTATTACATATTGCTTGCATACTTCATTAACATACTTAAGATCAATATCAATTGATCTTTCAATAAGTTTCAAAACAAAGATTTTAATCGGTAAACTATTCAACCCCCTTCTAGTTTTCTACAGTTTGTTTTCAACACAATGGAAGTTTCTTATTCATACCTTGTTGATGTGTATGAGTAATAAGACCACTGGGTTTAATGACTTTCCTTCCAAAATTGCTACTGCTGTTATTTGTTTGTCTGATGGAAGAAAGTTTAATTGGTCTAGGATGATTTATGAGGGTTAGTACAAAAACATTAGGAAGAAGGGTAAATACTATTTGTATCCTAGGTTTGTTCAACTTATTGTGGAAAGCCAAATCAATGAACCTATTGAGCATTCTAGGGAGTATGAAGTTCATCATATGCTTCATAAGGTTTTGCACATATGAGGAATCAAGCTTCCAAATATCAGATAAGAGATGTTCCTTTGTTTCCCCATATGCTTACTTTGCCTAATCGATCCCGAGTTTGATGAAGGTCTTGAATCCCAACCTATAGTCACTGAACCCACTTCTAGTACATCCTAGAACCCAATTGCTAGTACACCTCAAACCATTGCATTACCTTTGCAACCCGGTTAGTGCAACTCAACCTACTTCTAGTCAAACCCAAACCACAGTTACACCTATTGTATGGACTAGGAGTGAGATAACCAAGCTACCTCAGTGGTGTTAGTGGTGTTGTTAATGAGGCTATCACCAGTGGTGGAGGTGACATGATTGGAAGGGCTTCTACTCTGATTCATGCTTAGATGCTTGTCGATCGGGATAGTGGAACCATAAATAAGACCCAACCTTTGGCAACTCCTAATGTGGAGAGTTCCTTGGAACTTAACATGTGGAGGGAATCCTAGCCAACCGGGCTAATACAAGCATAGATGTTGGGCTAGGTCGATGCTATGTTTACTATATCCAGGATTCATTCTCGGGCAGTTGACACACTTCGAAGTGATGAGGATAGATTGGAACATGAACCTCAATTGTGGATCCTAATATGGTACATGATGACTTTTCCAACGAACCACCTCTCGAACCAGTTCACACACAGTCAAGGGGAGGATATTCTTGAACAGTTAAATGAATTGACGGATAAATATACCAAGATGGAGGCAACAATCTCAAGTCTTCAAGATCCGGCTGTTTGTGTTTCAGGTAAAGAACTTGAAGGGAAGCCGGTTAGGGATGTTTGTCTTGGAGAAAGTAAGAAGCTTACATCTCGGGGTTTATTAAGGTCCATGAGGAAGATGCAAAGAAGGTGGACTCCTCCACTCGAATATGGAGAATGTATCCAAACAGGGGAGGAGTGATGGCATGAATTCGTGAGGCTGTTGATGCAATACCTATGGAAGAAGATGTTGATAGTGGAGATCAAGAATTTTGGTATCGATAAAGATGGGAATGAGGCAGTTCTTGAAAATTTGAAGAATGTTGTGAAGATGAAGTAGTCAGGATACAACCACGATAGTATGTCTACATCCATGGGTAGTACTCTTGTAACCATCACACAGTTTCATACATATGGCAATTGTACCCTACTGTCATACCCACTGCTATCATAACCACTTCCACTATTGTCACAACCCTCTCTGTATCACCACCTAAATCTAAAGAAGTTGAGAAAGAAGCTGCAAGTACATTGATAAATCTAAGCAAAACCTCATCTATTTCTACACCTATGATTGCAATCCTGTTTTATCTATTATCAATCACATGCTCCCTAAACCTAGAAGTAAAAGTTTGATTATTGGTGATCCATTAAAGAAGAAAGTGGTTCAACAAGATGTTGCTAAAGGTAAAGGGATTGCGTGATTTAATGAAATTTAAAAAGTAAAGCGAGGCAGGGTTGCTTATGATGAAGAGTATGTAAGAAAGATGTTAGCAGATGAACAAGAAGCTTTAGAGAAAAGGAAGCCAAAAGAAGAGGAAGCTAGTCAGAAATGGTTAGCTACATGGTATGAATCACAAAACTATCTTCAAGCTTCTCAACTAATAAATGATGAGTATACTGCACAAGAATAGGCATTGTTGGATGATGAGGAGAAAGCTAGACTTTTGGGTGAATGGGCAAGGAAGGTCAGTAAAGAAAAGAAACAAGTTATAAGAGAGAAACCTCCTACCATTGCACAAATGAGGAATGTATTGATGAAGATTATTAAGAATTCAGGCATCCATATTCCTGATAATCTTAATAAGTGTTCATTTGAAAGAATTCTTGAGATTTATATGAGATGTATGAAGATTAATAATGATGATTACTGTCCAATGAATTCTAAAAAGGAAGAAGAGTGGATTCAGAAGGATGATGAGTGGATTCAAAGTAAACGAAAGAGAACATCTGAGATTCAGGAGACATCTCGATTCTAAAAGGACCTAAAGTAGTTGAAGATGTTAATCAAACTATTTCTTATGAGTTTAAGCTTAAAGTTGGAAGTGAAGGGTTTGGAAAATTCAAAGACTCAACAATGAAGTTTATGAGTATAATAAATTTTCCCTGAGATGCTTCAAAGATATTTTGATATAGATGATTTGATGAATCTTTGGATACTTTACAAGAATAAGTTTGGTGAAGTACATCCAAATGATTATCATGAGAAACTGGTTTATCATCATTTGAAGATTTTATTTGAACCTACTCATGATGAACCTGAATGGAAAGGAGTCTACAATGGTAATGTACAAAAGTGTCTGTTTTTATATCAAACTTGTGGAGTTCATGTTTTAACAACTGAGAAGTTATTCATATGCTTGTAGAAGGTGCTTATCCTCAACTCCAATAAGTATCCGGTGAGTTATTGCTCGGATGTTGAAGCCTGGTATTATCAAGATGTTGGTGCCCTATGATGGTCAAGCTTACACTTTGTTGTTGAAGTATGAAAACATTCTTAAAGCTAGTAAGTGTTTGGCTACATCCTCAATTCAGTGTTTTGAGCTTAAAGGAAACTTGAGAATTCTATTGGAATGTATCAAGTTTAGGGGAGGATTGTTGGGATTTTGGTTCCTTGGATCAAGAATTATTCTAATGGAACTTCTGACAGAGTTGATATAACCATGGACAGAAGAATGTAACCACGGATGAAGACAAACCGCGGCTAGTAGTATTGTGTAACCATGGATATTGATATGTAACCACTGCTAGTCTTGTATAGTCGGTTTAGTATTATGTATTAGATAAATATGGAAAAGATATTTATCTTGTAGGTTACGTATTGTATAATGTAAAGGACTCTTTAGCCTATAAAAGGAGGTCCTAGGGTAGATTAGATATCACATGAAGTTTTATATCTAAGGTCGATACACTTCAAGATTTGTAAAACCCCATAGGTTAAAGTATTCAGATAATAATAATATTGATACTTAATAAGTTCTTGTTTAAAGTCAGTTTCTATATTAGATCGTTTGCTCAACTAGGATCAACAATATATAAGTACATATAAATAACCAGATATACAAGTACCGAAACATAAACAATTAGGAGTTGATGAAGCGGTATCATAAGCTAAAACAAGTGTTAGGATTTAGTAAATCCAGTTATTAAAGTGTCGGTCACCTCAAGTATATGTAATCGTTAGAAGCTCAGTAGTCATAGATTATTTAATGTTAAGTAGTATTTAGTTAAGTAACACCAGCGGCGGATCTGCCGGGTCTTTACCCAATGTATGCGATCCCACCATTACGTGGGTGGCGATTTGTGTAAGACTATATATACTCTCTACCTCCCAAGGTAGAGAGTTGGAGCTCATAATAATACTTTCATTTCTCTCACTAAGTTCCCAAACCTCTAACTCTTTCTCTTTCTAAAACCTCATCTTGTACCACTTATGTTTATGATATGATGTGTTTGTGAAATCCAATATGCAACAATTGGTATCAAGAGCCATGGTTTAATCATCTCTCTTATATATCCTTGGATTTCTAGTGGTTTTAGATGGTTTTGAGTTTGAAAAAGTTTAGTGGTTTTTGCATCATTTGGATAATTTCTAGTGTTAAAGTTTGAATTTTGGGTGTACTTTTGTGTTTAGAATCATTGTAGGTGCTTGGGTTTTGATTTGGTAAGCTGAATCACCTGGTTGAGCTTGTTTTGGATTGAAAAGTGTGTTATTGAAGTTTTTCTTGCTAGCGACTTGGGTCTCGTTGTGTTTTCATCGTGAGCGACTTGCTTCATTAAAAGTTAGCGAGTTACAGTGTTAGTTGTTAGCGACTTGAGCCTAGAGACTTGTATATTGAGACAAGCGACAAAATAGTACAAGTTAGTGGATTCTCCACTACGGCAAGCGACTTGGTGAGGTTAGCGACTTGCTTCAGAAATTGTTAGCGAGTTGTAGTGTAAATTGTTAGCGACTTGATACTAGCGACTTGGATCTTAGCGAGTTGTTCTTTAGCAACTTAACTATGTCTAGCGACTTGGTGCTTAGCGATTTGTTGTCATAATTCTTAGCGACTTGGTGTTAGCGACTTGGACCTTAGCGAGTTGCTCTTTAGCGACTTGGTGCTTTAGCGACTTGTGTCCAGCGACTTGGGTCTTAGCGACTTGGGCTTAGCGACTTAGTTCAAGAACTCTTAATGGCTTGGTTGATTTGTTTGTAATCACGGTTTTCTCTTGATTTAGTAAAATCCGTGAAGAATATATTTCCGGTTTAATCATAGAGTTATAAAATCCCGTGTAATCTGTTAACATGTCTACCAACGTACCTATAATCATCTCCCTTGTTTCGAGGATGTTCAAGCAAAGTGGATTCGGATACTCGTCCACCCATGCTTGACAGCCGGCGATTTAACCGACTACTCTTGGGCTCAACGAATCATTGTACTATCTTGGAAGGAAAATGGGGTCAACATTCTCAAATCTATTGATGAAGGACCGTATCAGATTGAGACTACTAGAGACATAATTGATCTTAATGCTGAGATGGAACCATGATCTTTGGATTGGATAGACCAAAAGACGCATTATGATGAGCTTCGATGATAAGGAGAAAAAGAGATTGATGCTGATATCAGGGCTTCAAACATTATACTTAGTGGTCTTCCAAAATACATCTACAAGCTTATCAATCACAACACAAGCCAAAAGTAAGGTCGTTTGGGATAATGTCAAAATGCTTCTCTCGGGTTTTTAATTAACTAAGGAGGCAGAGAGAGAATCACTGACTTTATGATGAATTTGAACACTTCAAGATGAAACAAGAAGAGAGTATCTATGAATACTACGTGAGATTCCACAAGCTTGTAAATGATACGAGGAATATCAAAATGACCATGCCAAACATTCGGTGAATTCAAAGCTTGTAAACAACATGAATCCCGAATGGCACAAGTTTGTCACCTCTGTGAAGCTAACCAAAGGATTGAAGAACACAAACTATGAGCAACTTTATGCATTCCTTCTTCAGAATGAGAGACATGCTATGTTTGAGAAAAGGATTCTTGAGTAGTTCAAATCTAAGCAGGGAGAAACAAGCTCATCAAATGACTCAACTGCTTTCTACACCAATGTTTGTATTACTACCAAAGCTTCTCAAGTCATACCCATGGGTAATGGTACTTACAAGCTCATCCCTGATCCAGCATATAAGCCTCCCGACTCAAACACACTCATGGAAAACTTCATCAATCAACTTTCTCTCATGGTTAGTCAAAACATGAACTCTCTCCCACACACCAACAATAACCTCAGAACGACATCCAATCCACACAATCAAGCTTACTGTCAAAGATGGGAAGGTTATTGTGCAACCGGTTCAAGAAAGATATGAACAGGAAGAGGTGGAGGTGGTAGAGGATATGTAGCAAATCATAATCGTGGAAGGAATGGAAATCAAGGTCAAGAAAAGCCAATTAAGTGCTACAACTATGGTGGTGAAGGACATATTGCTAGGAACTGCACATCTCCAAAACGTCCTCAGAATGCAGAATACTTCGAGTTAAGATGTTGCTTGTGCAAGATCAGGATAATGGTGCAGCTTTGGATGAAGAGGAGTTGTTGTTTCTTCTTGAGGAAATGCCCGAACCTATGATCTTGATGTTGATGAACGCCAATTCAGGGAGATAGGTCATAATCATCAAAAATGCCTTTCAAGTAGCTGTAGTGATGCATTTGACTCTGATGTCGATAATGAACCTACTGCCTAAACAATCTTCATGGCTAGCATCTCACCTATGGTCTCTCCAAAGGTCTCTTCACCACAACAGGCTGGCCCATCCAAAGACAAAATCATTTCAGAGGTATTAAAACTATATGATGATGTTGATGAGCAAAAGATGCTTAATAAAGTACAGTCTTGTTAAAACAAAGACCTTGATAGATCTTATGAGCACTCTTAGATCGGTAGTTAAACTTATGTAATCACAAGCTCACTAAAAGACAATCTCTATAACTTGTATTTAACCGGAATTTAAACACAAGAACACAAATAACTAAGAACTCTTTGATCCTCTATGGATCTTTTTAATAATACTAAAACATTGTTTTTCAACTCGTACATAAATCATACTATTGTGTTCCTTTTATAGACAAGGAACCCTAACCCGTTTCCCAAGAAACGTATAAACATAAAACTAAATATGATATACATTATCACTTCCTAATAAAGCTCATGTATATCCTAACTAAATATAAAATATACGGAATATTTATATCCGCAGAAACCAATTATACTAAAATATAACCGATTAGAATTCCTTCATTGAGAATCCTTACTCTTGGTGAGAATCCATTATTAACTTTAGCGAAACTCTACTTTGCATAATTCCCAACAATCCTCCCCTAAACTGGAATTTGACTAGGTTAAGTTCCAATTTCTTGATAGATCTTACAGACATCAAGAGGATTGTAATTGACTCAGCAACAAAGAACCAAAACAAGGACACCTCAATGATGACAAATCTTTTAAATCTCGGATCTTTGCAGCAACAAATGACAAAATGTACATCAAAACATATTAGTTTCATACTATTCTCATCACATCCGGTGTGTTAACTCCTGTGAGAGGTGAATCATTGAAAATAATGGATTTGATATCTCTTTACCAATAGCCATCACTACTGGAGTAGCCATATGTTTGAGTTCGAAAACTATGGTACACTGATAACCATCTGATTTACTAGCAAATCGGCCAACTATGAACTGATTTGACATGTCTTTTACCAGCCGTTTGCTCAGGACTAGTCAATTCTTAGGTAGAAAGAATCCTTGGTGATTGATTACCAAATATGGTAGTACACTGCCTTTACCACAAGCCATATACGTGTGGGCTAGCCAATCTTGGATTCCAAGCAGGAATAAACCATGGTGAATTGATGACCATACAACTCTCGCAATTAAGCATGGGTAGTTGCGCATCCCTATGATTTTGAGCAAACCATTACAGCTATCAACAGATTTGATGTGTTCTTTACCAAGCTGTACCCTTTGGACTAGCCAACTCTTTGACATACACAAGGTACATCACGGTGAGTTAACCAACCGATAACCAATGTACAACAAATCTGCAAGCAAAGTTAGTCAAACAAAGAAGATACATAGTTTTTTTTTTTTTTTTTTTTTTTTTTTTTTTTTTTTTTTTTTTTTTAACTAAGAAAGAAACAAATAAATAATACAAAATAAAATACATAATACAACAAGATACCAGACTTAAGAAGATGCTAGATGTTGCTGAAGTTGAGTCTTAATCAATCCAATCAATTGTTCAGCATGTAATCTATCATTCCCAACTGGATCAGGAGGAACCTCTAGCTTCTTTTTAAGCATACTTCTCATCAAGTTCACAGACAAAGGATAAATCTTATCAGATAACATACACACAGTCATCCCATTCTGTGTCTCCACCACATGCACACAAGGCATAGGATAAAATCTCCAAGTATCAATCTTGCACTTATGTGAATTCTTCCATAGATACCCTTTACCATCTAAAGATTGAGAATCAAACATAACTTGAAGATCACCCAACAAATATAGACCAGAACCTGTGGTGTGATTAGCATAATACTAGTGACCAGGCCATAGTGTATTCAAATCTTGCCTGTCAACCATATGAAAGATTTTCCTTCAAAAATTTAAGTGTTATCCAACATAAAAATGGTGTTAAGCTCTCCTCCAGTCACCAAAGTCCAATTAGTCAACACATCATGAGATCCTTCAATGAATAAGCATCGTGATCCTTCTTTAATAAAAAGTTGAATCAGCAGCCTTTAGATCAAAAGAATATCTGAGTGACTTTGAATCCTAGATGTATATGTCCTATCGATCTCACAGATCTCCTTAAAATTTTGTAACATGTCTCCTTTTAGACACATCCTTTTCTTCCCCTACATGGTATATAAATTCCCATAGATACAGATGATGGAACATCCTCAGACTCATCAGGGACATCTTTAGCATGAGTGTAAGAAGTAGAAGGAGACTTGTGAAACAATACCACCATAAGGCATACATTCTTTCATTACTTCTCTGGCCTTCTTTGATTTAGGCAGCTTTTGCTAGTTCAGCTTGCTTACCCAACTCTTCTCCTACTTTATCAACAGGAGAAATAAAGGAATAGAACATTTATATCCTCTGAATTCAAAGATGTAGTAGCCACATTCGATACTTCTTCAGAAGAAACAACATAGGTTAGATTGAACCCTTTCAGTGGAATGTATAGCTGCAGTAGATGCTTCAGTAGGAACAGAACTCATCTTAGGTGTAACATCATCAAATGAATCTACAATCTCAACTTGCTTAGGTCTCTTTGCCTTTGGAGCATCTCACTATCATTAGCAAGTCCTCTTCAAATTGGAAGATGGTATGATGCCTTCATAATGCGATTGTACATGTTGATTAAGACATCATCAGGACAAAGCCCAACTTGCTTCTTTGTCATACCAGTGATAAATACTTCGAACTTTGATTATACACCACATTTCTCATATACTTTTTCTTCTAGACTTCAGTTTGTGGTCTTTCCCTTTTTGCTTTATTTTTCTGTGCAGCAATTTCTCTTCTTTGTGCAGCTGCAGCTTGCTTCCTCTGTTGACCAAGAGCCACCATTTTTGCAGCAAAGTTCTCACTATCAAAGTCTGCTCCTAAGATACTTTGTGCAAGAGTAGGATTGGATGCAGCTTGATTAGTGTAAGTATCCCATTGTTCATCAGTGAACTGAGAGGACATTTCATTAATCTCTCTTTGTCTCTCAGGAGTCAAATTGGTAGCAAACTGAGCTTGAAGCATTTGAGCCAATGCTTGACTCTTCTTGATATTTTCACACTCAGCTAGCAATCTCTCTTGTGCTTGCATTTCCTGTTCACTGACTAGATTAGATCCAAGCTCCTCATCAATCAATTCTCCTTTGCCTTTGTCAGCAGGCTCATGAGCAGAATCTGTACTTACAATAGGAACTTCAGAAGAAACATTTGCATGAGGATCTAAATTAAAATTTCGTCCAGCAACAAACATATCATTAGGATCTGCTGAAGGTGTAGAATCAGGTTGTGCTTGCACAGATGAAGCTTGACCAACTTCAGGAGCAATATCCATCGCCATAGGAGTATCAGTAACAACAACATGCTCTTCAGTAGTTGCAACATCCACACTTTGAAACGTATCCTTGCTCAAATATTGCCTTCTCCTCCTTCTAGAAAACAAAATTGGCTCCTTTTGATTTACTAATTTAGCAGCCATTGGAGTAGAAGCATTAGATTGTTGAGCCACATTAGCCAAAATATCAAGTGAATTCAAATTAGCATCCACTTGCTCCTCATCAGAAGAAACAACAAATCTCCTGTTGCTATTATGCCCAAGTTGTTCTTCCAAATCCTGAACCTTTCTCTTTAAATCCAAAATATCACCACCATGTGTAGATCTAGTTTCAACAAGCTCCCTTTTTAGATTTGCAACCTCTTGGACAGTCCTGTTGAGCAAATCATAGACAAAAGTAAGAGTAATAGGATCCTCAGCTCCACCAGCAGATTGCTCTGTGGTAATGGGAGCTTCATTGGACCTTTCAGTAGAAATATGGTCTTGCTCAAATATAGGTGAGCTTTCAACAACAGGCTCTCTAATAGGACTGGGTGTAGGCATTCTATCAAAGGCAGTCTCAAATTCATCAGGAGCAACCTGAGTAGGTGGTGGACTAGATGTAGGCATGGGCAAAGGTGTAGATGGTGGTTGGTCAGGAGAAACATGTGTAGCTTCAGCAGTATTAGAAGGGCCCTCATCCATGGCAATTGATGGGTTACCATCAGCAACAACAGTAGTAGAGGGTGGAGAACCAACAACATTACCCTCATCAGCAGCCTCATTGCCTTGAGGCAACATAGCTGCTAGCAAAGGATGATGTTCCCCCTCATAATGAGTTTTCATAGAAGCAAACAGTTTAGAAGACAGAGCTCCTATGGGACAAAAAGCTTGGACCTGGGTTGTTATGTCTAAAATCATTTGCAAAAACCTAGGGTACATTGAAAACTTATGCTTTTTCCTTTGAACATTTTCAACCATATTATCAAAAATATATTTAGAAAAATTATAAGTTAACCCCTGTGATAGACATACAATCCCACAACCCAATTGTGTAGAAAATTGATCCCACCCCCTGACTTATTGGTAATACACTGTAGTAAAGTGTGTACCAAAAACCTCCATGTAGGGCAAAGCTTGTTCTTCTGCCACATATCAGTTCTCGTACCCTGATATCCCACAGCTCTTAGACCTTCAAGTATCTCCCCGCATTGAATGATAAACCCCATCGGCATCTTCCAACCTTAGTTGCCTCCTTATCAAATCCTCCGTTATCACATACTCTGTACTATCAATCCTAGCTACAATCTCTATGTCACTTCTTTTCACAGCAGAAGCCCAAAATTGTGTAACCAATGATTCATATACAACTTCCGGAGAATGCGTTAAAGCATAATGAATATTTGATCGCTTCAGAAACTCCACCATTGATTCATAAATTTCATGACCTTTTGCTTTTCCCAGATAAGCAACTTTGTTATGATCCTTCTTAATTAGAAGCGCCATTAGAGAATTTATAAGAGTGAGTTGTGATTTATGCAATTGAGAGTATGTTTAAATCAAGTGAAGAGGGAATCAGTTAATTTGAGCGAAGATATGTGAATTGGGTAATTATAGAAGTTTCCCCAATTGATGGTCAAATATATTAATGTTGACCATATCTTACATGGAAAACAACTTCAACCATTTCAAACTCAACACTTCAGCAGAAACAAGAGTCAAACTGCTAAGATGGTCCATCGCAGAAAGATCTCAAAAAGGCTAAGAATCCTCTAGTAAATATCTTTTTACTGTGACACCAACCCACATTAATTATCATAACACCTTGAATCCTTCTATAAAACAATCCCAATGCATACTTACCACAAATCATTTACCCCCAATTATCTTCACAAAACCCTAATTTCTCCAAAAATACCACAATCATAAACAAAAGTCATGTCTACTAAACCAGAGGTTATTGATCCAACCTCCTCTCCATCATCCTCATCATCATCATCATCATCATCATCATCCAGTGATGATTTTTGCCAATTTTTATGATATTCATATCAATATAAACCTCTACCTTTGAGGTCCCCCTTTCTCTCTTCTTCGAGATGATAGTGTAGTGGATCCAAGTGAGTCTTCTAGTGATTCTGATGACTCCTCGGTCGTCTAGAGCAAGTGTGGTGATAGCACTTCGCCTTCTTCTCATATCGGTAAGGGAAAGGGTAAAATAAAGATGGAGTGATTGCTTTATGGTGGAACAAGTAGATGGAACAACTGAAGATTTTCATATCACAAATCCATCTACTGTATTCATCTTCATCGTCTTCGTTTTCATCAATCCATCCTTCCCATTTTGATCCTTAGCTTCTTCGTCATACTGGTCATGCATATCCAGCGTTTGGAATAGATGATAGAAGCTAGTATAGGTTTAGTAGATCTTGTATAGAAATGGTCTTGTACTTTCTTATGAAGTTGATTGTAAGCTGTGAAGTGTAGCGTAAATCAATTTCTTGAATGAATGAATGAACAATTTATAGTACTTCTCTTCATAGAAACATTTAGTTTACTTCAGTACTTGTCTTCAAGAGAAACACGCTTGTAGCTTACTTGACCATATTCCAATTAACCAAACTTGGTGAACATTATCTTATTTATGCATTCGCAACAGACATAACCGAGAGAAACACAAACCAAACCAAACAAACAAAACTCAAAGAAAGTTAGCAGGTTAGTGTTAGCAAACAAAAATATACAAAAAAAAATATATATACAAAGTTTAAAACAATAATCCTCCCCTGAGGCATATGCCTCCCCTGAGGCCTATGCCTCCCCTTAAACTTTGCAGTCAAGGGTTAAGCATCCCAATATTGACCACTAGGTGTAAAAACCTTGGTCCATCAAAAGCCTTAGTCAATAAATCTGCCACATTATCATCAGTGTGAATCTTAACCACTTTTACCAAATGTTTTTCATATGCATCTCTTATAAAGTAGTGCCTGATTTCAATATGCTTAGTTCGACTGTGGAAAACTGGATTTTTAACAATGCATATGGTACTTTGATTATCAATAAAAATTGTTGTGTTCATGAAGTTAAACCCATAATCCAACAATTGATTTTGTATCCATAGTACCTGACCACAACAATTGGCAGCAGCAACATACTCTGCTTCAGTAGATGAGGTAGCAACAATAGTTTGTTTCTTGCACTGCCAAGAAATCAACCTTTTTCCAAGGAATTGGTAACCTCCATTTGTAGATCTTCTATCCAGATTTGTACCAGCATAATCACTATCACTATATGCTTCCAACTTAAAAGGAGACTCTTTTGGGTACCAAAGACCTAAATGGGGTTGGCCTTTTAGATACTTAAAGATCTTTTTGACTGCATTCAGATGGGAAGCAAGTGGAGTGACTTGATGTCTAGAACAAGCACTCACAGCAAAGGTAATATCAGGCCTAGAAGCTGTTAAATACATCAATGAACCAATCATAGATCTGTATAAGTGAACATTCACTGCTGGATCTGGTTCAAGGTTGTTCTTTGGTTTTGGAGCTTCATAAGGTGTAGTGGCAGTTTTGACATTCTCCATATCAAACTTCTTCAAAATGTCTCTCACATATTTCTCCTGATGAATAAAGATACCATTAGGTTTCTGCTGAACTTGTAAACCCAAAAAGAAAGTAAGCTCCCCCATAGCACTCATCTGAAACTCTCCCTTCATCAGCTCCTCAAACTCCCTGCACCAAGCTTCTTTTGTGGAGCCAAAGATAATGTCATCCACATACACTTGCACAAGTATGATGTCTGTGGAATTCTTCTTCAAGAAAAGTGTTTTGTCAATGGCACCTCTTCTATAACCATGTTTCAGCAGAAAGGATGAAAGCCGAGCATACCATGCTCTTGGTGCCTGATGTAGTCCATATAGAGTTTTAACAACCTTGTAAACATGTTTAGGATGATCTGGATCTTCAAATCCTTTGGGTTGAGTGACATAAACCTCCTCTTCTATTTCACCATACAGAAAAGCACCTTTGACATCCATTTGATATACCATGAATCCCATGTAAGATGCATAGGCCAAGAAAATCCGAATGGCCTCAACTCTAGCAACAGGGGCAAATACTTCATCATAATCAATTCCTTCCTCTTTTTGTACCCTTGAGCCACCAATCTTGCTTTGTTTTTAATCACAACACCCCTTGCATCTCTCTTATTCTTCAAAATCCATTTTGTCCCAATTGCATACTTACCATCAGGTAGTGGTACCAAGATCCAAACCTCCTGATTTTTGAATTGTTGCATCTCTTCTTGCATTGCTTCAAGCCAACTTGAATCTTCAAGAGCTTGAGTAACACTAGTTGGTTCCACTTGAGAAAGAAAACAAGCAAACATACAATGCTTAAAGTGCGGTGATTGTCCTTTTCTTTGTCAATTGAGACATAAGATAGAAAAGCAACCTGTCCATATTTAGAACTTGTAACAGTCCTTCTAGTTCTAATAGGTGCTAGAGGATCACCAATAACATTGGATTGAGGATGAGCAATGTTGATCCTCTTTGTAGCAGTGGTGTTGACATCAATAGATGTATCAAGATTAGTCGCAGTTGGCTCAAAATCACTGTCATAGGAAGGTGAGGTGAAGATTCCAGCTTTGGGTTGATGGTTACCAAGATCTGAAGGACTTGGAAATCGCGTATAGGGTTCTCCAAAGTCCGTGGACACACGAGTAGGAATAGGAGACTCTTTAGGAGAAACAGAAGCCCCTTCAGGAGAATCATGATTTCCACTGACAGTTTGTTTAGCAACCTCTTCACCAAGCCTTTCAACATCAAAGTTAGCTGCATACTCTTGCTTCTGAAGCCTAGCAAGATCCTTTTCATAGTGTGACTCATCTTCACTCTCATCAGAAGAAACTTTAGAAGTATCACCTAAAAAATGATTAGGGGAGAAGGAAGGTACAGAAATAGGTTGTTCATCATCCTCAAACTCACTATCTCGAAAGCATCCATGGTACCAGCATTGTCAGTGGGAGACTCTGGTGTACCTGCACTTTGGTTAGCCATATTTCTAGAATATCCCAATGTCAGTTAAGTAATCCAAGTCAAAAGACCAAACATGTCCTTGACCTTGCACATTGGGCTTATCTTCTAGATACCTCAGGTTAAGTGTCTCCACAATCTTTCTAGCATTCAAATTATATACCATGTAAGCCTTACTATGAGCCGAATAACCCACAATATACCCCTCATCAGCTTTCTCATAAAATTTACCCAATGGAATTGTTCAAAATGGTCACTTGACACCCAAATGGTTTGAGGTAATGTATAGCAGGAACTTTCCAAGTGAGAAGTTCATAAGGTGTCTTGAAATGAGGTCTAGTAATGGATACCATGTTCAGTACATAACAAGTCAGTGCTTGCTAACAACTTCAGTCCAAACATGGTAGGTAATTTAGAGTCTGCAAGCATAGATCTTGCTGCCTCTATTAGGGTCTTATTCTTTCTTTCAGCTACCCCATTTTGTTGTGGGGTTCTTGGAGTGCTATAGTCCCTCTTTATCCCTTTAGACTTGCAGAGTTCTATTAAAATTTCATTCTTGAACTCTGTCCCATTATCACACCTAATACCTTTAATCTTTATATTCAACTGGTTTTCAACAAGGGTAATGTACTCTTTCAACACTAAGATGTTTCATCTTTAGTCCTCAGAAAGAATACCCAACAAAACCTGCTGAAGTCATCAGTGATTACCAAACATAAATACTTGTGATCAATACTTCTGACTTGGGTTGGACCAAAGAGATCCATGTGTAGCAACTGTAGAGGTTCTGAAATCAAGCTCACGGCTGTAATAGCTTTGTATGAGGCTCTGTGTTGCTTTCCTTTGTTGCAGGCAACACAGTTATGTTCATTGGTGAAGACTTTGGAAGGAAGTCCTTCAACTAGACCAAGTTTAGAAAGTTTGTTGATGGTCTTGAAGTTCACATGAGCCATCCTTCTATGCCATTTTGTAGACTCATCCAGGGATGCTTTAGCCACCAAACAAGTTAGATCACCTTCTGGTTGAACATCATTTAAGTTGAATGTGTATAGATTGTGATTTCTAGGAACTCTCAGCAGAATGGATGTATCTTCTGGTAGTTTGAAGTCTTTAGATAGCACAAGACATTCATCCTCAGAGAAGAATACTTTGTTCTTGGTGTCACATATTTGTGAAACTGAGAACAAGTTAAAGTGTTGCAGTTCCTTGACATAAAACACATTCTCAAAATCCAGTAAAGGTGTTTTGATGGTTCCTTTCCCAGTGATTCTACCATCACTTCCACCAAAAGTCACATTGCCTCCTCCTTCTATGGGTATGAAGTTATGCATCATATCTCTGTTTCCTGACATGCTTCTGGAACAACCACTATCAACAATGCCAACTTCCTTGTGCTTAAGAGGATGATCCTACAACAACAACAATAATATATATAAAATATTAGTACACTATAAAGGCTCAAGTCATTACTGACTTGAACCTGCCTTGTGGATCATTAGAGTAATGCCATGCAAATGTATAAGATTCACCTTTGTTCTTGGGTTTCCATTGAAATTTAGGTCCCTTTTGATTCCAAGAACAACCTGCTGAGGGCTTCACAACATTATCCCGATTTCCCTTCCCATTATTCATAGAGTCAACACAACCAGGCCAATAACCATTTTGAAAATATGAAGTTGTTGGTTTCACATAAGGTCTAGCAACAGATCTTCTCCAAGAAAAGGGAGAAGGGTTAGTTGCTTGTGGAATAAAAGATGGTATATCATTAACATTTGTCCACATTGGTCTAGGTTTCTTTTGACCAGCACCTGCACCCATTCTTTGCTCATGAAAATCACAATCCTTAATCAAATGAAATTTGCTTCCACAAACAAAACATGTCTTCTTTTTAGAAGATTTATTCAAAATAAAAGATGTTCTATTACATGCAAAAGAATTCAAACCACAAGAATTAACATAATTGTTTTTAACAAACTCAAAAGCATTATTGTGCAAAGAATTAAAAGACAAGTCTTCAGAAGAAACTATCTTGGAAGTTGATTCCTCAGCAGCAACTCTAAAAGGCTTGTAAGCAGTCTTGGGTGTAGGATTAAGCAAGGTCTTGGGAGGGTCTGACTTGTCATTTGAATCACACCTAGTAGTTGAAGTAGACCCTTGGTCAGAGGACTTGTCACTGTCACAAAAAGAGAAAAAGTCAGTAGATGAAGAATCAGGGTCAGGAAAGTCTTTAGACTTTTTGCCATAAAGATGGTATGATCCATCAAAGTCAACAGTGATGGAAAGGTCAATGGGCATGTGTTCACCTCTAATAGGTCCAGGGACAACATGTAATGTTCCTTCTTTAACATAATTATCTAATCCTGCTGAAGTAGATTTGCGTAGGTCTTCCTTAGTTTCTAGCCCTACATACTTCTTAAAACCTAACCCTATACCAGAGGTCTGAGATTGACTACCATAGATATGTCTAGCTAGATTGTTACCTGATATTAACCATTCTTTATGTCTAGCTACTTCCTCATCTAGTTTCTCTTTTAGCACTTTGTTTTCAGAAACTATATCAGCTTTTTTCTTTTTCAGTGCTTTTTAAATCAATTTTAGTACAGTCTAAATCACTTTGTAACACCCTGATCTTTTCATCATAAGCCAATTGATTCTTTTGAAACCAAACCTTTTGTCTTTCTAATGTTTTTAAAGCCTGTTTATAAGCTTCAAATTCAACATAACATTCATTATATTTAGGTTTCAATGCATCATAGGCTACTTTAAGTTCATTATAATTTTCACTACAACCAAAAACACACTTATGTACCTGAGAGATGCCCATCAAGGCGACTTGATCATGTCTATCCTCTGAAGTACAACTTGCCAGTAATCCAATATTGTCTGAAGTAGAACCTTCATCATGCTCATGCAGCTTCCAATCAACATGGTTATCCACAGTGACAAGAGCAGTGGAGGCTCCACCCTTTGAAGTTCCAGCTTCCTTTTGAATCTGCTGATAGGAAGAATATCTCATCTCATCACCATCCTTCCTATCCTTGCACTCTCTAGAAGTGACCCATCGTCCACAAGTAAAGCACTTGACCTTACTTTTGGTAAATCTTGCTGGATCCTTTCCCTGGAAACCAAACTTCCTTCCAGACTTACTCTCAAACTTTTTGATATTTAATGAGAGCATGGCCAGTTGCCACCTCAAGTTCATCTCTTCCATCTCTAATGGGTCCACCTGTTCAAGATCTTCATATGCTAGTTGCTGCTGAACATCATAATCAGCAACAAAAGAGTGAATCACATCTTCCAACACACTACTAGACTTAGGTTGATAGCTTGATGAAGTGGTAGTGTAGGATGATGATCATCGATGAAACAGGGCTTGGAGCATGAGTCACTCTATTTGATGAGGCCCCTACAAATGCTGTTTGACTAGTAGTGGATGAACGAAAAGGATTTCTCACATCAGGCTCAAGAGATTTAAGTCTGTTGTACAATTCATCAAAAGTGACCATATCCAGCCCACCTTTAGCCTTGAGGGCAATGCTGACTTGCAACCAAGATGTGGGTAAAGATCTTAAGAACTTTAAGTTGCGATCATCATTATCCGGCTTTGCCTTCAGTGATTCATTGACTTAATATCTTATGAAACCTCGTGTTACCCTTGTGGATACCTTCATCTTCAGAAATTTGGAACTCTTGAAACTGTTGTTTCAACATTGACTTCCTCATTCTCCTAGACTCTTCATTCCCACCAAACCTAGCCTTAATTGCTAACCAAATTTCATTAGCATCCTGCATGTAGTGAAAATCACCCAAGTGATCCTCAGGTATAGCCTGAAGAAGAATGGTTCTCACTTTGTGCTCTCTTTGAACCGCCAGTATCTCATCAGCAAATTTAGGAGGAACAATGGTAACATTACCATCAGGATCAGTGACAGTTCTCTTCAAACTGTTCCCTTTTTTCACAATTTCCCATAGATTCCAATCAATGTTGGAGATCCAGTTTTGCATCTTCATGGCCCATAAATCATATTCCTCCTTCTTTAGGTATGGAAATTTTGCATTGATGTTTGAAAGACTAAGCTGTTGCAGAGATGTGTTGTTATTGTTGTTGGTCACCTCAATGTCAACGTATGAACCAGGCATGTTTGATGTTGTTTTGGTTGTAGAGGTGTGTAGAAAAGATTGTTCTTAGTATCGTAGAGACTCTCTCGAGGCTCTGATACCACTTGTTGAAACTAAGACCTTGATAGATCTTAAAGCACTCAGATCGTTATGTCTATGTAATCAAATGTAATCACAATCTCTAAAAGATATAACTTGTATTCAAGCGGAATTTAAACACAAGAACAAACACAAATAACTAAGAACTCTTTGATCCTCTATGGATCTTTTAATAATACTAAAACTTTTTTCAACTTTCATTACATAAATCATCTATTGTGTTCTTTTAATAAAACTAAATATGATATATATTATCACTTCCTAATACAAAACTCATATATCCTAACTAAATATAAAATATAGGAAATACTAGAATTCCTTCTTCACACAAACTTTGTTTTTGAAAACAAAATTCAACTTATGAATCAAATATTGAAAATGAGGGTAATATAATATTGCATGATAAATCAAAGTGAAAGTGAGATTGTACCAATACTATTGTGTTAAAGAACAAGTTGCCTAAGTTTTAACCACCCGTGGCGAAATGGATGACCAAATGCGTACAATTATTAGAAAAGTAATTTTAGAGAAGAAGTATTAAAACAAGAGTTAAACTCCTTACAAGAAAAGTTCAACTTTTGAATGATTTTTCCTAACCTGAGGAACCGCTTCCCTAGAAGATAGAATAACATAACAATCAAACCCCATGATTACAAGAAGGAAAATTGGAAACAAGTTTAAGTATGACCCCGAACAAACGGAAAAAGGATATGGATATGCAAAAAATCTTGTTGAAACAAACTAAATATGATATACATTATCACTTCCTAAAAGCAAATAAAGCTCAATATGTTATTTTCTATTTGTTGATTTTGAGAAAATATATCCTGAAGGGAAAGGGTTTTAACTAAAGAATGTTATTTAAATCTAAAATACAATTTGAGACTTAAAAGGGATAAATTAGATATTAAAGAAATGGAAAAGGAATATCAATGATAGTTGAGGTTAGTGATTATATCAAAATATAATGAGTTGAGAGGAAGAACGCATATCTTAAATAGAAACCAATTATACTAAAATATAACTTCAAGTCTCCAGAATTCCTGAAAAACAAAAACTCTAAATGAGAAAATTTCAGTTAAATCTTTCTCTAGAAGTTGAACATTTTAATTTACTCAACATCTTAAAGAAAATCAAAACCTCAAATATCAAATTCATTCAGCCCAAATTTCTCAATTAAAGGGTGAAAGAGAAAATAATTAAACGACACTTTAAAGAGTTATATGATTCAATGAAAGTACTTGACAAAAACAACATAATTCCCAACACAATGAACTTGTGTTTCATGATTACTTTTATTATCTTAAGGATAGTCTAAAATGCCTTGGTGAGATTGTAGAAGAAGATCGCATAAATAAGCCACTTGATAGTGAGGTTAGGTCTGCTTGCTTATATGCCAAACGATCTCAGGAGCTTTTAGAATGTTTAAGAGCAACATACCCAAGATCCTTCTATAAGAATGATAAAGTTATTATGCCTTGCTCTATGCCCAATGTTAAGAAAGTGAACTTTAATGTGCCTTCAAGTAGTTCAGATCCCACACTTCTAAACCCTCGAAATGCAAAAGTAGCGAAACCAACTAATGTTCCCATTCCCTTTACAGGAGTAAAATGTGACACCAAAGCGAGCAGGTCAAAGCCTCAAGGCAACACAAAGAATGATAGGACCTTGCAAGCTAGGAATGTTTAGTGGAAGAGAGTAGAAGATCACCTTAGGAAGAATGAAACTATGTTGAATAAAATGAATCATGTTGATTCTAGTGTTAGCTCTAAGCATGCTGTAATTAATGCGAATTCTACTACTTTTGGCAAAACATGTAATGATGAGTGCTTGGTTTCTATTACTAATCATGTATGTAGTGTGAATGATTTGATTAATTCTGTTAAATTCCCAGTTAAAATCGTTAATGCCAACAATCATGTTAAGAAGGCTAGAAAGCAATGGTGGAAGAAGGTTAGAAAACATTGAAAACTCACAGGAAGAAAATTTAGTAATATAGGTTATCAGTGGATACCTACTGGCCGCAAATTTAATCTTATCGAGTTGTGCCCTAAATTATCTAAGTCAATGCCCATTAGGAAATGGATGCCCACCGGTAGAACTATACCTTTAAGAAGTGAACATACTTTGAATAGATCTATGTTTCTACTAGCATTGCATCTACCACTAATGATTTTATTGACTCGCTCGATGTAGATGTTCCAATCTCTTTGTTTAACCAAGTGGAACCCATTATTGCATGGGGATCCTAATTATCCGCTTATCCATTCTTGTTCTCGTGTTCAATGCAGGTCGTTCAAATCGTTCGTGGTACTTGAACTGTGTTCCAAGCATATGATTTGAGATCGCTCATGGCTCATGAACTTCGTGAGTAAATTCATCCGGACTGTTAGATTCGGGAACGACCATTTTGGTGCAATTATGGGTTTTGGAGATTATGTTGTTGGTGACAGTGTAATCTCCGTGGTGTATTATGTTGAAGGTCTTGGTCATAACTCTTTCTCTGGTCAATTATGTGATTCCGATCTAGAGGTGGCTTTTAGAAAACATACTTGTTTCGTTAGAAAACTTGATGGTGTGGAACTGTTAAGAGGAACACGTGGTTCAAACCTATACACCATCTCTATCGAAGACATGATGAAGTCTTCTCCAATCTGCTTGTTGTCAAAGGCTTACAAAACAAAGTCATGGTTATGGCATCGTCGTCTCAATCACTTGAACTTTGGCACCATTAATGATCTTTCCAGAAAGGACCTTGTAAGAGGCTTACCCTAGCATTAAAGTATGAAAAAGATCATCTTTGTTCACATACCAATTGGGAAAAGCAGAAATATGCCCACAAACCCAAACCCGCAAACTCAGTTATGGAAGTTCTTCATACTCTTCATATGGATTTGTATGACCTATGAGAGTGCAAACGATAAATGGGAAGAAATATGTATTAGTCGTTGTTGATGACTACTCTCGATTTACTTGGGTTAAGTTTTTGAGGACAAAGGATGAAACTCCAGATGTCATCATCAAACTTATCAAACAGTTGGAGGTTCGACTTAATATGATCAGAATTGTTCGAACGGGCAATGGCATGGAGTTCGTTAACAAAGAATTAAGTCAATTTTATGAAAGCATTGGAATCAATCATCAAAGAAGTGTTTAGCGTACGCCTCAACGAGCGGTGTAGTTGAAAGACGAAATCGGACCCTTGTTGAAGCTGCAAGAACAATTCTAATTTACTCAAAGGTTCCAATGTTTCTTTGGGTCAAGCCATTGCCACCGCTGCTACACCCAAAATCGTTCCCTCATACACACAACTCATGGAAAGACTCCATACGAACTTGTCCATAAACTTGAAAACCGATCTCTCTCTACCTGCGTGTATTTGGTGCTTTGTGCTATCCAATGAATGACGGTCAAGATTTAGGAAAATTAAGAGCTAAGGCGGACATTGGAGTTTTTGTGGGTTATGCATCAAACAAGAAGGGTTACCGAATCTACAACAAAAGAACTCGAGATATCATGGAAACTATTCACGTCACGTTCGATGAGCTGTCTGGGCAAATGGCTCCTGGACAATCAAATTCTGGACCCACATCACAACCTTCATTAAGTAGTCCAATTAGTTCTTTTCTTGTACAAAATCCCTCACCAGCAACTCCATATGTACCCCTTTCAGAAGATGATTTGAAGAAATTGTTTGATCCAATGTTTGATGAACACTATGAGCCTATTGCTAATGATCAGCCAAATCCAACAACAGAGGCTGCCCTAACAGGTCAACGATATAACCCTTCGTTTCTATGTCATTAAGTCAAGATCCTCACTCTCAGATCACTTCATCCTCATCATCAAGTGTACATCATGAAAATGTTTCTGGCACCTATGATGGAGATAACCCCTTTGCTACTCTCGAAGATGCTCCATTTGAGAACATATTTGCTCCTGAACCAACTTCAGAACCATCTTCATCAGGAGATCCAAACTCTGCTACTTCAGTTCCTCAACAACAACCACACGAACGCCTTAGAAAATGGACACATGACCATCCATTGGACAACATCATTGGAAACCCTTCTCGTCCAGTATCCACTCGTAAACAACTTCCAACCGATGCCTTATGGTGCTTCTTCAACTCCGTACTATCCAAGGTCGAACCAAAAGACGTTAAAACTGCCATGAATGAAGACAGCTGGTTCAATGCAATGCAAGAAGAAATTCATGAGTTCGATCGACTAGATGTATGGGAATTAGTACCTGCTCCTGACTGTGCTATGATCGTTGCTCTAAAGTGGATCTTCAAAGTTTAACTTGATGAGCATGGTGATGTGATAAAGAATAAGGCTCAATTGGTTGCAAAAGGATACCGTCAAGAGGAGGGTATTGACTTTGAAGAATCATTTGCTACAGTTGCACGTATCGAGGCAATCAGAATCTTCCTAGCTAACTCTGCAAGTAAGAACATGGTAGTCTATCAGATGGATGTAAAGACGGCCTTTCTTAACCGAGATCTTAAAGAAGTCGTATACGTCAGCCAACCTGAAGGTTTTGTGAATCCAGAGCATCCTACTCATGTCTATCACTTGAAGAAGCCCCTTTACGGTTTGAAGCAAGCTCCAATGGCATGGTACGATACGCTATCAAGGTTTCTTCTATCTAACGGATTCAACAAAGGAGCAGTTGATCCGACATTGTTCACCAGAAAGTCAGGCAAATACTTAATTTACGTTCAAATCTATGTTGATGATATTATTTTTGCCTCGACTGATCCCAATGAATGTGAACGTTTTTCTAAGGAGATGGGCTCCAAATTTCAAATGTCAATGATGGGACAAATGTCATTTTTCTTGGGATTACAAATATCACAAAGTCCCGGAGGCATTTTTATCAATCAATCTAAATATGCTAATGAAATTTTAAAGAAATTTGGATTTGATTCTTGTGACCTTGTTGACACTCCCATGGTGGAGCGCACAAAACTGGATGAGGACCACTCAGGATCATGGTTGACCAAACTAAATATCGTAGTATGATTGGGTCCCTGATGTACCTTCACGACAAATAGACCGAGATATTTCGTTGTCGCAGATGCATGTGTGCTAGATACCGTGCTAAGCCTACCAAAAGCACCTTGAAGCGGTTAAACGGGTCTTTCGGTATCTCCAAGGAACCATCAACATGGGACTTTGGTACAAGGACACCGGTATGTCACTAACACCTATGCGTGATGCTGACCATCCAAGGTGTCAAGATACGTCGAAGCACGCCCGAGGTGCTCAGTTTTTGGGTGATAAGCTTGTGAGCTGGTCTTCAAAGAAACAAATGAGTACTTCTATATCCTCTACAGAGGCAGAATACATAGCCATGTCATCTTTTTGTGCTCAATTCCTATGGATGAGATCCCAATTATCTGACTATGGCTTTGAATTCAACAAAATCCCTCTGCATTGTGATAACAAGAGTGCCATTGCTCTCTCATGCAACAATGTTCAACATTCAAGAGCAAAGCGTATCGACATTCGACATCATTTCATCAGGGAGCAAGTGGAGAATGGTGTGGTGGAACTATAT
Organism: Chrysanthemum makinoi; assembly: GCA_910596185.1. Lineage (NCBI taxonomy): Eukaryota > Viridiplantae > Streptophyta > Magnoliopsida > Asterales > Asteraceae > Chrysanthemum > Chrysanthemum makinoi. The sequence continues at coordinate 13,270,485 of OU343216.1, read as the reverse complement.
TTTGTGAGGACTGAATATCAGTTAGCAGACATCTTCACCAAAGCTCTTCCTAGAGATCGTTTCGAGTTTATTCTTCCACGACTTGGTCTAAAGAGTCTACAACCGGAAACACTCAAACGTCTTCAAGAGGAAGACGAGGAGTAAAAGCTATTCTTCATCCATCTCTTGTAAATATTTATTCAAAAAAACAAAATACAAAATTATAAAACCCTCAAAAAGAAAATAAAAAAATATAAAACTTTCAAAAAATCCATAAGAATTTGAAAAACTCAAAAAATTAAAAAAAAAAATTATTGTCATTTTGTCATGTTTTTCTTGATTCGATAACATCTACGGTCTTTGTGTTGACATTCAAAGAGTGACACGGGTCTTTAGATGTTGTTCGAATGTACATAAATTGTTTAAAAAAAATGACAAAAAGAAAAACAAAGGTTTATAGTCATTTCAAACTATACCCCGTTTTTAAAAGTAAGAACAGAGCCAAGCTTTATCTTATTTTTCAAATCTCATGCTCTGATTCTAAAAACAAATGTTTGTCACCAAAAAGACGAATGTCTCCTTCACAAATATTTTTACTTCTATAAATTCTCCTGAAAATTATTTGTTATCTAATGAAAACTAATAGCTTTGAAAAATAACTCGGACTCAATTTTTGAAAATTATCTGGACTTGACATTTGTCAAAAAATCTATCTCTCAATCAACAACTTATGTCATTGATTGAGGGGGAGAATGATTTCAATTAAATCAAAAGGTTATATGTCATACAATTGGTTCAGACCAAGGCTTATGTCATGTTTTCAAAAGATACTCAAGCATGTTAAATCTTTGGAGTTTAAAGTCTCAGATTTGATCCTTATCGGTTTAATGTTTTCATAAGCAAGTCACAATTCTCCTCAAAAGCTTTCAAAAATAATTTAAATCTATAGAGATCACAAATCTCAAATGATTTGAAAATTGTGATCGGGGGAGAATTTGTGGTTTAAATTGGATTTAAAATGATAATTTGACAAATGGTTCAGAATCAAATAGCAAGCTCTCCTCCCTACATGTGCCAAACGATTTCAAATTTTCTATGCACATGTTAAGGGGGAGCTTTTATATCAAACCAAAAAGGATTGAAACGTGATTGATTTGTCTCTAAGTGCAGGTTTTCCCTAATATGTGCAAAACACTTTCAAATCTCGATGCACATATTGAGGGGGAGCAACTTTTTGAAAACCACATACTTTCCCAAAAATATCTTTAACAATATTTGAAACACTAATTTTGATCGGGAAGGTGATGTAGATATTTTTAGAAAATGTTAATCAATGAATTGAATTCTTCCTCTTTCCTCCATGTGCCAAAACGATTTTAAATATTCGATGCACATGTTGAGGGGGAGCTCTTTTTCTGAAATATCAAAAACAATTCAGGTACAAAATGCTTTGATAATATATCACAAGTACCTGGATTGATTTTCAAATGGTTTTCAATTGGTTCCAATGGCTGAAGAACAATACCAAAAGACCACCAAATTTACTTTATGTATGGAGATAGAAGGATGGTTAGGTTAGGTATTCGTTCCCACGATCCTCGCCGAGCCGGAGGGATCTACCCAGGGACAATCCACTAGATAGTGTAGAGTCCTTAGGTATGATGAAAAAGGAGAAAAGTGAGATATAGGAAGAGTGCCGATCGAGAAAGAGCTAGAAGCTGAATAAACCCAACAAGGTTCTAGTTATGAAGTCTCTCGGTAAGCTTGAAGGGTTGAAGAATGAAAAATAATTGAATGAGAAAAGGGTGAAAATAAATAGCCCTCCATCTATTCAACCTTAGGGCGTAAACCGAGTTCAATACATATGCCGGTGTTTACCAAGGTAACACGGTATTGAAGACAAGACGTCATGGTCCCAAAGGACGCCACTGCACTACAACTTCCCAAGCTACTCAAGTTCCTCTTAAAAGGACTTGTTTCATTCTCACGGGGAACCTACATTATCTATCGACTTTCTCTTAGAGATTGTTGATATTGAAGAAGGAGACCCTGTCCCTAGTCTCCGGCATAGGAACCAAATGTGCACAATTGAGTCTAGATCCATGAGATCATCAATAAATCTTATTAAGGACACAATCAATGAAGACTCACTGTTTCACACAATGTGGAAAGTGAGAATATATCTTATGAGTCCTACGCATTATCCTTGTGGTATTGCCAGAACATCTGAGTGATATGCAAACATATTCACAATGACGATGGAAAGCCTTCTAGAGCCAACATCAAACAAGCTCTTAGTAGGTGGCATGTGAGATCTATCCAATAGATCAAACTTGTGACAACTGGATTGAAACAATTGGGCGATTCATTATTGAATCAACCTTGGTCCAGGAAATTGATTGACGGATACCTTTGAAAAACCGGTCGTTGTGCTTAAAATTCTTTTCTCTAGCACATCGACTGTGTATTAATATTTCAAAATAAAAAGTGTTTATGATTGATAATTGATTTTTCCTTAAAACCTTCGTTGTATTGCAAAAACACTTTGTTAGGTTCCCAAATATGCAACACAAGTAACAATAGAAGAGATAAGATGAAGAAGAGATCGGTTGAACAATATCCAAACACACACACACGTTAAGACTAGGCCGGTTATGCGTAGAGTGAGAATGAGAGAATAAATTGAACAACCAACCCTCAAGTGAGGGTTTACATGAGGTATTTATAGGAGGGAAGCTAGGGCAACACTCCTAGTTCCCATCATTTTCCTTATTAGACCAGGCCTAGGCTTATGGGCCTTCTACATAAGCCTAAGGCTAAATACTAACATAAAGGCCATATTAATCTAACTATTACATATAAATTACTAACACTTGAATTAAGGTTTAGGAGTGATTCCAACAATCTCCCCTCAAGTGATGGTGATGAATACAAAGCGGTGAAAGTCTTGATGTAATAGTAGCTTTGACGTCTTCTAACATTCTTCTTTCTTGTGAGAAGAATTGCCTTGATTTGAACAATCTCCCCGGTGTAGAGAAATTGTTTTCTTTAAACAGTTACGCTTTGACGCGTCATCTTAATCTTTGTTCTTTGATCATTGTTCTTTGTGATGGTAGTGATAGTATGTTGTTGTTGTCTGCCTCAAGTCTTCCTCGCACCGCTTCGCTCCGGTGTCTCCACGTCATTCTTTAACATGCCCACACGCTCTTTGATGTTGGATTTCAAGATCTGATGAAGTTCTTTAAGGTCTTTAACTTTGTAGATTCTTTGGTTTGACGAAGAATCATTCGACTTTGTGTTGTTTTTAGTTAGAACTTCCATTAGTGATGATATTGGCATGAGCATGTGAAGAATCTGACGATCGTTCCGCCCAGAGCTTCCATAAGAGGAAAACATGAAAACAGGTTAGTAATAAGCGGATACGGCACTTACAAGTTTGAAATTCGAGAGTGTTAACAACATAGTGTGAAAACACAACTCTAATTCTCACCAAGGCCGCTCTGAACCGGAGTCCCACAAGTGAGATAACGATGTACCGAAGTACATCTACGGTTGAATGAGTTGCCTGAGGTACACCAAGCATCACCTCACCGTAGACCGTTTGAGACACACTAAGCGTAATCCACGGGGAGTTACCGAAGTGACCTACTGTCAGGGTTGTTTGATGTTGACCCTGGCAGGAGTTTCCATTCAATCACTGAGGATCACAATTGTGAACCTCTCATAAATGTTCTCGATAGATTGCTAAGATCTGTGAAGGACTCGATAACGTACCGCTGATGTTCTTATTGTTGAACACCAAGTGATGAAATGTCAAGTGTGTTTTGATGAATCTCGTGGCTCTAGACTCAATAGTGTGTTTTGGTTTTTCCTGAGCGGAGATTAGGGAGAGGGTCTCCTTCTTTAATACCATCAATCTCTAAGAGAAAGCCGATAGTTTACGTAGGGTTCCCTATGAGAATGAAACAAGCTTCTGTTGAGAGAAACTTGAGTGGCTAAGAAGGTTTAGTGCATGCGTCACTGGGTCCATGACGACTTTTAATCTTCAATACCGGTGTCATCTAGTGACAACCAGTAGCATATGAATTGAGCCCCGTGTCTGCCCTAAGTTGAATAATTTGGAGGGCTATTTCTTTTCACCCTTTTCTTTGCATTTCTTTTTAATTCTTCAACTCCTTCTTTCTTCGATTCTCATTTTCTCCTTTTTATAATCATACCTAAGGACTTCTAATTCTAACTATTTGTAGTGTCCTTGGGTAGATCCCTCCGGCTCTGGCGGATCATAGGACGGTTATTCCTAACCTTAATCACCTTATAACTCCATTGCCATAAAACCATTTTCAACAAAATCTCTCGTAGTGTTTGTGAAGGAAAAACATTTTGAACCACTTTGAGAGTTTTATCTTTTAGCATAAATACTCCCCCTCCACACGTGCTTAGGTGTTAAGACATAAATCTGCACGGTGAGAGAAGAGCGCGCACTTTTGAATTGATCGACTCAAGATAGACAGTCCTCCGCGAGACACGGTTACGTTGAGTAGTTAAAGAGTTACATTGTCAACTTTTAGGTGAAAACTAGCTCTAATAACTATCTTGAAGGTGTGGACAAACCTCGAAATGTTGTCAAACCAGTCAAAGATCATGTCTACTAAGAGTTTCTCGAATGGTACATTCTATGCGGACAAGTCCTTTGCGAGACACGTTTACATCACTAGCGAACTAGCTTGAAATTATTACCCGTCCAGGACAAGTCTTTTCGAGTTACTAACAGTTAAGATCTCGTCAATTCGTTGGTTAAAGTCTTTTCACATGAGAATTCATGAGCAAAACACAACATATTTCTTATCACATAGTTTTCTCCCCCTCAAATATGGCATATAAATGTTATTTTTGAAGAAATGTTGAGAATAAATATGTCCATTTTGAATTTTATGGGAAGATGACCACTGTGAACAATTTGTGAACAAAGTTTTAATTCAAATACTCCCCCTCAACAAGTGATATAAACGGTTGAGGTTTTGAAAATCATAAGGGGAAGTACTTGTTCTTTTGAGCAAAACCTTGAAAAGAGAAATGTTTGATAGGTTTTACTCAAAAGTAAGAAGCTTTCGCTCCTTTTATAGGATTGTGGCACTGAAGCGTACCACAGGGTCCTTTATTTACAAGTGCTGGTTGTACATTGTTATGTATGCACAAGCCATTGACATATAAATCACACATCCAAAATATTGTGAAAAGAAGCGTTCAAGGGGTACCGGAAGTCCATCAATGTTTCCAGGAATGCGAACTGGGCGTTGATAGCCCGAGAGCAATCTGGGGACGACCACCTACAAAGCTCTCCGGCGTTACGAACTGATCCCTTCAATACAACCTTTCATCAATCATGGTGATGATCCTCTTCACATCCCGTCTTTCCTTAGAATTCCATCGCTTTTAGACCCAATTCCTTCATGAATATCCTGCAACCTATAAGCTAATCCGTCCCTAACCTTCTTCAATGTGTGATCCCCAAACTTGTGAAGATCTCTACACGCCATCAAGCAATTGCGTAGTGTTTCACTAAGGTAAACCACTCCGAATGGTTGGTTGATGAGTGTGTATTGTGAAAGCTGGTTAATGTCGGGAAGATCTAGCTAAGGTGGAATGAAGTTGACACGTGCGATATGATTCAACTGCAATGGAGATCTTCACGCGTTCTTTGATGACTATGCGTCTGATGAAGATCAGCAAGGACTTGATGAATTCACGTTGTACTTCGGTTGAAAATTGTCTCACGCGACCCTGTACTTTGGCAAGGTACATGTCTTCAATGTCGTTGAGAGACAAATTTTCAAAGTCCGCTTCAGAGAATGTATAATCTCTTTCGTCTTGCCTTTTGACCACAATATTCTTGAGAAAAGTGTAGTCCCATTTGGACGAAAAGTCAACATGTTTGATGGCAACGATATTCTTAGTACTGAACACTTCATATTGAGACTTCTAAACCTGGCGGTTCTCGTAGTAGATTCTTCGGCGTTTCGGCCAATGGTGAATCCCATACATTGCATCACGGTCATACTCTTCCACATTGTTAGAGAACATGTGGTTAGCTCTTTCCTCGATGGCTATACAGTTAGAGTATATGGCTGCCGGGAATGGAAGTGTCAGTGATGTAGCGTATTTCCTTGAACCATCACCACCGTGAAGAAGAAATTCCAAGTCTTTGTTGAAGAAATATCTGAATGGAATCCTAGGCTGATCAGGTTGGCCAATTGTTGGTAGAGGTTTGGACCAATCGGTGTAATATGGAGGATTGTCCCGTTTGGTGAAGTCGATGTTTGCTTCTGGGTTGAGCCAATCCATGTTGTTAGACATGGCTCGTGCTATATTATCAAGGTGATACTCAACTTCTATAGCACTTTCCGAGCTGTCTTTGAGAAGTTGAAATGCTTCATTCTTGATTCGCTTCAACTCGGATTTCGTCATCTTCTTCATAAGGAATTTTTCTTGCAAGTAGTTTAGCATGCTCCAATGTACTACATTCTGTAACCTCTTGACCTTCAGATGGGTAGGGAGTGGAATCAACAAGCTTCGAGAACCATTCAAATTCCATATCATCCTCATCCAGCCATGATAAGACGTCAGGTCATAGTGCCTTTTTCTTCTTTTCTTTGGCCGGTTGAAGATTACGGTTTCTTAGCTGTGGTCGAGAGATGGGTTGTTGTTGGGGGTCAAGGATTTCCTCATCGTCACCACCCGTATACTTAAAGTGATCACCATTTTTTCGAGTGCTGGGGTGGTGTCTCGTAATCCCTGAGGTTTTTGTTAAAGAGCGAGGAGGAGATCTTTGTTGAGCTGGAGTCCTTTGGAGGTGGAGGCTCGCATTGAGTCTTGAATGAAGGATGATTCACCGGACTTCTTCGTGCGTTTGGGCTCGTTATCCTTATCCTGATCTTTGTCTTCGTCGTCTCTTGAACGTTTAGGCCTTACAACTTCTTCTCTGTATGCTGACCTTAGTTGGTATTCCAGCAATGCTTCAAACAATTTAGCTTCGTGGGAGGCAAACGTTGCGAGCGTTTTGACATTTGAGCTACTAGCCGGTTCAACAATTCATCATCTGAGAAGATTGTGAGTTCAACTGGATTGATGCTCAAATTCATTGGAGTTGATTTCATGGCTTGCTTGGCTAGATGTAAGAGATTCGGATAAAGTTGTCTAGTATACATCTCCTTTGTCAGTTTAGGAACGACCTCCATAAGGAACTTGTGAGAGTATCCTTTGATCATCTCGTCCATGTTCCCTTGAAGATCATCTTTCATGAGCTTCTGGACATACTCCCTTTCAACTTGCATCTTGTCATTCTCATTATGAAGATACGTTATCCGATCGTGAGAAAATTCACTTTTGTAGAGTATGTCTTTCTTTTGACCTCGCTTGGCGGCTTTGACGATTCGAGTCTTTGCATGAGAGATCCAAGATGCAGTTGGCTTCTTCACCGATCTGGATGTGGATCTGGTTGTTCTTTTTGATGGTGGTGGTGAAGAGTGAGAAGATGAATCTGATGATGATGAGATGTGAGGAGACTCCGGGTCCTTTGGTGGCTAAGAAGTTTCTTCCTTTGAGATGCAGGACTATCTAGAAGAAACTTCTCATACTCAACATCTTATTCATTTCCAGACTTAGCTTGTTCATCGACTTTGGCTTTGACTGCAGCTTCTTCATCAGCTTTTACCTTCTCCAACTTCTCAAATTCTGGTTCTTCAATGTTGTAATCAATAGAATCTTCCACGCGCTTTTGTTGTTGCTCAAGAGTGGTGGCACCAGATCCCTTATCGGGTTTATTAACGCATCGGGACCTGTGAAGATTGAACTCCACCACTCGATCCTCCGGGGCCACCCATTTGATATTTAGCAAATTCTTTTGCAACGTGTTGGAGTCTAAGGAATTTGAACTTTTTCCTGTATGATGTATCCAGGTTGCTCTTCATCCGAGCTTTCATAAGGCACAAGTCTGGAGTCTTCCCTTTTCCTTGGTCACTTTGGAGGACCGGGAGGTTTAGGTACTGTTGTAGTGTCATCTTTAGCGTTTGAGTAGAAAGTCTCTTCATCTCATGCAAGTACCCTCCGAGTCCTAGTCAATTAGCTTTCTCTGCGGTTCAGGCTTAGGTACGGGAATAGGAATAGCTTCCTTGGCGGGAACTGTCCTCTTTCATGGAGGATTCCTCCGGGGAACTTCCTCGACTCTCAGATTACTTGCAGCAAAGACTTCCTACACTTCCTCTTACGGTTTTTCTTGTAGCGTACGAAGATTTTTCATCAGGAAACCAACTTTGTTCTCTTCCACCACAACCAAATATCTTTTATAAGAATAGAGCTATTTGAGTTCATCTGAGAGAAGGTGATCTGGCAACACATCACCTTGTTTCTTAGTTGTTGACTCCTTAAATCTGACCGTAGAGTAGGTTCAGACATCATGTCGAGATTTTCAGGGTCATTGATTCTCTTGGGGATATCCGGTTATACCCAAGTTCTCTCTGATCAACATTTAGTGTATCTCGATGTAAGGAATATTTGAGCCAAGCTTTTTGAGGAATGTCATCATGTCATCCCAAATTAGAGCTTCCACTTCGATGTGCTTCATGTTGATCGAGCCCAAAAATTTGCGTTCCACGAGCTTGGGATGCACATAGCCATTTGCCACGACGAAATGGATTTTGTGATGATGATATAAAGGGTTCTCCAAGGCTGAGGATGTTCTTGAGATCTACGTGAGAATGCTTAATGATAACCCCTCAAGCTTGCATCAATATTGATCAAGAATTGCGAACCGCTCTTCAGTAGGGTGCAGCGAGAATTCAGTTGGTATGATGTCGGGAATGAGGAGAAACGCCCTTAAGTCTGCAGGAGTGATTGTGAGTTGCTTGTGATTGAGCGTCACCGTCCAAAGCATTTTGACCTTTGACCATCTCGCATTGTATTCCGAATTGCTGTATGTAGATCTCCTAAACAAGATGGCGAGTTGGTGAGCATGTTCGATAGGGATGATTCTTCGAATATCCACGCAATGAGACAAGAAGATTCGAAGCGGGTGAGAGTTTCAAAGTCAACTCCGAGATTGTTCTTTCCAATCTTCATAGGATAGCCATGTGGGAAGATATCAGCAATGGTGAGGACATTTGGTGCATCCACATTCATTTGAGCAACCATGTCGTGATCTGAAATAACATTAGCCAAAAGAACCAACATATCGAAAGACATAATGTTAGTCAACCGAAGGTTTTATTGTCTAATTATTGAATGTGCAATGTCAATGATAGTTACGAGTCCAAAGTCACTTGTTTGTTCAATAATCCAATGGACGCCGTGATAAGTTTCGTGAGTTAGTTAACTTTAAGTTTTAAAGTTTATGTTATCACTTATTTAACACAACATATTGAACGTTTAAGCTTATTAGTGACATTATTGGTTTCGTGACGTAATGATTTATTTATTTACAAGTTTGCACGCGTAACAATTCATAATGAAGGTTTGATCAAGGCTTATGCTTAGAAATGGTAGCTTATGCGTAAACAGGAGAAATATCTGGCGTAGATGCAAGCTTATGCGTAGGATCCTTGCTTATGCGTAAGAAATATTACGCGTAAGAAAAGGGGACCTTATGCGTAAAGCTTACGCGTAGGCGTATATAAAATCTTACGCGTAAGGCTTACTCGTAAAAGTAGACCTTATGCGCGTAGAGGTCCATTACGCATATCCTTCACGTGATACGCCGTAGTCCCTTTGTAGAACCTTACGCGAACGCTACGGCGTAAGATTTCTCTTACGCATAACATGCTACGCGTAAGGTGATCGTTATGCATAGATGGTTAACAACCTTGATTCTGAGTTTTACGAGTAGCAAGCACGAAATAACATCACCATAACATCAATATTAACATTAACATTCATTCTACAAAAGATCATGGCATGAAACTCATCAAACAGTTTACGTGTAAAAGTCTTACGCGTAGACCAAAACCCTAATAGTTCATAGATTACGCTTAAGATTTTTAGCCATGGATTTTGCACAAAACTTTTTGGTAAGTTCTTAGATGTCATGTGAGTGTAATAACCAAGTTTTAACATCAAATTCGCAGTGAATTAAAAATACCCAATTCTCAAGAACATTAAACCCTAATTTCTAATTTATAATCAATTAGTGTTTCTGGGTTGTTTTAAAGCCCGGATATCATCAATTCACCATGATAACAACATCACACAACTATCTTTTTGACCAAAAACATTCACATTTGTAAATACCCAAAACCACGCATAAACCCTAGTTTTCGAGATTCAATCAATACATGTTTCGGTGTGTTTCGGGTGTGTTTTGTGTTTAAGAATCGTATTAGTGATGTAAAATAACCGTTTTGACACAATCTTTTTAACCACTAACACACAAAACATGATCATGTGTTCATAACCCTTACGGCGTAAACACAAAAGTCTTTTGAATCTTAAGTTTTAACCGTTGGATTCGCATGAAATTCAAAACCATTGTTTAAAAACTTGTTAAGAACACAAAATCACTTACAAATTGAAGATCAGATAACCGGATTTGAAGAAGGATTTTTGTGTGTAGGATTTGTTTGGTTATGAGTAATAAATGTGTGGATTATGTTAGGTGGAGGTGTTTTTATTAAAATAACTTTAATCTTTAGGCAGTTTTAGTCCCTCCACCTTTTCCATTTTCATCCAAAGCCTTTTAACTTCCATTTTGGTTACCAAACGAAGGATTTTAAGACAGAAACTTGACAACACTCCCCCCTCGACTTAAGAAATAATGAAAGTTTATAAATTTTAGTCTGAGGAGTGTCAGAAACCATAGATGTGACCACCATAATTTAAAGAAACAACTAGGATAGGCTAACATGCAAGTACACATTTATTTTGAAACAGTTAAGTATTTATTTTCTCCTCCTCAACACTTGATCGGAAAAAATACTGAATTTTGAAAGATTTGAGTGTTGACGGAAGAGTTGTACTTGCCATGTTAAAAGAAATATAGATAGAAGAATATTTTTGTTGTTTTATCGGATTTTATATTTTTGTATTTTGTTTTTGAAAAATATTTACAAAAGAACTTTTGGTGTTTGACTGGTTTTTAAGAGTTCATCCAGTTCCTCTTGAGTCAAACGCCTCATACCAATTCGGTGGACCAACTCATTAAACCTAGCAGGAGCTAAGGCTTTGGTGAGAAGATCTGCCAATTGGTATTCTACTCCACGAAAGTATAATTCAACAATACCATGTTCCACGTGGTCCTTGATGAAGTGATATCGAAGATCGATGTGCTTTGATTTCGAATCTTTGAATCGAGTTGCATGAGATCGCAATAGCACTCCGATTGTCGCAAGACATCGGTGATACGTCAAATACGTAACCATAGTCTTTGAGTTGTGTTCTCATCCAAATGACTTGAGCACAACACGCCGACATGGCTACATATTATGCTTCGGTTGAGGACAGTGATGTACAATCCTGCTTCTTCTATTGCCAAGATACCAATTTGTCACTAAGAAATTGTAGTGCTCCCGAAGTACTTTTAGAGTCTAAGCATCCTGCGTGGTCGTCTGAAAAGCGATTAGTTCAAAACCGAATCCTTCTGGATACCGATCCCCAAATTAATGGTTCCCTTTATGTATCGGAGGATTCTTTTAGCCTCTGAGAGGTGGGTTTCAGTTGGTCGCGACCGATAACGGGAGCAAAGATAAACGGCAAAGACAATATCAGTCTGGCACAGGTTAGATACATGAGAGACCCAATAATACTTTGGTATTTGGTAGGGTCAACTAATTTCCCATGCAAATCGGCCCAAGCTTATTGGTATGTGCCATTGGTGTGGCATAAGTATCACAAGTATTCATTCCGAATTTGTTCATAATTTCAAGGGCATACTTGGACTGACTCAAGAAAATACCACGGGGTGATTGATGAACTTGTAGTCCTAGAAAGAACGTAAGTTCACCCATCATGGACATTTCAAAAAATTTCTTCATTAGTTTTGCAAAAGCGATTGAGTACTTTTTATGAGTTGACCCAAAAATGATGTCATCCACACAAATTTGAACAATTAAAATATGTTCCCCGTGATATTGTATGAAAAGAGTTGGGTCGACCGAACCTTTGGTAAAATTATTGGCAATGAGGAAAGATGATAGCTTATCATACCATGCCCGAGGAGCTTGTTTGAGACCATACAGAGCTTTGTTCAGTTTGTAAACATGGTTCGAAAGTGCGGGATCAACGAATCCTTCTAGGGCCGACATAAAGCTTTCTTTCAGTTGACCATTCAGAAAAGCAGTTTTGACATCCATCTAAAAGACCGTGATGTTCATATGAGTGCGAACGCCAAAATATCGAATGTACCTCAAGACGAGCAACTGGAGCAAATGATTCTTCAAAGTCAATGTAACACCCCCAAAGTACCGCAGCGGAAGACTGTGTCAATGGGGTGCTACTTCATAATACAAAGTACAAGGTATAGAAAACGACCTCTAAATGAGACGTTTTGAAAAGGTACCATTCGATTAATAAGAACAGAGTTACAACATAAGCTCTAAAGTACAATACATAAGTGTTTTTAAAACATATCGAATGGTAATAATAAAAGCAAAAGTCTTCAAAATATGCCAAGTGACTCTATGCTCCATGCAACTGCTATCATCTTATAGACCTGAGATAAACATGCTAAAAAGTGTCAACACAAAGGTTGGTGAGTTCATAGAGTCGTTTAACATGTAAAGCCTTTAAAGAATGTTCACACAGCAAAGGCATTGTAAATCCACTGCCCAAGTTCCCATACAAAACTTGCAACCGTGTGTTTACAACCCACTGCTAAAAATATAGTACATTTTATAGTTAAGCACACATACGAGACATAATATTCGTGATTATTGCACTTAATGTTGCTCCGTCTATATTGGGAGACTTTCATGCGAACGAGGGATTCGCTCCGTGTATGTTGGGAGACTTATCATCGACTTATTATGCGAACGAGGGGCTGCCCGTCTATACTGGGAGACTTATCATCGACTTATCATGAACGGGACCGCTCCGTCTATATTAGGAGACTTATCATCGCCTTAAGTATAACACAATCAAGTATAACGCAATCAAGTATAACGCAATCAAGTATAATGCAATCAAGTATAACGCAATCAAGTATAATGCAATCAAGTATAATGCTTTGAGTATTTATAAAAAGTACAAAGCAAATGTTTGAGCATGGCGTATCTCCCCAAAGAGTTTGTAAAACAATTAAGCGAGTAAAAGTGGGGCTACTTAACTCACCTTAAAAATGATATCACAACGCGTTTAACTTGGAGTCGATGGATAAGCCTGGAAGTGTCTACGTATAACCTAGAATATGATGTCAACTCTTAGGTTCGGTATAATGCCTAAGAAAACATGAACGAGCTTATATATGCCATTATATTGATCACGATGTAGTATTTGTATGTTTGTTTATAGAAATGGTTTTAGTTTGTATATCTCATACTACCGTTCGGGCCATCATAATTCAGAGGTCATGCAGTAAACCTTCGAGGAGCTAGGACACTTTAATTCGTAAATCCAAAGAACTTCGTCGATCCGTTTACCCAAATGAACCCTCACATGAAGTTCCCTAGTGTTGTAGTGCTCAATACGTAAAACATGTATTTTGATTATATGATATAGTAAGAGTTTATAAATACGATAAATAAACTAACAAAGTTTATAAGTATTTAAATAAGTTTGAGTTATATATATACTTACCTTAAAATAGAATGCTTGAGTATTATGGAAAATAAAATATTAACGGAGCTTCGACGTAGAATTTGCAATCTTCGAAAACCCCACGGCTATTAGAAGATTATAACAACGCCTTCTTGAGAACCCGAAGAAGAAAAGAAGATTATAACGCCGTCATTTGGGATACTTGAAGTTATTTGAAGATTATAACGACTCTTTCTTGAAAACTTTCAAGAACGAAGATCAAACGCTAGTTTTCTTCAAGAACACATGAATGTTCTTACAAGATCTATAAGAAATGCTTTAGGTTTAGGACTTTAGATGTTAAGAAGGTGTGGTGCAAGAAAAAATGAAGTGATTTGCTTGGTATTTATAGGCTAGAGATTATGGTTAACTATATATTGGGTTAAAAACTAACCATGGTTAAATTTACACATGTAAATGATCTAAAGGAAGCATGCTTAGGATTTTGACACCAAGGTGATGATTCCCCTCCCTAATTTCGTTCATATAGAGATAAGATGACTTAGGTGGATAGCTTTGGTATTATCTTGATTACTTAATGAGTGAGTTTTGGTTCCGTTAAATGCTAACCGAAGCCATAAACAAAAAACCGGCATCGTAAAAAATATGAAACTTGAAGGAATGATAAAACTCATCATTATACTCCATCTAAAAATATAAAATGGGTGATAAGTTTCACTGGGTGCAAAAACGCTTAAAGCCGAAATACGGGTAAAAAGCGTAATTCGCAGCTTTATTTGAAAAGAACTAAATTTCGTGAAATGATCGAATTTATTTAGAGTAGACTAAAATTAGTCTGAAAGTGATATGAGATGTTAAAATTTGGTTTTCGTCAAGATGGGATAACTTAACGTTATAACGTGAAGTTTAAAAGTTACGCGATTTAAGCAAAAACGTAGAACGTACAAGGTTAATTCCTTTAGGGTCAAAGGAGGAGGGAATATGTTTGACTTTTCCAAAAAATGTAAAAGTGTCAAAAACATATTAGAAACACGTAGTTTGTTGAGAATTTAAGTCTCAAGGATGTAAGTAGAATTGTTTAAAACGTAAGTTTAGTTTTGTTCTCAATTTGTGGGCTTTTTTGGTAACATAAAAATAATAAATCTTAAAAAATCTCAAATTAATCATGAGTGATCTAAAAATTTATCTGATGTGAGGAAAATTATCAAGTTGATTTCTTATTTAAGTGTTTATGCGTGATGTTTTTTAACGGTGGACCGAAACTTTAAAACGATGTTTTCTTAATAAATTTTGCGAAAATGATCTAACGATTGTCGAAATATCAGGTCATTAATAAAATAATTTATCCTACGATAATGTGAAATAAAAATTTTTACGGATGAATAGTGAAAGTGAATAGTAAAAGTGAATTGTAAATTCTCAAAATGTGAATTGTTACAGTACCTACTTTAAAAGAAATTTCGGTCCCGAAATTTAATACATATAGGTTTCTAATCTACCAAGGCATGAATAAAGCTAAATTGCATACTAGAATAGAACAATGCGGTAGGATAAGGCACGTACTTCTTTATGTATTGCGGGCTTTCTTAGTACCTAAATTTTCTTTTAGTATGCTCTTCCCAGAGGTGTACTAAAATTGACTCCATGGTTTGGGTTATTTCCTTCAAGCATTACTGCCATAGAGTCGGGTTATTCAAGACTTGTCTCATTCCCCATTCAACTTAGGACAATTAATTCGAATCTGGTTTGGGTTGTTACACTCATAGCATGTCTTTTGGTTATTTCTCATATTGACCGTATTCACCGGTGTTACCGCCTCATAACTGAATCATTTACAATGGTTTGTAAAATGGCCAACTGTTTGCAATTATAACACGTAGGCGGGCTCGAGACAGGGTGTCGGGTTCAACCCGACCCGATCAAAGCTTAGCCTCTATCGGGTCTGGGTTGAATCGGGTTTCGACCTTTAGAAATATAACCCGCAACCCGACCCTATAAGAAATCGGTTATCTGTTACGCCGGTCTAACGGGCCTGTCGGGTCTTAACCCGACACCCTACCTAAACCGATAAAACCCTTAAAACCCGATGTCTATCGGGTTTATCGGGTTGACCGATAAAGATAGCTAAGTTGACCGAATCAACCCGACCCTATAAGGCCTTATCGTTCGTTGTTCGGGCTGTGGGGACTCCATTTGATTGACCACCTACCCTGATGATGATAAGGACATTTAACACATTTGGGTGATGTACCCTCATAACGTTCTGACTAGAAAGCTTGTGGGCCGCAGAAATCCTCTTGCCCTCTTGTTATCAAACATTGTACCCATTTTGACCGATTCACCCACTCCCTTCCATTTTATCATTGTTTTTCAAAGCTCCATTCCTAACCATCTCATCATTAAGGTCTTCCACGCTTCTTAGTATCGCACGATTGAATTGTAGAAGGCTCGGTTGTTTTTATTGTCCCACCTAATCTCGGGAACAAGACCATATATGTACCTTTCAACTCTTGATTCAATGAGGTGCAACCAGATGAGGAACTAGTTTGGCTAATTCATGAAACCGATCCGTAGGCGTGCATGACCAAGCCCCACCATAGAGTGATGATAAAGTTCATCTTCTAGCTTTTGCATCTCATTATCCGATGCATCTCCTCTTTCGGCAGTTGCTTTAAAGTCATCCCATGTCATGCCTACCTCTTGACATTTGTTACTTCTCTTCTCCCTAGCTTGAATTTATAATGTTCCACCACTTTTGTCAATACCTTTCGACATCAAGCACGCGAGGCATACTTCACCCTTGGTGGATTGTACGCTCTTCGATGTCGATCACGACTCCATCTTATCTCCCATCGTGTATATGCCAATGCACCTCCTTTACCATCAAATTCAACCGGCTTACATGTCAAATTCCTTATACGCATAACCCAGTCCTATTGTTGTTGTTATTACCATTCCCTCCTACATTATTGGTGGTGTCATTTATGCTTCCGTGGTTTCTCGAATTATTGATGTGATTGCCAACTTGGGTGACTATAGTGGGAAGTAGGTTTTGTAGTTGTTGGGCAATAATGGCGGAGAAATCAGGATTTCCACCATCGTTAGTATGGACATTAGTGTCGTGACCATCTCCTCTACCTTCAAGTCCACCAGCCCCTTGGTGTTGCACCACCTCGGCTAGTGCTATGAGTTACTCTCTTAGGTCCCATGATTTCTACAAGGAAGGACATTTGTCAATGTCAGACATGAGGTAAGTTCCGGATTACTTAATCTTAAATCATTCCTAATTTAAGTCAACGCCGAATTCAAACATGGTCGATATGTCCATTGGTCGATGCATTTATAATTATGTTGGCCACCATAATTATAATTGCCTCCTTTCACACGTGTACATATTATCAGGCACACATATCTCAAATGATAGACATTCCTTAAATGGATGGGCATTCTACCGCTTGATCCTAAATGGTGGAGGAGTGTGTAGTGTGGTATCTAGTGAGTGTCACACTCAAGCATAGGAATTTCCCTTAGGTGCTAAAATCAAAAGTGAAGATTAGTCTCTAACAGCCTCGTAAGTATCTTGTGGTAGGCGGAGAACTCCCATCCTTGGCAAATCATCAAATATCTCACCACAGCAAAATAATAAACATTATTTAACTTAATCTCGTGTCTCATCAAACAAGAACTGTCACAAGATCAAGTTAAATAACCAGTTATTACCGAGCTCCACATTTTTGAAGACTTGACTAAACTATAGGATTTCTCCATCAGACAAAACATATCATCCAATAGCGATCAAAACAAATAACTAGGGACAAGAAGCATATGCAAAGTGTGTGTAATGCAAATAAAGAGGAGTGTCTTAATGTATAAAGTAGTTATAGTCTAGGTACTAAATGCAACCTAGTTCTCTATAACCAAGGCTCGATACCAATCATGTAACACCCCCAAATTACCGCAGCGGAAGACTGTGTCAATGGGGTGCTACTTCATAATACAAAGTACAAGGTATAGAAAACGACCTCTAAATGAGACGTTTTGAAAAGTTACCATTCGATTAATAAGAAAATGTAGTTACAACATAAGCTCTAAAGTACAATACATAAGTGTTTTTAAAACATATCGAATGGTAATAATAAAAGCAAAAGTCTTCAAAATATGCCAAGCGACTCTATGCTCCATGCAAAAGAATCATCTTATAGACAGATAAACATGCTAAAAGTGTCAACACAAAGGTTGGTGAGTTCATAGAGTTTGTTTAACATGTAAATCCTTTAAAGAATGTTACACCAAAGAAAGGCATTGTAAATCCACTCAGCCCAAGTTATTAATACAAAACTTGCAACCCGTGTGTTTACAACCTCTGTCTGCTAAAAATATAGTCATTTTATAGTTAAGCACACATACGACATAATATTTCGATTATTGCACTTAATGTTGTTCGTCTATATTGGGAGACTTTCATGCGAACGAGGGATGCCTCCGGTATGTTGGGAGACTTATCATCGACTTATTATGCGAACCAGGACCGCTCCGGCTTATATGGGAGACTTATCATCGACTTATCAGTGAACGAGGGATCGCCCGCCTATATTGGAAGACTTATCATCGCCTTAAGTATAACACAATCAAGTATAACGCAATCAAGTATAACGCAATCAATTATAATGCAATCAAGTATAACGCAATCAAGTATAATGCAATCAAGTATAATGCTTTGAGTATTTATAAAAAGTATAAAGCAAATGTTTGAGCATGTATCTCCCCCAAAGAGTTTGTAAAACAATTAAGCGGTAGTTCAAAAGTGGGCTACGAACTCACCTAAAAATGATATCACAACGCTTAACTGAGTCGATGGATAAGCCTGGAAGTGTCTACGTATAACCTAGAATATGATGTCAACTCTTAGGTTCGGTATAATGCCTAAGAAAACATGAACGAGCTTATATATGCCATTATATTGATCACGATGTAGTATTTGTATGTTTGTTTATAGAAATGGTTTTAGTTTGTATATCTGGTTACTACCGTTCGCCATCATAATCAGAGGTCATGCAAGAAACCTTCGAGGAGCTAGGACACTTTTCTTTTTTTTCAAATCCAAAGAACTCGTCGATCCGCTTACCCAAATGAACCCTCACATGAAGTTCCCTAGTGTTGTAGTGCTCAATACGTAAAACATGTATTTTGATTATATGATATAGTAAGAGTTTATAAATACGATAAATAAACTAACAAAGTTTATAAGTATTTAAATAAGTTTGAGTTATATATATACTTACCTTAAAATAGAATGCTTGAGTATTATGGAAAAATTAAATATTAACGGAGCTTCACGTAGAATTTAATCTTCGAAAACCCACTATTAAGATTATAACAACGCCTTCTTGAGAACCCTAAGAAGAAAAAGAAGATTATAACGCAGTCTTTTGGATACTTGAAGTTATTTGAAGATTATAACGACTCTTTCTTGAAAACTTTCAAGAACGATTTAGATCAAACGCTAGTTTTCTTCAAGAACACATGAATGTTCTTACAAGATCTATAAGAAATGCCTTAGGTTTAGGACTTTAGATGTTAAGAAGGTGTGGTGCAAGAAAAAATGAAGTGATTTGCTTGGTATTTATAGGCTAGAGATTATGGTTAACTATATATTGGGTTAAAAACTAACCATTGTTAAATTTACACATGTAAATGATCTAAAGGAAGCATGCTTAGGATTTTGACACCAAGGTGATGAATCCCCTCCCTAATTTCGTTCATATAGAGATAAGATGACTTAGGTGGATAGTTTTGGTATTATCTTGATTACGGAGTGAGTTTTGGTTCCGTTAAATGCTAACCGACGCCATAAACGTAAAACCTATCGTGAAAAATATGAAACTTGAAGGAATGATAAAACTCATCATTATACTCCATCTAAGAATATAAAATGGGTGATAAGTCTTATTGGGTGCAAAAACGCTGCTTAAAGCTGGAAATATTTCGGTAAAAACGCTAATGCAGCTTTATCGAAAAGAACGAAATTTCGTGGAAATGATGCGGAATTTATTTAGAGTAGACTAAAATTAGTCTAAAAGTGATATGAGATGTCAAACTTGGTTTTTATTTTATGGGATAACTTAACAGCTATTATGTGAAGTTTAAAAGTTACAGCATTTAAGCAAAAACTAGAACGCAAAGGTTAACTCCTTTATGGTCAAAGGAGGAGGGAAATATGTTTGACTTTTCCAAAAATGTAAAAGTGTCAAAAACATATTAGAAACACAGTGCAGGAATCGTTAAGTCCGATGTAAGTAGAATTGTTTAAAACGTAGTTTAGTTTTGTTCTTAGCATGGGCTTTTTTGGTAACATAAAAATAATAAATCTTAAAAATCTCGAATTAATTATGAGTGATCTATCTAAAATTTATCCTGATGTGAGGAAATTATCGAAGTTGATTTTCGTTATAGTAATGATGTTTAAACGGTGGTTATACCGCCCAAAACGAAACTTTAAAACGATGTTTTCTTAATAAATTTTTGAAAATGATCTAACGATTGTCAAATATCGTGTCATTAATAAAATAATTTATCCTACGAGAATGTGAAATAAAAATTTTACGGATGAATAGTGAAAGTGAATAGTAAAAGTGAATAGTAAATTCTCGAAAATTCGAATTGTTACAGTCAATACCCTCTTCCTGTCTATAACCCTTAGCCACCAGACGCGATGACTTGTTTCGATGACATTCCCTTCAAAGATCCAATTTGTTTTCCAAATCCATTTTAGACCAATGACGACCCCGATGGTCTTTCAACCAGCTCCCATACTTCAAGACGCTTGAATTGGTTGAGTTCTTCGATGGATTCTAACAGTTTCAATAGCAAAAGGGTTGAAGAACGCATTTGATCAAAATCTGCGGTGGGGGTACTTCATTCAACATCAGCCGTTCATCATTGTTGGAAGCGGTTTGTTCAATCACAGTAGTAGAGTCAACTGGTGGTGCATCTTCAACAAAGTAGTAATTGTTGTAGCAGTGTATCGTGTATTAGGAGTATTATCAAGTTGAGCAAGTGAAACAGAAATGGATACACCTCAGAGCACATTCATCAATATCGCCAACGAGGAGGAGCAAATAGTCTTTCCATTTGTTGACGAGTAAGTCGAGGGCTTGTATCACTGATGATGGGGTTTGGGGAAGTTTAAGCGGTTGTGACCGGTTCCAAGTCATTATACTCGAAGCCATTATGAATAAGTTTCTAATCAGCCCCCAAATCTGACAACCGTCTTTAGCAGATTTGAAACTTTGATGAAGTCTACATTTCCTCTAACTTTTGAAGGTTTCAAGATGCGCAAAGCGAAATTTGTAGATGAGCAAGAAACCACACAAAGAAAATCTGACTAATTGCGGAAGATCGGTTCGAGGGTAACATGCCAGAAATCAACAAGATCTTCTCACGTATGTAGACGCATCACACCAAACAAACCATGAAAGAAGAAATGATACGACTTTCCCCTAAATGTTGTGGTCTTTTGGAATACTAGTCACCTGTGAACATGCAATAATTCGATACCCAAACCGTGTGTGAGGCATCATAACATCAAATTTGGGTAACTTCACACAAGATCACCCGTGAAATTGAGACGATAACACCAAAGTGAGATGTTTGAGCCACATATCGTCTTATTTCTTCCCTCTAATTGAAGAAATTCAAGATGGCATTGGGTTTTCGTGCAAAGAAAGCATGTAGAAGAACAAGGAAGCAATGACCACCTACACACTCTATCCCCCTTGATGTTTTCAATGATTCAGAATCATACACCACGTATGTTGATGATGAATTGAAGACAATAAAACCATGTATAAGGAGACAAATAAACCATGTATGTCCAATTAATCGAACAAGTGTGAAGTCCCATAAATATCTCGTTCAGGAGAATCAACCTGCCGATAAAACATCTATGTTCATTATGTTGATTATCAGCTGTGTCATTGTTGTTGGAAGCAGTTTGATCTTCTATTATAGAAGATTCGATTGTTGTTGTAGATTCAGTGTATCCGAAATTAGGTATTATCTGCAGGCAAATGGAAACATTCGATACATCCGAAGCCCGACTTTTGGCGTAATCTTTAACCAGAGGAGCAAGCAATGTTTCCAATTCATGACGATTAAGTACAATGGTGGAAATGTACCGATGGATCATGGTATTTTGATGGTGAGAAACGGGTCCTACTGCTTTTGCAAAAGGAGCCATAGTGTTGCCCTGCTAGAAAAATGGAAGCGGGGGGGGAAAGAAAAAGACATGGATCCCCAAGTGTAACTAGTTTCCAGATGTTAGAAGCATAAAGATGTAGTGTCAATTATCTTCTTGTCACCTGAACATGCTATTTTGATGATTTCCTTTCCCCTCAGTGGATGGATGTTGTTGGTATCCCACTTGTTTTGGTGCAACTACTTAGTATCTTGCCTGTTGGAATCCACCTAAGACTAACAGTTTTGAAAATCCTACCCGCTGGTATCCATCTAAGGTTAGATCTAAGGGATGTTGAAACTTCTTTTGGGAAGAGTCTGCGCCCTTATATGGATCCACCTATTAGGTTTCATGTTTACATTTAGATCAACGGGTTTATTTCTAACTGTTTGTTGAGTTAACTTAGGTATTGGTTTGCTACTACAGTAGTGTTCTAATACACTTGAAGGTGATACACTAGGTCGTGAACCTAAGATTCCATCCCTTTGAAGAAGTGCCCTTTTCCTAGCCTTTTCTAGATCATAGTTCTTGTATGCGCCATTTGAATCATATGAATTTTTAATTTTAATGCTCGGTTTAGACACAGTGTTCGAACTAATCCTAGATTTGCCAGAGCACCACATGTTGAGGTTTAACAGAGGCAGTATAACAAAACAGTTTAAGAAAACATGTTTAATGAAACAAGCATTATTCTTAGGCCGTGAATGTGGAGTGACCGGTTTTATCAAATGATTATTCTCAACAACTTGGGAGGGAAACCGTGGTTTTGAAGATTTTGAACGTTCAGATTTCAATGCAGTTGGTTGTCTAACTACGATTGTTTTCGAAGGTTGTAGAGACGATTTCCCCAAGATTGTTGGTTTAGAAAAATTAGTATCCACACTCTTGTCGGTTTATCTTCTCGTTTGTTTTGTAAAGCAACATGTGCAAGCCCTTTGCTTGAATTTGAGCCTTTAAATGCTCATTTTCTTTTACTAATGTATCCACACGATTACCTTGTTCATTTGAATATCGACCATTGTGTTCAAGAAAAGATTTGTTTTGTAGTTTAAGTTCAATAGAGATGCAATGTGCCTCTAGTTTTGAAAAATCTTTATGAAACTGAGAAATGGTCTTTTTGAGAAGAATGTTTTCAGATTCAAGAGTTTGATTTGATGTTTCAATTGAATTGTTAACAAGTAAGGGCTCGACATAGAAAGTTGTCCGGACATAGTGCAACACACTCGTCAACCTCTCCTTCAGTTACTAAATTCAGGTTGCTCAAGATGTTGTGTCGCATTGCAAATGAATATGATCAACAAAGAGATTGTACCTCGACCATCCGTTATGTGTCAGGTCATGAGGGTAAGATATCTTCCTCAACCATTTGTTCTTCGTCACGATTGGGCTCGGTGTCATAGTTAGGTATGATATCTTCTCCAGTCTGCTGTCGTCATCCTGCTTTTCCAATGCTACAACCTCATTGTCCGACAACTGCAAGAATCACAACATTCTCAACGTCCATTAGAGCATTCCTTTCATGTACATCAACTCTTTCACCTTGCACACTGCGGGATATCGGGAATTTGATGATGTCTGACGCTTGGAATTGTTAAACATTGGGAATTTGCATGGTTTCCATCTTACGTACAATTCCACAGATGCCTTTCAAAGATTAGAATCCATTGATTTAAACACTTTCTTTCCCCTCGAAAAGAATCAAAGAGAGAAGGTGCTAAGTCCATATAGCACACGTATAGGCGTCGATATAGTGAATTTCAATTTCCCTCCAAAAATAATTTTGAAAAATTTTGACTCTCAAAATTTGAAATTCACTATAAAATTCTAAGGATGTAAGAAAAAATTTGAGTTATGCCAATTTTGACGCCAAATATGACCCGAAAAATTCAATTTGGGCCCAAAATTTGAATTTTTTGACCAAAATTTTCACAGCAGTTATTGATCTTTTGTAGTGCTTAGTATCCCATTTTTTGTTGATAACTTGTGTTATTGGATCTTTGTAGTCGAATGAAACGATGTTAATGAAGTATCCTTAGGCGTAGAAATCACAATAAACCAAGTTACGCGTAGGTTTAGCTTACGCTGTAAGTAGGAGAAAACACTAAGTTATGGCGCGTAAACAGTAGTTAGGCGTAGAAAACTTAGGCGTAGGATTATCTTATGCGTAAGACTAGGCTTAGGCGTAAGATGAATCTTAAGCGTAGGATATTCTATGCAGCTTAAGCTTATGCGTAAGTTTAGGTTTTGTAGCCCAAGTGATCTTTTACACTATCACAAGCAAAAGATATCCAAATCGACGATTTTCGGCTTATCCAAGCAAGAAAACACGGAGTAAACTACGAAAATGAAGATCAAAACCAAGGAGTGAGTTACGCGTGAGAACTAGGGTTTTGATACGCCGTAGTTCTACTCTTAAAGTGACTTTACCCAAAGATGTTTCTAAAACCAGATTTTTGTGATGAAATAGCTTCAATATCACCAAAATAACACAAAAGTATGAGACTTGATGATCCAAAAGCCAAAAACAAGTTATGCTAGACGAAACCCTCGCTCAAAAACAAGCTTAAAACTATGATCCACGGCGTAAGTGTTGAAATTTTTGCCAAAACGCTTATCCACGCTAAAGGTTAACACTTTTGCCAAAAACTTATTTTAAACTTAAAATTGAAAGTACAAGAATCTTGGATTAAAAAGTGAAAAACGCTTTTAAGCAAACCAAAGTATTAACCACAAACCGTATAAGTCTACGCGAGGACCAAAAATCCACTTCAAGAACAATACGTTCACCCAACTATTTGGCGATTGATACCACTGTTAGGTTCCCAACTATGCAATACAAGTAACAATAGAAGAGATAAGATGAAGAAGAGATCGGTTGAACAATATCCAAACACACACACACGTTAAGACTAGGCCGGTTATGCCTAGAGTGAGAATGAGAGGATAAATTGAACAACCAACTCTCAAGTGAGGGTTTACATGAGGTATTTATAGGAGGGAAGCTAGGGCAACACTCCTAGTTCCCATCCTTTTCCTTATTGGACTAGGCCTAGGCTTATGGGCCTTCTACATAAGCCTAAGGCTAATTACTAACATAAAGGCCATATTAAGCTAACTATTACATATAAATTACTAACACTTGAATTAAGGTTTAGGAGTAATTCCAACAATCTCCCCCTAAGTGTTGGTGATGAATGAATATGAACGGTGAAGGCGTTGTTGTAATAGTAGCTTTGACGCCTTCGACATTCTTCTTTTCTTGTGAGAAGAATTGCTTGATTTGAACAATCTCCGTGTAGAGAAATTGTTTCTTTAAACAGCTCGCTTTGACGTCATCTTTATCTTTGTTCTTTGATCATTGTTCTTTTGTGATGAAAGTGGTAGTATGTTGTTGTTTCCGCATCAAGTTCCGCCTTCGGCCCCGCTTCACGCTCCAAGTGTCTCCATGTCATTCTTCAACATGCTCACACGCCTTTGGACGTTGGATTTCAGCATCATGAAGTTCTTAAGTCTTTAACTTTGTAGATTCTTTGATTTGACGAAGAATCATTTTGACTTTTGTGTTGCTTTTAGATAGAACTTCCATTAGTGATGATGTTGGTATGAGCATGTGAAGAATCGACGATCGTTCCGCCCAGAGCTTCCATAAGAAGTAAACATAAGAAAGGTTAGTAATAGCGATTCCGCACTCACAAGTTTGAACTTCGAGTGTTAACAGCATAGTGTGAAAACACAACTCTAATTCTCACAAAGGCCGTTTCCGAACCGGAGTCCCACAAGTGAGATAACACGATAAAAATCGGCACATCTATGGCCAGATGAGTCGCCGAGGTACACAAGCATCACCTCACGATGTATACCGCTTGAGACACACTAAGCGTAATCCACGGGAGTTACCGGCGACCTCGGCCTGTCGTGGCCGTTTGATGTTGACCCCGCAGGAGTTTCCATTCAATCACGAGGATCACATTGTGAACCTCTCATAAATGTTCTCGCAGTGATTGCTAAGATCTGTGAAGGACTCGATAACGTACCACTGATGTTCTTATTGTTGAACACCAAGTGATAAAATTTCAAGTGTACCTAAGAGATCTTTTGATGAATCTCGTGGCTCTAGACTCAATAGTGTGCTTTTGTTTTCCGAAAGGAGACTGGGGAGGGGTCTCCTTTTAATTCCGCAATCTCTAAGAGAAAGCCAATAGATTACGTAGGTTCCATGTGATAATGAAACAAGCTTCGGAGAGAAACTTGAGTGGTTAAGAAGGTTTAGTGCATGCGCCACTGGGTCCATGACGACTTTTAATCTTCAATACCGGTGTCATCTAGTGACAACCAGTAGCATATGAATTGAACCCGGTGTCTGCTCTAAGTTGAATAATTGGAGGGCTATTTCTTTTCACCCTTTTCTTTGCATTTCTTTTTAATTCTTCAACTCTTCTTCTCCCATTCTCATTTTCCTTTTTTATAATCATACCTAAGGACTTCTAATTCTAACTATTGGTAGTGTCCATGGGTAGATCCCTCCCGCTCGGGGATCATAGAGGTTATTCCTAACCTTAATCACCTTATAACTCCATTGCCATAAAACCATTTTCAAGAAAATCTCTCATAGTGTTTGTGAATGAAAAAAATTTTGAACCACTTTGAGAGTTTTATCTTTTATCATAAATACTCCAACACCGCACTCTTAAGTGTTAAGACGAAATCTGACGGTGAGAGTAGAGCGACACTTTGAATTGATCGACTCAAGATAGACAATCCCCCGCGAGACACGGTTACGTTGAGTAGTTAAAGAGTTACATTGTCAACTTTTAGGTGACAACTAGCTCTAATAACTATCTTGAAGTGTGGACAAACTCAAAGGTTGTCAAACCCATCAAAGATCATGTCTACCAAGAGTTTCTCGAATGGTACATTCTACTCGGACAAGTCCTTTATGGACACGCTTACATCACTAGCGAACTAGCTTGAAATTATTACCCGTTCAGGACAAGTCTTTTCGAGTTACTAACAGTTAAGATATCGTCAATTCGTTGGTTAAAGTCTTTTCACATGAGAATTCATGAGCAAAACACAACATATTTCTTATCACATAGTTTTCTCTCCCTCAAAAATGGCATATAAATGTTATTTTTGAAGAAATGTTGAGAATAAATATGTCCATTTTGAGTTTTATGGGAAGATGACCAATGTGAACAATTTGTGAACAAAGTTTTAAGTCAAGTACTCCCCCTCAACGAGTGATATAAACGGTTGAGGTTTTAAAAGTCATAAGGGAAAGTACTTGTTCTTTTGAGCAAAACCTTGAAAAAGAGAAAGGTTTGATAGGTTTTACTCAAAAGTAAGAAGCTTTCGCTCATTTTATAGGATTGTGGCAACTGCCGTACACATGGTCTTTTATTTACAAGTGCGGGTTGTACAATCGTTATGTGTGCACAAGCCAAAGACATATAAAACATCACACATCCAAAATATTATGAAATAGAGGCAGTTCAAGGGGTACCGTGAAGTCTATCAATGTTTCCGTGAATGCGACTGGCGTTGATAGCCGGCGAGAGCAACCTGGACGACCACCTACAAAGCTTTCCAAAGTTCTGAACTGATCCCCTCGATACAACCTTTCATCAATCATGGTGATGATCCTCTTCACATCCCGTCTTTCCTTAGAATTCCATCGCTTTTAGACCCAATTCCTTCATGAATATCCTTCAACCTATAAGCTAATCCGCCCCTAACCTTCTTCAATGTGTGATCCCCAAACTTGTGAAGATCTCTACACGCCATCAGCAGCTGCGTAGTGTTTCACTAAGGTAAAACCACCAATGGTTGGTTGATGAGTGTGTATTGTGAAAGCTGGTTAATGTCGGGAAGATCTAGCTGAGGTGGAGTAAAGTTGACACGGGTCCATATGATTCAACAAAGAACCGATATCTTCTACACGCTCTGATGACTATGCCTTATGAAGATAAGCAAGGACTTGATGAATTCACCTTGTACTTCAGTTGAAAATTGTCTCATGCGACCCTGTACTTTGGCAAGGTACATGTCTTCAATGTCGTTGATTGACAAATTCTCAAAGTCCGCTTCAGAGAATGCATAATCCCTTTCGTCTTGCCTTTTGACCACAATATTCTTGAGGAAAGTGTAGTCCCATTTAGACGAAAGATCAACATGTTTGATGGCAACGATACTTTTAGTACTGAACACATCATGTTGAGACTTCAACCTCAGCTTCGTAGTAGATTCTTCGGCGTTCCGGCCAATGGTGAATCCCATACATTGCATCACGGTCATACTCTTCCACTTTGTTGGAGAACATATGGTTAGCTCTTTCCTCGATGGCTATACAGTTAGAGTATATGGCTGCCGGGAATGGAAGTGTTAGTGATGTAGCGTATTTCCTTGAACCATCGCCACCGTGAAATGCTTTTAGCAGTTGAAATGCTTCATTCTTGATTCGCTTCAATAGCACTTTCCGAGCCGTCTTTTAGCAGTTGAAATGCTTCATTCTTGATTCGTTTCAACTCGGATTTCGTCATCTTTTTCACACGGAATTTTTCTTGCAAAAGAGTTCTCAAGATGCTCCAATGTACTAACATTCAGAACCTCTTGACCTTCGATGGGTAGGAAGTGGAATCAAAAGCTTCGAGAACCATTCAAATTCAGATCATCCTCGTCCACCATGATAAGAAGTCATTCATAGGCTTTTTCTTCTTTTTCTTGGCCTGGTTGAAGATTCTGGCTTAGCTGTAATGAGAGATGGGTTGTTGTTGTGGTCAGATTTCCTCATCGTTACCACCCGTATACTCAAAGTGATCACCGGTTTTCTGAGTCTGGGGTGGTGTCTCAGAATCCTGAGGTTTTTCAGTTGAAGAGCGAGGAAGGGATCGTTGTTGAGCTGGAGTCCTTCGGGGTGGTGGTGCATTGAATACTGAATGGAGGATGATTCACCGACTTCTTCATGCTTAGGCTCGTATCCTTATCTTGATCTTTGTCTTCGCTGCTCGTGAACGCTTAGGCCTTACAGCTTTCTTCTTTGAATGCTGAACTCGAGTTGGTATTCCAGCAATGCTTCAAACAATTTAGCTTCGTGAGAGGTAAATGCCAGAGAGCCGACATTTGAGCTACTAGACGGTTCACCAATTCATCATCTAAGAAGATTGTGGATTCAACTGGATTGATGCTCAAATTCATTGGAGTTGATTTCATGGCTTGCTTGGCTAGGTGTAAGAGATTCGGATAAAGTTGTCTGGTATACATCTCCTTCATCTCGTCCATTTTCCCTTGAAGATCATCTTTCATGAGCTTCTAGACATACTCCCTTTCAACTTTCATCTCGTCTTGCTCATCATGAAGATATCAGACCTGGTCGACAAGAAAATCTAACTTTAGTAATATTTTTCTCTGACCTGCTTGATAGCTTTAACGATTCGTGACTTTGCATGAGACATCCAAGAGGCAGTTGGCTTCTTCCACGATTTGGATGATGATTTGGTTGGTCTTTTTGATGGTGGTGGTGAAGAATGAGAAGAAGAATCATGATGAAGAGAGACATGAGGAGACTCGGGTCCTTAGGAGGTTCCGAGGTTTTCTCCCTTGGGACGGTTGGATGTCTAGAAGAAGCTTTTCATAATCAGCGCCATCATCTTTCCGCATTCTAGTAGTATCATCAGTCTTTGTTTCATCAAATGAAGTCTTTTCGCTTTTCCTTTTCTGGTTCTTCAAAGTCATACTCAAGAGTGTCCTCCACACGTGTTTGTTGTTGTACCAAAGTGGTGGCACCAGATCCTTTATCGGGTCGATTAACCGATCGGATTTGGTGTAGGTTGAACTCCACCACTGACCCTTCGGCCACCCATTTGATCTTTGGCAAATTCTTTTGCAACGTGTTGGAGTCTAAGGAATTTGAACTTCTTCCCCGTGAGTGATGTATCCGGGTTGCTCTTCATCCGAAGCTTCAAGGCACACAAGTACTGGAGTCTTCCCTTTTCCTTGGTCACTGGAGTACTAGGAGGTTTAGATACCGCTAGTGTCACTTTTAGCGTTTCTGTGAGTAGAAAGTCTCTTCATCTGATACAAGTACTCTTAGTCTTCGTCTGTTAGCTTTCTTGGCGGTTCACTTAGGTACGGAAGGAACAGCTTCCCTTAAGGGAACTGTCCTCTTTCGTGGAGGATTCCTCCCTGGGAACTTCCTCTCGACTCTCAGCTTTCAAAGACTTCCTCACTTCCCTTTCCTCGGGTTTTCCTTAAAGACGCACAGAAGATTTTTCATCAAGAAATCCAACTTTGTTCTCCACAAAGAACCAAATATCTTTTATAAGAGTAGAGCTTTTGAGTTCATCTGAGAGAAGATGATCCAGTAAAACAGCACCTTGTTTCTTAGTTGTTGACTCCTTAAATCTGATCAAGGAGTGGGTTCATCAACATGTCATGATTTCTGGTCATTGATTCTTTTGGGGATGTCGGGTTGTACCCAAGTGCTCTCTCGGATCAACAGCTTAGTATATCGATGTAGGGAATCTTTGAGCCAAGCTTTTTGAGGAATGTCATCATGTCATCCCAAATCAGAGCTTCAACTTCGATGTGTTTCATGTTGATTAGAAGCCCAAAGATTTGCAGCCCACGAGCTTGATGCTCATAGTCGCTGGCCACGACTAGAAATGGATTTTGTGATGATGATATAAAGGGTTCTCCAAGGCTGAGGAATGTTCTTCAGATCCACATGAGAATGTTTGATGATTACCCTCAAGCTTCGGTTGCACCCAATATCAATCAAGAATTCAGTGAACCTCTTCAGTAGGGTGCTAGAGAATTCAGGTATGGTCTCAGAATGAGGAGAAATCGCCCGTAAGTCGCAGGAGTGATGGTGAGTTGCTTGTGATTAAGCCGCCACCGTCAAAGATTTTGACCTTTGACCATCCGCATTGTATTCCCGAATTGTTGTATGTAGATTTCCTGAACGTGGCAGCAGTTGGTGAGCTTGTTCTGATAGGGATGATTCTTCAGAATATCTACTGCAATGAGACAAGAAGATTCCGGAAAGGTGTGAGAGTTTCAAAGTCAACTCTCGAGATGTTCTTTCCAATCTTCATTGATAGCCATGTGGGAAGATATCAGAATGGTGGAGAACATTTGGTGCATTCATATTCATTTGAAAGTACCATGTCGTGATCCGAAATAACTTTAGCTAAAAAAGAACCAACATATCGAAAGACATACTGTTAGTCAACGAAGGTTTTATTGTCTAATTATTGAATGTGCAATGTCAATGATAGTTACGGTCCAAAGTCACTGTTGTTCAATAGTCCATAACGTCGCGATAAGTTTCGTGGAGTTAGTTAACTTTAAGTTTTAAAGTTTATGTTATCACTTATTTAACACAACATATTGAACGTTTAAGTTTATTAGTGACATTATTGGTTTCGTGACGTTATGATTCATTTATTTACAAGTTCAAGTACTGCAACAATTCATAATGAAGGTTTGATCAAGGCTTATGCGTAGAAATGGTAGCTTATGCGTAAAATGGAGAAATATAATGCGTAGATGCAAGCTTATGCGAGGATCCTTGCTACGCGTAAGAAATATTACGCGTAGGAAAAGGGACCTATGAGTGTCTAAATACTCACTATTTTTGTACAATATAAACCGCGAAAAATCATCCGAAACACCTTTAAATGCTTTAAAATGACTCAAAATATCACAACCGTTTTATGTGTTTAAAATGCAAAAATATCAAAATCGATGAAAAACATATCAAATTTGCAGGTAAAAATGCGCTTTTAGTCCCCCAAGTTTCAAAAGCGTCAAAAACATTCCTCGAAAGCACATAATTTCAAGTAAAGTCACCAAAGGTCCTTTTTTAAAATCAAAAGTTGCCAAATTAGTCCTTTGGTAAAAATATCAAAATTTTGAGAAATTACAAGTTTGGTCCCAAGTTTAAAATTCGGCAAAATGGCCCCTGGAAAATTGGAAAATGTCAAGTTTGGTCCTTGTAGTATGGAAGCTTGTCATTTTTGGTCCTTTATAACTTGCAAATTGCCTTTGTCCTTCTATTTCTAAAATGGCAAAGAAGTCCTTGTTATTATAAGCCTTTAAACCATTTGGACCCTATCACAAACCATCATGACCTCAAGCAAGCATTTGGACCCCCGCTTTGTGACCCCTTCCAAAATACTACCAACCCAAACTAGTCAAAATACCAAACCCGCCAAAAAACAGCCTTCCCTTCCACTTGGTTGCCTCAAGTAAAACTGCATAATCCATTCCCCAAATTTCACACCTTTCCACCTTATCCCTTCCATGTCCCTCCACCTCACCTAAACTACAAAAATCATTTATTGCATCCCTCCTCACCTCACTCAACCTCTCCACCGTTAAACCAATTTTGGCTACAAAATGATCAAACGGCTAGAATTGAGTCAAAGCATCCAATGGCTTAGAAAGATGGTGGGAATCAATCAGAAACAAATGGGAAGAAGCTTGGAGTATAAAAAGCGAAGCTTAAAGCAGGCTAAATGAGGAAAGAGTAGCTAGTTTCATTTTCTTTCTTTAATGTCGTTTTTTATTTAAATGTTTTAGTTTTAGTTTAAATGTTATAATTTCAGCTTTTATGTAAAACAATTAAGTTAAGACAAAATTTTGTATATTACTTTTGAGCATCAATTTCAAGTTTTCATATAAGTTCCAACTTCAAGTTATCATGGTAAAATTTCTCAGCCATTTTCTTGTTTACAAGCTTCTACTAGTTTTAAGCACAAACAGTTTAATCAAGCTTATCATGGCTTTTGATAAGCTTGTAATTTATTTTCAAGTATTTTCCATTATAAATAACAAAAGTCAACTGAGCTCAATGAGACTTGGAAATGGGTAATGGTGTTGCGTGAGTTGGATTTTGGGCTAAATTAGAATAGGTCGCAGTAATCTTTTGGTTTGGTTTTGGTCCGCACTTAAGTCGGATCCATGTGAGTGAGCTTCTCACTTTCATTTTCAAGTCAAAATTGCAGCTTTATGCTTATCTATATATCCGTGGTCACCACTAGTTTTTGTGTGTGTTTAATAAGTTGTATTTAGGGCAATATAACCGCTTTTAACTGGCTAAAACCAGCTTTTGGATTAGCACTTAGCTTAGTTTTCTTGATTTCAATTCATTGTTTTAAAGTGGTGTTTGGAATTACCGAGCAAACTCTGCCTTTAAGTTTAGTTCAGTGTTTAACCTCTTGTTGTCATATGTTTGTCTAGTTCATACATACTCAT
>OU343216.1:13131337-13237177 GCA_910596185.1 Chrysanthemum makinoi | reverse complement strand
GGGACTATATACATGCCACCTCACAATGAGGTGGTAGTGTGCATTTCAGATAACTTTTAGTTTATGAGGTGTAGTTTGGTCCCCAGTAATACTAATGTTGAGTCCTTAAGTCACTAAACTTAAAACTAGGGTAACGAAAAAATTTTAATACTTATAACAAAGAAAGTTTGTCAATATACTCTAACTAGGTATATTAAATGTGTGATAAGTCTAATAGAGTGCATTTATGTTGTCAAAGCCTAATAGCGTAGGTTTGAGTAAGCGCCCACGTAAAAAGTAACATATCTACTTAAAAATTATAAAATAGTAATAGTTCATATAAATTATGATTATTTGTGAAAATAAAGTATTTTGAACATATAGACTTATCGTAGTGTGTTGGTCACAAGAAAATTACCGCTACTCACCGGTTATCGATTTGCTTTTACGCTACGTAAAAGTAAAATAGTCAAAAGTCAAAGGGTAAAATAGTCATTTTATCTTATGAAACATTACGGGTTGTTACAAAAATTTAGCTTAAACTTAGCACCTTAAAAATTCTCATAATCGATTAGCCACAAATGGGTACCACTTTTCGTGATGCATAATAAGCTCAATATAAGCTCAAAATACCTATTATTTTCCTTTACAAGTCCCTTAATGTACTAGCTTTACTGTGTTACTAATTTGAGGCCTTAGATTATTTGATTTATAACTTTTTGATAAGCTAGAAATATTTCTATCGGCTTTTGTGATAGCAGCCCCATAGTACTTAAATGCTTATTTTTATAGCTTATCTACTTATTTAGGTAGCTCATTTAGGTTTAGTTTGTCTTATTAGATTGCTTGATAATCTCATTAGCTTGTTGTAGGTACACTAGCTTTTAGTAGCTTTTGTGAGCTTGTTAAGGGTCTGTTTGGATTTGTAGTTTAAAAATCACCACTACTGTCCTTATTGCCTTATTTTCCTACTTATTTCAAGTTTCAAAAATATATTTTCTTTTAAAAAGTTGCTTATTTTAAGCTTATTTATAAGCTTGATTTAAAAGAATTTCTAAAAAAAACAAAATAAAAGTTGCAAAAAGGGTGAGGCAGGCTCGAACCTGAGACCTCACCATTAGGAAACTAGTGTGAGTGTACCTGTAACCATAAGCGCCATTGGGTCTTTTGCGTTATAGGTTGCATCATTTATTCTCTTATAAACATTTTAAGTTTTAAGCTTAATAAGCTGTTTTGGCTAGTTTTCTGCTTATTCCAAACTTTCACTTTCATATTTTTGTTATAAAATTGTTAGTCTATAGTATTTTTAGTAAAATTTTCAGAATTTTCTCTTTTCATTTAGTATGTTTTTTATTTAATTTAGTTTAAAATAATTTTTAATTCATAAATATCAAATAAAAGGAAAAAAATTATCCGGATTTTTTCTAAAATTTTCTTTTGTCATTTAGGTCATAAGAAAAATAGATTTGCGTTCCTAGGGTTAATATTTCATACTAGCTACCTAAACCCTTCACTTTTCTAGTATAACTTATAGCTTGAATTCAAATGGATGATGATGATGGAGGAGGGGGGTTGGCGTTCAAAAAAGGAGAGGGAGGAGAGTACTAGGTGAAATTTTCATGTCTTATGAGCTAAGTTAGTGGTTTTTGGCTTAAGTATGGATAGATTTGGGACACATGTAATTATTGGATGATAAGGAGTGTGAAATCAAGACACATGGTCTTGTGGTGGACTATATACACGCCACCTCTAACAATGAGGTGGTAGTGTGTGCATTTTTGTGACAACTTTTAGTTTATGAGGTGTAGTTTGGTCCCGGTAATTACTAATGTTGAGTCCTTAAGTCACGAAACTTAAAACTAGGTAACGTAAAAATTTAATACTTATAAAAATGTTAAAGTTTGTCAATATACTCTAACTAGGTATATTAAATGTGTGATAAGTCTAATAGAGTGCATTTATGTTGTCAAAGCCTAATAGCGTAGGTTTGAGTAAGCGTCTTACGTAAAAAGTAACATATCTACTTAAAAATTATAAAATAGTAATAGTTCATATAAATTATGATTATTTGTGAAAATAAAGTATTTTGAACATATAGACTTATCGTAGTCTTGTGTTGGTCACAAGAAAATTACCGCTACTACCGGTTATCGATTTGCTTTTACGCTACTAAAAGTAAAAGTAAAATAGTCAAAACTAAAAGGGTAAAATAGTCATTTTATCTTATGAAACATTACGGGTTGTTACAAAAATTTAGCTTAAACTTAGCACCTTAAAAATTCTCATAATCAGAATTAGCCAAAACAGACTGGGTACCACTTTTCTCAGATGCATAATAAGCTCAAAATACCTATTATTTTCCTTTACAAGTCCCTTAATGTACTAGCTTTACTGTGTTACTAATTTGAGGCCTTAGATTATTTGATTTATAACTTTTTGATAAGCTAGAAATACTCATCAGTCATTTTTGTGATAGCGTTCCATAGTACTTAAATGCTTATTTTTATAGCTTATCTACTTATTTAGGTAGCTCATTTAGGTTTAGTTTGTCTTATTAGATTGCTTGATAATCTCATTAGCTATTTGTAGGTACACTAGCTTTTAGTAGCTTTTGTGAGCTTGTTAAGGGTCTGTTTGGATTTGTAGTTTAAAAATCACCACTCATCGTCCTTATTGCCTTATTTTCCTACTTATTTCAAGTTTCAAAAATATATTTTCTTTTCAAAAGTTGCTTATTTTAAGCTTATTTATAAGCTTGATTTAAAAGAATTTCTAAAAAAAAAACAAAATAAAAGTTGCAAAAAGTGGCAAGGTGTCTAACCCGAGACCTCACCCTAGGAAACTAGTGTGAGTGTACTGTAACCATAAGCTATTGGTCTTTTTGCTATAGGTTGCATCATTTATTCTCTTATAAACATTTTAAGTTTTAAGCTTAATAAGCCGTTTTGGCTAGTTTTCTGCTTATTCCAAACTGCTTTTTCACGTTTCATATTTTTGTTATAAAATTGTTAGTCTATAGTATTTTTAGTAAAATTTTCAGAATTTTCTCTTTTCATTTAGTATGTTTTTTATTTAATTTAGTTTAAAATAATTTTTAATTCATAAATATCAAATAAAAGGTAAAAAATTATCCGGATTTTTTCTAAAATTTTCTTTTGTCATTTAGGTCATAAGAAAAATAGATTTGCGTTCCTAGGGTTAATATTTCATACTAGCTACCTAAACCCTTCACTTTTCTAGTATAACTTATAGCTTGAATTCAAATGGATAATGATGATGGAGGAGGGGGGTTGCTCAAAAAAGGAGAGGGAGGAGAGTACTAGGTGAAATTTTCATGTCTTATGAGCTAAGTTAGTGGTTTTTGGCTTAAGTATGGATGGATTTGGGACACATGTAATTCTTGGATGATAAGGAGTGTGAAATCAAGACACATGGTCTTGTGGTGGACTATATACATGCCACCTCTCACAATGAGGTGGTAGTGTGTGCATTTTTGTGATAACTTTTAGTTTATGAGGTGTAGTTTGGTCCCGGTAATTACTAATGTTGAGTCCTTAAGTCACTTAAACTTAAAACTAGGTAACGTAAAAATTTAATACTTATAAAAATGTTAAAGTTTGTCAATATACTCTAACTAGGTATATTAAATGTGTGATAAGTCTAATAGAGTGCATTTATGTTGTCAAAGCCTAATAGCGTAGGTTTGAGTAAGCGTCTTACGTAAAAAGTAACATATCTACTTAAAAATGATAAAATAGTAATAGTTCATATAAATTATGATTATTTGTGAAAATAAAGTATTTTGAACATATAGACTTATCGTAGTCTTGTGTTGGTCACAAGAAAAATTACCAGTTACTACCGGTTATCGTATTTGCTTTTACGTTACGGTAAAAGTCAAATAGTCAAAAGTCAAAGGGTAAAATAGTCATTTTATCTTATGAAAAATTACGGGTTGTTACAAAAATTTAGCTTAAACTTAGCACCTTAAAAATTCTCATAATCAGAATTAGCCAAAACAGCCTGGGTACCACTTTTCTCAGATGCATAATAAGCTCAATATAAGCTCAAAATACCTATTATTTTCCTTTACAAGTCCCTTAATGTACTAGCTTTACTGTGTTACTAATTTGAGGCCTTAGATTATTTGATTTATAACTTTTTGATAAGCTAGAAATACCCCTATCAGGCTGCTTTTGTGATAGCAGCCCCATAGTACTTAAATGCTTATTTTTATAGCTTATCTACTTATTTAGGTAGCTCATTTAGGTTTAGTTTGTCTTATTAGATTTCTTGATAATCTCATTAGCTTGTTGTAGGTACACTAGCTTTTAGTAGCTTTTGTGAGCTTGTTAAGGGTCTGTTTGGATTTGTAGTTTAAAAATCACCACTACTGTCCTTATTGCCTTATTTTCCTACTTATTTCAAGTTTCAAAAATATATTTTCTTTTCAAAAGTTGCTTATTTTAAGCTTATTTATAAGCTTGATTTAAAAGAATTTCTAAAAAAAAAACAAAATAAAAGTTGCAAAAAGGGTGAGGCAGGCTCGAACCTGAGACCTCACCCTTAGGAAACTAGTGTGAGTGTACCTGTAACCATAAGCGCCATTGGGTCTTTTGCGTTATAGGTTGCATCATTTATTCTCTTATAAACATTTTAAGTTTTAAGCTTAATAAGCTGTTTTGGCTAGTTTTCTGCTTATTCCAAACTGCTTTTTCACGTTTCATATTTTTGTTATAAAATTGTTAGTCTATAGTATTTTTAGTAAAATTTTCAGAATTTTCTCTTTTCATTTAGTATGTTTTTTCTTTAATTTAGTTTAAAATAATTTTTAATTCATAAATATCAAATAAAAGGAAAAAGATTATCCGGATTTTTTCTAAAATTTTCTTTTGTCATTTAGGTCATAAGAAAAATAGATTTGCGTTCCTAGGGTTAATATTTCATACTAGCTACCTAAACCCTTCACTTTTCTAGTATAAATTATAGCTTGAATTCAAATGGATGATGATGATGGAGGAGGGGGTTGGCGCTCAAAAAGGAGAGGGAGGAGAGTACTAGGTGAAATTTTCATGTCTTATGAGCTAAGTTAGTGGTTTTTGGCTTAAGTATGGATGGATTTGGGACACATGTAATTCTTGGATGATAAGGAGTGTGAAATCAAGACACATGGTCTTGTGGTGGACTATATACATGCCACCTCTCACAATGAGGTGGTAGTGTGTGCATTTTTGTGATAACTTTTAGTTTATGAGGTGTAGTTTGGTCCCGGTAATTACTAATGTTGAGTCCTTAAGTCACGAAACTTAAAACTAGGTAACGTAAAAATGTAATACTTATAAAAATGTTAAAGTTTGTCAATATACTCTAACTAGGTATATTAAATGTGTGATAAGTCTAATAGAGTGCATTTATGTTGTCAAAGCCTAATAGCGTAGGTTTGAGTAAGCGTCTTACGTAAAAAGTAACATATCTACTTAAAAATGATAAAATAGTAATAGTTCATATAAATTATGATTATTTGTGAAAATAAAGTATTTTGAACATATAGACTTATCGTAGTCTTGTGTTGGTCACAAGAAAAATTACCAGTTACTACCGGTTATCGTATTTGCTTTTACGTTACGGTAAAAGTCAAATAGTCAAAAGTCAAAGGGTAAAATAGTCATTTTGTCTTATGAAAAATTACGGGTTGTTACAAAAATTTAGCTTAAACTTAGCACCTTAAAAATTCTCATAATCAGAATTAGCCAAAACAGCCTGGGTACCACTTTTCTCAGATGCATAATAAGCTCAATATAAGCTCAAAATACCTATTATTTTCCTTTACAAGTCCCTTAATGTACTAGCTTTACTGTGTTACTAATTTGAGGCCTTAGATTATTTGATTTATAACTTTTTGATAAGCTAGAAATACCCCTATCAGGCTGCTTTTGTGATAGCAGCCCCATAGTACTTAAATGCTTATTTTTATAGCTTATCTACTTATTTAGGTAGCTCATTTAGGTTTAGTTTGTCTTATTAGATTGCTTGATAATCTCATTAGCTTGTTGTAGGTACACTAGCTTTTAGTAGCTTTTGTGAGCTTGTTAAGGGTCTGTTTGGATTTGTAGTTTAAAAATCACCACTACTGTCCTTATTGCCTTATTTTCCTACTTATTTCAAATTTCAAAAATATATTTTCTTTTCAAAAGTTGCTTATTTTAAGCTTATTTATAAGCTTGATTTAAAAGAATTTCTAAAAAAAAACAAAATAAAAGTTGCAAAAAGGGTGAGGCAGGCTCGAACCTGAGACCTCACCATTAGGAAACTAGTGTGAGTGTACCTCAGAACCATAAGCGCCATTGGGTCTTTTGCGTTATAGGTTGCATCATTTATTCTCTTATAAACATTTTAAGTTTTAAGCTTAATAAGCTGTTTTGGCTAGTTTTCTGCTTATTCCAAACTGCTTTTTCACGTTTCATATTTTTGTTATAAAATTGTTAGTCTATAGTATTTTTAGTAAAATTTTCAGAATTTTCTCTTTTCATTTAGTATGTTTTTTATTTAATTTAGTTTAAAATAATTTTTAATTCATAAATATCAAATAAAAGGAAAAAAATTATCCGGATTTTTTCTAAAATTTTCTTTTGTCATTTAGGTCATAAGAAAAATAGATTTGCGTTCCTAGGGTTAATATTTCATACTAGCTACCTAAACCCTTCACTTTTCTAGTATAACTTATAGCTTGAATTCAAATGGATGATGATGATGGAGGAGGGGGGTTGGCGTTCAAAAAAGGAGAGGGAGGAGAGTACTAGGTGAAATTTTCATGTCTTATGAGCTAAGTTAGTGGTTTTTGGCTTAAGTATGGATGGATTTGGGACACATGTAATTCTTGGATGATAAGGAGTGTGAAATCAAGACACATGGTCTTGTGGTGGACTATATACATGCCACCTCTCACAATGAGGTGGTAGTGTGTGCATTTTTGTGATAACTTTTAGTTTATGAGGTGTAGTTTGGTCCCGGTAATTACTAATGTTGAGTCCTTAAGTCACGAAACTTAAAACTAGGTAACGTAAAAATGTAATACTTATAAAAATGTTAAAGTTTGTCAATATACTCTAACTAGGTATATTAAATGTGTGATAAGTCAAATAGAGTGCATTTATGTTGTCAAAGCCTAATAGCGTAGGTTTGAGTAAGCGTCTTACGTAAAAAGTAACATATCTACTTAAAAATGATAAAATAGTAATAGTTCATATAAATTATGATTATTTGTGAAAATAAAGTATTTTGAACATATAGACTTATCGTAGTCTTGTGTTGGTCACAAGAAAAATTACCAGTTACTACCGGTTATCGTATTTGCTTTTACGTTACGGTAAAAGTCAAATAGTCAAAAGTCAAAGGGTAAAATAGTCATTTTGTCTTATGAAAAATTACGGGTTGTTACAAAAATTTAGCTTAACTTAGTACCTTAAAAATCCTCATAATCAGAATTAGCCAAAACAGCCTGGGTACCACTTTTCTCAGATGCATAATAAGCTCAATCTAAGCTCAAAATACCTATTATTTTCCTTTACAAGTCCCTTAATGTACTAGCTTTACTGTGTTACTTATTTGAGGCCTTAGATTATTTGATTTATAACTTTTTGATAAGCTAGAAATACCCCTATCAGGCTGCTTTTGTGATAGCAGCCCCATAGTACTTAAATGCTTATTTTTATAGCTTATCTACTTATTTAGGTAGCTCATTTAGGTTTAGTTTGTCTTATTAGATTGCTTGATAATCTCATTAGCTTGTTGTAGGTACACTAGCTTTTAGTAGCTTTTGTGAGCTTGTTAAGGGTCTGTTTGGATTTGTAGTTTAAAAATCACCACTACTGTCCTTATTGCCTTATTTTCCTACTTATTTCAAGTTTCAAAAATATATTTTCTTTTCAAAAGTTGCTTATTTTAAGCTTATTTATAAGCTTCATTTAAAAGAATTTCTAAAAAAAAAAAAAAAAAAAAAGTTGCAAAAAGGGTGAGGCAGGCTCGAACCTGAGACCTCACCCTTAGGAAACTAGTGTGAGTGTACCTGTAACCA
The DNA here is from genome assembly GCA_910596185.1 of Chrysanthemum makinoi. NCBI lineage: Eukaryota > Viridiplantae > Streptophyta > Magnoliopsida > Asterales > Asteraceae > Chrysanthemum > Chrysanthemum makinoi. The sequence goes on along the minus strand of OU343216.1, from coordinate 13,229,124 downwards.
TAAGCGCCATTGGGTCTTTTGCGTTATAGGTTGCATCATTTATTCTCTTATAAACATTTTAAGTTTTAAGCTTAATAAGCTGTTTTGGCTAGTTTTCTGCTTATTCCAAACTGCTTTTTCACGTTTCATATTTTTGTTATAAAATTGTTAGTCTATAGTATTTTTAGTAAAATTTTCAGAATTTTCTCTTTTCATTTAGTATGTTTTTTATTTAATTTTGTTTAAAATAATTTTTAATTCATAAATATCAAATAAAAGTAAAAAAAATATCCGGATTTTTTCTCAAATTTTCCTTTGTCATTTAGGTCATAAGAAAAATAGATTTGCGTTCCTAGGGTTAATATTTCATACGTTTGACTTTTTAGGCTCGTGATTAGCCCGTAAGTGCGCATTTTTTGTTTTAAATTGCGTTTTTGCTTATGCGTGCTTTATCTAATTGTTTTGTGTGCTTATTTAGTCGTTTTTAGTTTACGTTTCATAATCTTAGTAAAAAATCCAAAATATCTTATTATCTCATTCAAATCACCCAATCACAAATCGTATTCGACGTTCTATTTCACACCTTGTTGGGAAACGAACCCGAGGATATCAAATACTCCCGAGATATACCTAGTTTGACTCCTTTGGATATTTCTTGGTCATAGTTGACTTGCTACATATATATATATATATATATATATACACACACACATATATATATATATATATATATATATATATATATATATAGGGATAGCTTGGCTACAATTTTTGTAGCCAATTAGCTACAATCCTTCATAAAAATACACTAGCAATAAATTAGGACCCACAGAAAAGAATCAAGACCCACAAAAAAATTCAGACCCACATTTATAGCACAAAATTTGTAAAAGCCAATTGGCTAGAATAAATTGTAGCTAATATATTCTTATATATATATATATATATATATATATATATATATATATATATATATATATATATATATATATATATATATGTATATATATGACCACATTAGACTTACCTGCCTTGACATAAGTAAATCACTAGTGATAGGGTTGGGACAATAGTTTCCTGAAGCGAAACTTTGTTTCACTCCTTATATATATATATATATATATCTAATCATAAATTTCAGATTTTTATTAAATATTTTTGAAAATTATTTATAAAAAAAGGAGCCTTACAAGGATTGAACCTTGGTTATTTAGATAAATAACTTGTGTGTATACCACTAAGGCAACATGACTTTTTGGAATATATCTTGCAAATCCAAAATTATAAATCTATGCAATCAATTATGTAGGAGAATCCCTACAACTTAGGTAGCCCTAAACAAAAACTCAAAAACCATATATTTTTTTCCTTAAACGGTTCATTATTTTTTTTCTCTCAAAAACCATAATATCCTATTTACCTCACAATCTCATCTAATGATTATAATTTGGATGTTGTACATTGTCATACTATTGTTTGAAGCAAATAAGCAAAAACCTCATAAATACAGTAGTTTATTTTGAAGCAAATAAGCAGCTTAGAATGTGTGGCATGTTTGGTGATTAGAAGTATATTATTAGTGTATGCTAATGAGGCTTTTGTCATAGGTTCTTGTGGGACTGTACATCATGCACTGTGGTATGGATCAGTATGTTTTACATATTCCCCATTAATATATTTTATTAACCACACTCAAATGATATTGTATTCTGGAGTTAAACTGAGTACCATTATCAAAAGGGCAACGGAATTGTGAGACATCAATTTATCATTATGTTATGCAGGATGTTGTAGTCAAGGTATTTACCATACAAGAATTCCCTGATGACGTGATCAATCGTATCAATAACTTGCTTTTCATGAATTAGAAGGTATGTTCATAAACAATATTCAGTAACTATATATCAATTCTAATCATGTTTGATACATTGATTTTATGTGATTTTAGTGGTGTTGTTGTTATAGATGGAAGCAGGATATTGGGTCTTGGTGATCACGGAGTTCAGGGAATCGGCATTGCAAAGGTATAGAACATACATGATACATGTGTTTTGTAGCATGGTTTGAAAACATCAAAGGGTACATATTTGTTAACCTAAAATATCAGATTGCAGTGATCTTTCAGGAAACGCAATGTTATTTTTATCTTTGCCTGTGGCAATCTTGGATGCTTTCTTTATTGTTTGGATCTACAACTTTTGTTAACAATTGTGTTATTTCCATTGGAACGGTAATCTTACAATGGATAGCTTTTTGTAATTAAAGTGTTTAAACTTTAAATTTCTTCAATTGCTCAGCATCAAGGAATATGGTTATGTTCACATGCCATTTCTACAAAATTAAAATTAAAAAGAACAAATGCAATCATCTGGTTTACCTTTTTTTGCCTCTCTAATTTGCTTTTCACCGTGCTTTTTGAATGCTCTCGTGATAGGAAAGGAATTAACCGGTTTGGTGATTTCACGTATCTAACTTGATGAGGCGTGCTATGCATGTTACTCGTAAGTGTCATTTGTATAAATATCACTACAACAATAATAAACAATAACAACAACAATAGTTATGATGACAACAAAATGATAATAATAAGTCCTATGTTACCATGTTTGTGTAGTGACAAGTCAAGGCATCTAAAGCATCCAATTGAAGTAAGCTCATCAAAATGATGTATAATTTGGATGTGGTTGTTATAGTAAGGTTTAAACAACTGACTTCGGATATGCACACATGAATTACTTTCTATTATAATATCATGCCTTACTCAAACTTTAATGTGGCTCAATTGTTTACGTTGGAATTATAAATTGTTAGAAGGATCAAGTGGTTGATGTTTGCTATTCTTAAACTGGACATACTGCAGGTCATTGTGTTTTGTAATGAAGAAGGTGTTAGACTTCAATCGACGTTTCTAGGAAGTGCAACTATAGCTGGTGTAGTACTTATTTCAACATTATAGATACCAGGCAAAAGGTAAACTGATTCACTATGCCATATATTCATTTGGTGACAAATTGTGAGTGCCAATGATACTTATAGACACACCTTATTCAATGGTTTGACAATGCAAAATGTTTTGAAGGAGAACTTAGTCGCATTAATTACTAACAAGAAAACCTCATCAAATGAGATATAAAGTCGTTTATGTTTTGGGTTATGTAGAGGTAAAAAGATATTTTGTATAAATCCAAGTATTATTCATATCAAAGTTCACATTATCCTCTAAGTTCTCAAGTAATGTTCCATTTGAGGCAGACCGACTTTAGATTTAGAAAATGTATTATTTTGCATGGTATTGTCAATCTCTCTTCATAACCAGTAAAGCCTACTACAATACTTTGGTTCGAAAACATTATATGAGGTAGCTTAGATAAGCTCTTAAGCATCCGAAAGCAGCATGTATATTTGCATCTCTATTCGTGAGACTCTTTTTTTGAAGTTAGAGGGACTTGACCATTTATCACCTTCATTTTATCGGCTTAATTAGATTGGCATGATGAGAAGGTTTTCTCGGTGGATAACTTTAAAACAAGGTAACATGTACAACTTAAGAATAAGAATATTAAAAACTATGTATTTTTTCTAGGCCTTTGATGAACATGTGCTGAGTTGCAGGTATAGACATAAGCAACTCATCGGTTTGTGATCAGGTTTTTTCTTGTGTTGGACAGGAAGTCTCCGTTTAACATGATTAATGAGATGCCCACTATCTTTGAAATTTTATCAGGAAAGAAATCCATTAAAGACAATAGTAAGGCAACAGAGAGTGGTAGCAAAACAAAGGGCAGCACAAAATATAAAAACAGTATATTTACCTGTATGCGTTTTAGTATGGAGTAAGCATAAGAACAATAGGGAGTGTATTGAAGGACTCATTCATACATGAAAATATGAACAATTATATTCAATGTGTGTTTTCAGTGTCATGAGGGTCATTAAGGTGGAGTTACTTAATGTTGCTATTTAATGTAACCTTATAATTAACTTAGTAATCAAAAGTGCTTATAGCCACGCATGTGATCCTGTAAGCAATCATTTGTACTTATATCAGTGGGGTTTACCAAATACCAGTTGAAGTATTTACCAGAATGTGTAATATGTTTTGTCTACAAATTATAGATCTCTCTATATTTGGTGTAAACTCACTATTTTACTAATATGTAAATAATAAATTACAAGATATGGATAACATATGGTCTTACATAGTCAATTAGTATACATTATGTGGTCTGATTGAACTTATATATCTGTTAACAAAATATTTGTATACATTATGTTGCTACTTTGATCACTAAAGCTATAAAGTATATCAGCTACATTGTCTTAGGGCCTATTTGGTTTGTCAATTAAAGGGGATGAAATTGGATTTAGATTTGGTATATGTTTGAAACAAAAGTATAGAGTTTAATTTCAAGAGTTCATGTGGCTTCGTAATGAGCAGAATCAAACAGCCTTGGATGTTGCGATTAGAGAAAGTCATGTTACAAATTACCGCTTTGTAGATACTTTAGTAATATAGATACTTTAGTAATATATATGTTTCAATTAATACACACAATGAGTAGACGATTTGATGATTAATTTTGCCATTCTTTTTCTTGGTATAGGTCATTAGTCATCTTACAATGGCATTAATACTTTGGATACTTGCAAAATCAGTCGATTTGAAAAACATGGAAGCTGTTCAGTCGATGTATATGTTTCTTTAGCAGGTAAATACACAAAGTATTAGCGCCATTTATAGATATACATTGTTATAAGTAAATTATACCGTCTAACATTCGGCATTAATTGTTATTTTCTTTGTTTCACTTATCTCGATCTGGTTTCAATTAATCCTTTGTATATGTTGTAGCTCTTCTATGCTGAATACAGCCTTATCTCGCTTGTGCGCTGAATTGACCATCTTCTGGTGAAACAACACGACATGCTACCAAATAAGTAGAGTTTTTTTGATAAACTTTCACCACGTCACGTGATTTCAGATCTACGTTACAACATGATTGAGAAGGTTTTTATTTTGAGAAGGTTCTATTTAGAAGGTTTTTATTTTGAGAAGATTGAGAAATCTTAGTTTGAACAAAATGATTCAAGTTTTTGATTTGATTCACAAGTAAACATCATTTTATGGTGAATCGAATCTATAAATCACAAATTTGATTCACAAATCATTTATTAAAATCGAGTTATGATGATGATTCATTAAATTTGTACGGATGATTCAGTATTCTACATATATCACAAAATCGAGAAATTTTTAACATTGATTCAAATTTTTTTTACACATTTTGAATTTTAATCACATTAAAATGAGTTTTGCGCTCGAAAAACATGAATCAAAGTTAAAAATCTATCGTTTCTGAAAACCTTCTCAATCTTCTCTGTTAGGACCTAAGATATATCAACCTTATCACAAACCCAAGAAAACCCAACACACGTAACCCAAGTTACGCGTATAAAACGTGAAACACAAACACAAACAAAGCTTAGAAATAAGATGAGAAAGATGGTGACTTGATGTAATATTCGTGTATGTGAGAGGATAAAGATAAACACAATAAAGTTGTATATTCCTTGAGAGAGAAAATACACACACACACACACACTTTCAAGCACACCCCTCAAATGAAACTTTGAGGGGTATTTATAGTACAAGTAACTTAAAACCCTAAAAGGCTTTGCTTGGATTTTCGTGGGTTGGACATGGATTAGGCTTTGGATACTGAAGCTTCAAACGGCTAGCATAATCATAACGCCTAGCCATTTAGCTTAGTCCAATCCACGAGCCCGTTGACTATTATATCACGATATCTAACACACGTTACAAAGTTCCTAATGGTGAATGACCATCACTTCTAATAAAACTATTTAGGCTAACAATCTCCCCCTAAGGGGTGGTCATTCAAATGATGCTCCACTTGATTAGGTCTTTACTTTTCTCGAGCTTGAACTTTGCGTGTAGATATAGAATAGTCTTGATTCATTGTTCCTTCATGCTTTGAAATAAGATAATGTGGTTGACTGCCGTTGTCAACTTCGTTGGTTAGGTGTCTCCACGTCTTTCTCCACCATGCTCATACTTCTATTTGACTTTTGGTTACCAATGATGTAGTTCTCGAGTCTTTAGATTCATTGACGAAGAATCATCTTTAACCTTGTGTAGCCTTTGATTATGATGAGAACTTTCATGTGTTTTTGGTATGAGCATGTGGCGAGTCAGCACGATCCATCCGCTCCGGAGCTTCCATAAGAAGAAAACATAAAACAAGTTAGAAATAAGCGGATTCCGGCACTTACAAGTTTGAATTTCGAGGGTGTTAACAAAGATAGTGTGAAAACACGCCTCTATACCGGTACACCTACCGAATGAGTCGCCGAGGTACACCAAGCATCACCCCACGCACTGTAGACCGACCTAGTGACCGGGCTGTCGTGGTCGCTTGATGTTGACCCCGGCAGAGTTTCCATTCAATCACTGAAGATCACAAATGTGAAACTTCTCATAAATGTTCTGGCAAATTGCTAAGATCTGCGTAGGACTCTATAATATATCACTTGTGCCCTTAATGATGAACAACAAGCGATGTCATGTCAAGTGTTCCTATGAGATCTTTTGATGAATCTCGTGGCTCTAGACTCAATTAGTGCATTTTGGTTTTCCTGAGCGGAGACTAGGGAGAGGGTCTCCTTCTTCAATACCAACGATCTCTAAGAGATAGTCGATAGATTATGTAAGGTTCCCAGTGAGAATGAAACAAATCCTTTTAAGAGGAATTGATTGGCTAGAAGGTTTAGTGCGCGCCACGGGTCCATGACGCCTTTGTCTTCAATACCGTCATCTAGTGACAACCAAGAGTGTATGAATTGAACCCGGTTTCTTCCCTAAGGTTGAATATGGAGGGCTATTTCTTTTCACCCTTTTTCATTACTTTTCTTTTTAATTCTTCAACCCCTTCTTTTTCCTTTCTCACATTACTCCTTTTCTCAATCATACCTGAGGACTTCTAATACTAACTATGGGTAATGTCCTTGGGTAGATCCATCCGGCTCTGGCGGATCATAGGACGAATTTTCCTATCCTTAGTCACCTTATAACTCCATGACTGTCCTATTGTTGCCATAAAACCATTTTTCTTGAAAATCTCTCACAGTGTTTATGATAGAAAACACGTTTGAGACACTCCGAGAGTTTTATATTTTCAGAAACACTCCCCCTTCACAGGTGCTTATAAGTTTTGGACAATCTGCACATAGGGTAGAGTTTGCACTTTTTGAATTGATCAGCTTATGATAGACAATTCCCCACGAGACACGGTTACGTTGCCTAGTTAAAGAGTTCCATTGTCAGTTTTTAAGTGACAACTAGCTCTAATAACTAACTTGAAGATGTAAACACTCCTTGAAAAGGAGGTTAGACCCATGAAGGTGCATATCTATCACAAGTTTCTCTAGATGATACATTTACTAACTTAGATTCCCGTCAATTCATTGGTTTCGTCTGAGTCGAGCTCATTTTGAGATTCAAACAACGATCATTAAAACTTTTAGATCACATTTTAATCACGTCTCCTCCCCCTCAAAAATAGCATATTCGTGATATTTTTGATATCAACAGATTAAACAACATTTTAAAATCTTTTGGGGAGACAAACGGATTTGATTTAAGCATGAATATGGAATATTTTAGTTTTATACTCCCCCTTTAATAAAGCATAATCAATTAAAGGGTTTTAGAGGGAGTTATCTTGAGCACAAAATATTTTGAAAGATTTTGAACAATCTTGAAAAGGTGCTCAAGATGATGATGATTTCTCACCATTTTTAAATGTAGTGCACTGAAGCGTACACTTGATTTTCATTAAAAAACACGAGTTTTGATTTGAAAATAATCAAAAGTCATCATTTTAGTCCGGGTTTCATACTGAAGTATACGAAAGCCATTGATTAAGAAGTTTTGAGAAACGACATGTTTTGAAAAACATTAAAGAACTCTCGCTCAAGCATCTGTACATACCCGTATCATTGTTGAATAACATTTCTAGAAACGCATGAATATCGATTATACAAGAGACATGTCATAGAAGAATATTTTTGGATTTTTTGATTTTATATTGTTTTTGTATTTTTTGAAAGTTTTATATTTTTATATTTTGCTTTTGTTGGTTTTTCAAATTTTGTATTTTGTTTTTCAAAAATATTTACAGCGAAGCTTTTTTGGAAAATCATTTTCAAGAAGATTCGAGAAGACGATCTAACTCCTCAGGGGTTAGGCTTCGCATTCCAATTCGTCGAACTAAATAGTCAAACCTTTCTTTTGGAAGGGCTTTAGTTAATAGATCGGCGAGTTGGTAATCTATCTTCACGAAGAATAATTCAACAATACCATTTTCGACGTACTCTTTGATGAAGTGGTAGCGACACGATATGCTTAGTCTTTGAGTGATGAACAGGATTGCATGATATGGCTATGGCACTTTTCGAGTCACAATACATAGGTATTTTATCGAAAGTAAAGCCATAATCTGTGAGTTGTGTTCTCATCCATAGAACTTGAGCACAACACGCAGATCAAGACACATACTCAGCCTTCGGTTGAAAGTGCAAAGGCAATCTTGTTTCTTTGAAGACCAGCTTACTAACTTTTCACCCAAAATTGTGCTCCTCCGGATGTACTTTTTGTCGTAACTTGATCACCTGCGTGGTCCGCATCTGAAAAGGCAATTAGATCAAATCCGGATTCCTTCGGATACCAAAGTCCCATGTGAATGGATGTCTTCATGTACCGAAAGATCCGTTTAACCTCTTTGAGGTGCAGTTCGGTAGGCTTTGCCTGAAACTGTGCTAATAAGCAAACAAAGAAAATGAATATCCTGGTCGACTAGCAGAAGGTACATGAGAGAACCAATCATGCTCCGATATTTCTTCGGATCAATAGGTTTCCCAAACAAATCGGCTCCAATTTTTGGTGAAGTTACCATTGGTGTTCCGACAGAGTCACAATTATCCATACCATGATTTTTCAAAATCTCAGTTGTGTATTTAGCTTGATTTATAAAAATTCCACGTGGGGATTGATGAATTTGTAAACCAAGAAAGAATTTTAGTTCCTCCATCATGGACATTTCAAATTTACTTTTCATGAGATTTTCAAAATGTTTTGAAAGATTCGGATTAGTGGACCCAAAGATGATGTCGCCCACGTAAATCTGAACAATCAAAATGTCCTTTTTGCATTTTTGTGTAAACAAGGTAGGATCAACTGTGCCTTTGGTGAAATTATTTAGGATAAGGAAAGAGGACAGTTCGTCATACCACGCTCTCGAGCTTGTTTCAATCCATAGATTGCCTTTTTGAGTTTGTAGACGTAGTCCGGATGATTCATGTCTATGAAGCCTTCGCCGACTCATGCGACACTTCTTCTTTCAGAGTTCCATTCAAGAACGCGGTCTTAATGTCCATCTGAGAAACCGTGATGTTTTTGTGAGCGGCATAGGCTAAGAAAATCCTGACCGCTTCTAGTCTAGCTACCGGCGCGAATGACTCTTCAAAGTCTATCCCTTCCTCTTGTCTGTATCCTTTGGCCACAAGATGAGCTTTGTTGCGAATTACAGTCATTTCTTCATCTCGTTTGTTCTTCCATAACCATTTGAGATCAATGACGCGAATGTCAATTGGTCTTGGAACCATTTCCCAAGAGTCATGTAGACGGTATTGGAGAAGTTCCTCCTGCATCGCTTCTATCCATGCGAGATCTGCCATTGCCTCAACGAATGTTCTTTTGGCTCTATATTGCTAATTGAGCAAAGGTAAATGCATAAGTCGCAATCGGTGGCAAGTTGGCGTTTCGTCTGAATTGGCCTTGAAGGTTCACCAATAACTTGTTCAATTGGATGGTCTTTAGTCCACTTCAGAGTAGAAGGATACCGTTGGTTAAACGTATGCAAGTTATATGGTTCTCGTAAGCTGAAGATGATTCAAATGATTCCGTAGCAAACGGGTTTTCAAATAAGTCGTCATCTAACGTTGCATCGTTGTGATTTTGGTTTTGCTCATCAACTGCTGGTAGAACGGGTGCAATAACTGTAGTAGATGTAGATGATGTAGATGGAATTGGTGCATTGGTTTCGACCGTTGTAGATGCATCTTCTGTTGGTGGTGGAGGATGATTTTGAGCGGGTGCAGCGGAATGATGGTTTGATGCATTTGTCGAAGTTCCACCATAGTATTCATCGAACATTAACTCAAAGAAATTCTCCCATTCTTGTTCTTTAGGATTGTCGATCGAAGTTGATTGAGCTCTTTGAGGTACGAGTCCCGAATCGATGTGTCCAAGTCTGGCTGGTTTAGTGCGGGTTCTAGAGCGAGTCTCTCAGAAGCCATATGTGAAAGTTCGTCAAACTTCACATTCATCGTCTCCATGATCCTCCTAGTTCTTCTGTTATACACCCTTAATGCCCTCGAGTTATTCAATATCCAATGAAGATTCCAATATCACCTTTTGCTTTCGTTTTCCAAGATCTTCTATCGTCGTAGGATAGCACAAAGCGCCAAACACGTGAAAGTAAGAGATATCCCGTTTTCTGTTGTTCACAAGCTCATATGGGGTTTTATTGAATCTTGGATGGATAAGGGATCTTCTCGAGTGAAACAAGCAATGGCAACAACATCAACCCATAGAAATAACGGTGCACTAGAATAGATTAGCATTGTGCGAGCAGCTCCCACAAGAGTTCTATTTCTTCTTTCAACTACCCCATTCTGCTGTGGAGTTCTAACAACCGATGTCTGATGTGTGATTCCAACATCTTCAAAATAAGCTCTTAACTCCTGATTAGTGAATTTTGTGCCGTTGTCCTGTTTACAACCCTTACTGGAGTTTGAAGAAGTACTTGAATACGCTTCATAAAGGTGATGATGATGCCTGGTGCTTCGTCTTTTGATCTCAGAAACTTAACCCATGTATATCTCGAATAATCATCGACGATAACAAGAATATACTTTTTCCCATTAATGCTTTCAACTCTCATTGGGCCACATAAGTCCATGTGCAACATATGCAACTTTGCTTCCGAACTAGGTACGGTTTTGGGTTTATATGATGCTCTTTTGCTTTTTCCTTGTTCGCATGATGGACATAAGTGATCCTTGGTGTATTTGAATTTTGGAAGTCCGTTGACGATGTTGTCTTTGGCAATTTTGTTGATGGTGTCAAAATTGAGATGGGATAACCATCTGTGCCACAACCAGACTGTGTTCCGTGATGCTCGTGTCATAAGACATATTGGTGATGAAGAGGCCATTTGATTGATGTCGATAGCATACAAGTATGTATCACGATTCCCGTTAAGAGATCGCCATCCAAGTTTCTAACGAAGCAAGCATTTCTCCTAAAAGCAACCTCTAAATCTGCATCACAGAACCGCCCGACTGAAACAAATTGTGTCCCAATCCTTCGACATAGTAAACCCGAGTGATCAAATAATTTCCAAAAGGTAGATCTCCATAACCCATGATAGCTGCTACATGATCATTTCCAAAGCGTACGTTTCCCATGAATTTCCGACGAAATTGATCGCAGCTTCAGATTCCGGTCATGTGCTTGGAGCAACCCGAGTCGACGATCCAAAGACATATTTCGATAACCTGCCAATAACAAAAGAAGAATATTTTGGAAACCGTTTTGATTTTGGTTCCGTTGGGTTAGAGGTAAAATCCTGATCACACTCAAAGAAGTTTTCTACTGGGTATTTTGGTTGGTCACTCATTGTACCATTCTGGAGTGTGAAAGTTCTACCTGTGGGTTTCCAAATGTCATCCCTAAAGTTAACATTATGCTCCCTATCAGTAGTGTAAAGCCTAAGTCTTGCAACTAGTCTTCCTATTCGTTTAGCATAAGTTCTTTTTGGGACGTTCTTCTTAACAGGCTTAACAATCTCATTCTTAGAAACACAATCATCATGAACATTAGATAAAGATTTCTTGCAAGTTAAACAAACAGATTCATTAAACTTAGCAGATTTCATAGGTTCAGTACATTCAGATGAAATGTCTTTCTTATTCAAAAATGGTAAATTCCTAGGGTGTTCTTCTACTTTCTTCTCTTTATTCAAGCTACTACTCTTAGAGGCATGCGAGACTCTATTGTTCCTTGTATTGCTCTTAGGCTTTAGTCTGCTGCTTCTAGAGGTGCTTCCTAGTCCTGTAGAAGGTAAGGCACACTCGTTAGGATTCACTATGTTATAAGAGAGAAGTGGTTTCAGCTTTCCTAGTCTCTTTAGAGTGCTTATCTAAACTTATGTCGTTTGTTCCATATGGTTTAGATGTGGAGGCAGACGCATTAGTGGTACTCATCTTAAAAGGCCAGTGTGCTAAAACTTTTGGTTTCTCGATAACCGCTTTTCCTTTATCAACATTTTGTTTAGGTAGGGCATGTGGAGTGACTGGTTTTGATGAAACATTTTTCTCATTGACTTTTTGGAGGAGGCATAGAACAGACATATTTTTGGTTTGGAAACCGGTTTGGGAACATTTGCTTTCACATCAAGTCAATGGTTTTAATCACAGATCCACGCCTTTTTACTTTCCAGCTGAGCCCTCAAAAGATCATTTGTTTAAAATTTGTCATACTTGCATTCCTCTGATTTTCGATCAAGTTGTTTAAAATATGAGACATTTTCTTTTTCAAGTTTTTCAAGAGCTTTTTCATATTTTGAAACAATTTCGGAGGTCTCAGACTGGAGTCTTTCATGATCTTCAACAGAATGATTTTTGTTTTGAAAGTTGGTCATTTAGATCTGAAATTTCCTTGTTTAAAGATTTAATTTTCAAGTTCGAATTCACATCAAGTGTGTTATACTTGATTTGCAATTCTTTTTCTTTAGAAACCAAATTTCGATAACCAATTTCTAATTCTGATTCTTTGTTTTTCTGAAATTTAAAGCCTTTTGCGTTCTCCTTGTAACTCTCAAGCTCAATGTCAATTTGGCATTCGCGCCTTAACATCGCGATTGACCTTTTAACTTTCTCAATTTCAATGCCACAGTTGTTGATTAATGATTCAAAATAATCGCGAAGTTTCCTCATCAGCCTCAAGATTTTGTGCCACACGCCTCCACTAGGATCCACATTTGAGTTTCAGAGTTAGTATTGCTACAACCGGATTGTCCAGAATGTATCATAAGTAGGTGCCGATGTCACAGCACGTTGTTCGTCATGAGTAACCACATCAAATATGACATTGTTATAGCATGGATCATTGATTGGTACCTCGTGACACGCTGGCGCCATAGACAGGAGGTGCGCCGTAATCGCGGTCGTACTTAGTCTCCTTAAGATTTGCCATGAAGATGCAGTTTGCATTGAGTTCCTCGAGGTCTTCCAAATCATCCATAATAGCCATGAAGTCATGTTCCTCAGTACTCAATTGAAGTCCAGATTTTTCCTTTTGTGCCAACGAATAGCTTTCTCAAGATACGCAAGATCCTTTTTTTTTCGCTTAGTAGGACAATTCCTTGCCATGTGACCCACTCCTTGACAGTTATAACACTTAACCTGATTACCCTGATTCATATTTCCATAATTCCCAACGACTGAAGCTGCAACATTCCCATTCTCGGGATACCCACTACTCTATTTCCAACATTCTGACCCATGACTGACATTACCCGATTCGAACCGCCGATTACCCATGCGAAATCTAGTAGCATATCCCTGCTGATTCCCAATAACTCCAACCATTTGACCTTGATTGCCCATGTTCACACCCGGCTGTGCAATTTGCCTGCTGCGAGTGTTTGATGAAATCCTTTGGTTGTTGTTAGTTGGTGTGGAATAGCGACCTCTGAATGCTTTACCCAAGAATACAAATGCTTGTGACAAAGCTTCTTCTGGTTCCATTTCAAGATCAGTGATTCCTTGTTCCTGGTAATGTTGTTGTTCAGGTGGATAGTTTTGTTGTTGAGGGATGTATTGCTGCAAGTTGTTGTTAGTGGAAGATGATGAAGCTTGTTGTTGTGTAGTCACTGGAGTTTGAGTCTTTGCAATGAGTGCCAATGGATCATGATTCTTTGCCAATATTTCTTGCCGGACTTCATTCACTTCATTTTGGTTTTGTTTCAGAAAATCGTTGAGTTGATCAAAGTTCACTTGATGAAAGTCCTTTGTTTGGTTGACAATAGTGACATATCGTCCCCATTCTTCTGGTAGATTGTTCAAGAACTTGATGTTGCTCACGATAGTTCTGGGTGTCAACTTGTTTCTGATCAGCTCATTCATTAAAGTACAAAACCTTCCATAGTAGGATTCAATGGATTCTCCTCGAGTAGATGTAAACTTCTCCCATGCAGTTAGCAACTTGTTCTCTGTGTCTTGTAGACCGATTTCTGTCCCATGACAAAGTCGTCTAACACGCTCCCACATGTCGAAGCATTTCACAACCGCTCTACAGCAGCAAAGATGTCTCTTGGTAAACCCAGTTGTATAATATGAATTGCCATGTCATATGCTTCGACTTGTTTCTCGATCCTCTTCGTAGAGTATTCAGGTCTTTTTGAAGAAGAAAAATGGTGGACGGAGGTGTTGCATCAGGATTTCCGTGGTCTTGGACTTGTCGAGGTATGAAGGGTCCATCCTAAATGGATTTGATCATCAATTTTCCATTAGGGTTTGTCTTGATGTAACGAAGCATTCGACTTGTCCATTGAAGATAACCACCTTTGTCCAACATAGGAGGACGGTTTTCGACACCGGCTGCATGAATATCTTGTTGAGTTGCCATTGATGAAGGTATGATCTGATAAAGTTGATGTAGGATCGATTCAACGATAGAGGAGTTGAGGTTGATGAAGATTAAGCTCGGTTGAGGTGTTTCTGAAAGTCGTACTCGTAACCTTGGTTCTAAAAAATTTTCGCCCAAAATTTGAAATTCACTATAAAAAACAATTCTAAGGTCGTATGAAAAATTTGAGTTAAGACAATTTTGACGCCAAATTTGACCCGAAAAATTTGAATTTAGGCCCAAAAATTTGAATTTTTGAACAAAATTTTCACAGTTAAACCAAAATTTGAATTTCGCGTAAAAATTGAACGCTTAGTCTCCTCAAAAATTTAAATTTTACTCAAGTTTTCCCGCCAAAAAATTTAAATTTGAATTTCGCAGAAAATTGAACGTTTACTCCGTAAAAATTGAATTTTTTATTTATTTTTTTTTTAAACCTTTATGCGTAGAAAGAGCTTAGGCGTAGAAACAGAAGTTACGAGTAGAGTTGGTGCTTATGCGTAGGATCTTAGGCGTAGTCAGCTTAGGCGTAGGAATCGTTATGCGTAAACAGTATCTTACACGTAACCTTAAGCTTATGCGTAGACAAAAAGTTACTCGTAAACCTTACGCGTAATTGTGAAGTTATGCGTAGAGTTACTCGTAAGCTTTTAGCTTATGCGTAAACTATGGTTAAGAACCAAAAATCCTTTACACTGTCACAGCGTAAAGGATATCCACAAGTCGAAGTGTTCCACACACTTATCCAAGTGAGAGAAGCACCGAGTAACCGCTGAAGCTCGAAGAATCGCACCAAAAGTTATGAGTAGAACCTTTGCATAGATTGACTTTCTTACGCCAGAGAACTAGGGTTTTGACCTACTCGTAAAAATTTCCAATGATTCAAACGATTTCTCAATGCATAGCCTTAAAAACACTCCAATAACACAAATCTTTCGACCTTTTTCACCCAAAGTGCTTATAAAAGTTACGAGTAGAAATGACCACCTTCAAAAACACGAGTTCAAACTTGAAGATAAACACGTAAAGCTTCGAACTTTTTGCAAAAAACTGAAACTTTAGCACCAAATAAACCTTAAACCACAAGAATCTTGAATTTTTAAGTGCAAAAATTAGCGCTTTATGCGTGACACTTTTGAGAACGAAACTACGTGTAACTCTACACAAACAAACTTCAACCAAAACACTCCTAAAACATTGTTAGGCGATTGATACCAATTGTTAGAACCTAAGATATATCAACCTTATCACAAACCCAAGCAAACCCAACACACGTAACCCAAGTTACGCGTATAAAACGTGAAACACAAACACAAACAAAGCTTAGAAATAAGATGAGAAAGATAGTGACTTGATGTAATATTCGTGTATGTGAGAGGATAAAGATAAACACAATAAAGTTGTATATTCCTTGAGAGAGAAAATACACACACACACACACACACACTTTCAAGCACACCCCTCAAATGAGACTTTGAGGGGTATTTATAGTACAAGTAACCTATAACCCTAAAAGGCTTTGCTTGGGCTTTTCGTGGGTTGGACATGGATTGGGCTTTGGATACTTAAGCTTCAAACTGCTAGCATAATCATAACGCCTAGCCATTTAGCTTAGTCCAATCCACGAGCCCGCTGACTATTCTATCACGATATCTAACACACGCTACAAAGTTCCTAATCGTGAATGACCATCACTTCTAATAAAACTATTAAGGCTAACATTCTCAAAATAAAAACTTCTCAATCGATCCAAGAGTCTATATATATATATATATATATATATATATATATATATATATATATATATATATATATATATATATATATATATATATATATGTATATATATATATATATATATATATATATATATATATATATATATATATATATATATATATTATATCAATTTTCGCACCACTGCAGAGAGGTGTGTTAAAGAATTTAGTTTTACATTTGAAGATTAGTGTTTTTGAAGAAGCTTCCCATGAAGTTACTCGCTTGTTTTTTTTTTTTTTTTTAATATTTTCTTATAAAAAATAAAAAATAAATTAAAAAGTCATAAACATTCTTCCTAGAGTGTTTAAAATATCAAAAAAAATCGTGAAACCAATTGTTACGTCGGTTCACCTTTAGATTACAAACTATAAGAGGGGTATAAGGATGGGAGTTACAACGACCTATGCCTCGAAGGAAGAAGGTTAATAAACTTTTCGTGCTTTCCCGCTTCCCCGATCCTTTGTGCGTAATTCTAGAGAGCTACCGAGCACCGGTTGGTTAATAGATTTAAAAAATTATTGTTTTTGAAAGTTTTCTAAATATAAAAACCCAAAAATATTTTCTTTCTCAAAATTTATTTTTCTTTTTCTTTTTTATTTTCTTTTTAGTGCATGTGCACTCGCTCTCAATCGAGACGTAATCGCAATCGAAGAATAGACGTACCTGAGTTACGTGCTATCATTGAAGAACCTGTTCAAATCATGGCGGATACTCGAACAATGTCCAAGTTGCTCCAAGCACCCACCGAGGGTTACAGAGACGCCATGGTTATACCACCAATTGAGTACGATAATTATGAGCTTAAAACGTATTCAATTCAGTTAGTTTTATCGAATCAATTTCACGGTTTTGAAAGAGATGACCCCCACGCACACATCTTATGGTTCAACAAGTTGACCTCAACTATTAAATTTCGGGGGTCCCTCACGACACCATTAAGTTGATGTTATTTCTGTTTTCACTTGAGGGGGCAGCCTGGATATGGCTTTAGAAAGAAACCCCTCATTCCATCACAGCATGGGATGAATTAGTTTCAAATTTTGTTAACTAATTCATTCCTCCGTCAAGAACTACGAATCTTAGAAACGATATAACTAATATCCAACAAAGATTTGATGAAAGTTTCGGTGAGGCTTGGGAGAGATTTAAAGATCTCCTACGAAAATGCCCACACCATGGTTTCTCGGAGTTACATCAAATTGATACGTTCTATAGTGCCTTAACTCAATCTGACCAAGATTCGCTAAATACAGCTGTTGGTGGCAATATCTTGAGTCGTACACCAAGAAATATCTTGCAAATAATTGAAAAAAAATTGAAAGTTCTGACTTCAAGAAACAAACCAGTTGTTTGTAAAGTTAATGCCAACAATCCTACTACGATACAGAAAACCGATACGGCTGAGCTTACCGATGCTATTCGATGCATGATAAGATAATTCAAGAATCAAAATCAGAAACTTGAGCCTGTCAAAGCAATTACAAAGACTTGTTTTATTTGTGGTGGTTCCCATCCGTACTATAATTGTCAAGCCACCGATGGCAACGTCAGCAATGCTACCGTAGCAACCGCTAATTATAATCAAAATCAAGGATTTCGAGCCAACCAAATGGGACAACCCAGTTTTGCACCCGTTCAAAATAATAACCAAAACCGTTTTCATCAGAATCAAAACCAAGCTTTTAATGCTAACCAAGGGTACAATCAAAACCGTGGTGCTAATTTCAATTATCAAGCACCACCATCGCAAACTTTTCAAGTTCAACCCCCTCAACAAGTATTTCAACAAACCCATCCTCAAGTTTTACCAAATCAAGATTATACGAGCTACATGAAGAACAACGATGTTAAAATTAAAGCTATGCAAAATCAGATTAATAACATGGGTTGAGCTTAAAAAGGAAATTCATACGACTTTGAGTAAACAAACGATTGAGTTGAAGAATATGATGAGTAATTTCATTTAAATGAACCAACCCTCATGTTCGTACCAAACCCAATACACACCAAATCAACCTTCTACTTCTTCTTCTTCTCTCCCTAGTAACACAATTGCTAACCCGCGGGTTGATATGAAAGTTATCACCACCCGTAGCGGTGTTTTGTATGATGGACCCACGGTTCCTACTACTTCTTCTTCGCCTAAAGTGGAAGACCGTGAGACCGTGGTGACAAAGGACCCGGTGCTTCCTACTAATAAGGGGAGTACCAAGAATGTCCAACCCGCGGTTGTCCACACGTCTTAGCCAAAAGATTCTTCCGTTAGTGCTCCGAAGCCTAACTTGAAAACAATAATTCCTTATCCTTCGCGAATGAATGACCAAAAGCTCCGTGAGAGTGCTAATCATCAGATGGAAAAGTTCTTTCAGATTTTTTAATATTTTCATTTTGAGATTTGTTTCGCCAATGCTCTTCTTTTGATGCCAAAATTTGTTTCAACGATCAAGAGCTTATTGAGTAACAAGGAAAAACATTATGAATTGGAAAAGAATTCTTTAAATGAGAATTGCTCGGCGGTCATCCTCAAGAAGTTATCCGAGAATTTAGGAGACCCCGGCAAATTTCTTATCCCATGTGATTTTCAAGGAATAGCTCAATGCTCCGCCTTGGCCGATCTTGACGCGAATATCAACCTAATGTCGTATTCTATGTGGAAAAAGATTTCATTGCCCAAACTTACCCCTACGTGTATGAACCTCGAGCCTGCCGACCATTCTACTTCTCTTCCAATCGGTATAGCCGAGGATGTCTTCGTCAGTGTGGAGAAGATCCACTTTCCCGCCAACTTCGTAGTAGTAGATTTTGATGCCGATCCTTGTGAGGTGTGATGTGCTATTTCTTCCTGCCTTTAATATTTAAAATACTAAGATTTACTAGGATGAACACATGCTAAGGGGCAGAGAACCTGATCAGATAAAGTAAAGTCTTAGGTAAATCCGAGTGTCATCTCGAGAGAGCTGTGACCTTGAAAGAACTAAGATACTAAGAGATAAATAAGATATGTTGATAATGGTATGATAAAATGGATAGAATTATCCTAATCACACAGGATAAGAATTTAGGAAAAAGTAATAGAAGTGAATCTTAACCAAGATTATAGTTATGTTTTGACTCTTAATACGTAAGCTCAATATGGTGGGTAAATATCGCTAGACTCCTTTGGTCAATTCATCTTAGCCTATGATTCTTAGACCATTCATCAGGATGATCACGTCACCCGGGATCATTTAGTAATCTAATATACGTCATTAAGAACCAAATCTACTAGAAATAGTCTATGGAAACCCGAATGTTAGGAACTTAGATTTCCCTTAGCTTCTTAAATACCTCCGCTTGATAGGTGATCATTTGGTCAATTCGCACACAAAGGATGGTTGTAATATGGCCAATTCCTTTCATACTTCGCAAACTAGTGAGTTGACGTCAGTTGGTCAATTCTGCCAACCCCCTAGATACTAACAAGCTTATAATATTACCGAAACAAGCGATCTATGATAAGACTAAGTAGATGTCTATAAAAAGAGAAAAAGAGGATAAAGAACATAAATATAAACTTGAGTTAATAACATGAATCCATAGTATGATTTCTAGACAAACATAAAAGAATTCAAACTCGAATACAAAAGAAATCATAGACGAGAACTTCTTTCTTCATGCTCCTAAGCCATAATTCTTCTTCTGAGGTTGCTCTCCCTAAACCCTGGAAAGGTTTGGAAAAGGGGAGATATGTTCAAATGCAAAAATCGTCTTGTATTTATAGGCATGAAACCCTAACTTAAGCTACGGCGTAACGCTATGAAATAGTTACGTCGTACTTCTTCATAAGCAGAAATATTGATGTCAGTCAAGGATTATGGTGTAACCTGAGCTGATGGTTGCGCCATAGTCTTCATAAAATGTCAGTTACGTCGTTATCTTGACTGATAGTTATGGCGTAGTCTCATTACGGCGTAACTCCATTAGCTTGTTATGCCGTAGTCTTTGAAAATATTATTATGGTGTAACTTCATCACTTAGTTACGCCGTAGTCTTGGTGAATGTAAGAATAATCGAATCTTGATCCCCAGAATTGTTCAAATACCGCTTCTCCATAGCAAATTACTCCTGAAATAAAATAAGAAGGATTAAGGACAATTCTAATAATATTTTAAGCATAATATGTTAATAAAGGGAGAAATTAACACTTAGAATATCAGGACTATTTGATGTTATCAAATATCCCCCCACATAAACTCTACTTGCCCTCAAGTAGACTTTTAGATTATAAATAAAATAATACATTCCTCGAGTAAATCGAGGAAAATGAAGCTAAGATCTTCCATGCTAGAATAATTTTAGAGCCAAACATCTCACGAAACAGGGAACGAAACACTCATACACTCATCCTAGTCTATGTGTTTAATTTCGGGGTGATCACTCGATTGCACAGACATAGTAATTATTCTATCATAGGCTTGGCGATTACACACATTTCCACCACTAGAGCTAAGGTCAAGACAATTTTTAGAAGGCAATGTTGGGTTATAATTATTCAAAGGTTTAGGGTGTTGTGCCATTACTAACGTGCCACGACAAAGTGGAAAAAATCAATGATACATGACCATATCCATGGCCAAGATACAAAGGATTGCTCGCTTCATCACCTAGACACGCTTCATGACAAAAAGGGTAAGGTAAGACATGGGATAATTTAATGGGTGAAAAAGAAAAAAGAAAACAAATAGTCTTAGCTCAAAACCAGGCCGTCACCGTCCACCGTTCATCCAAATTTCAACTTCAAGATAAAGAAACCGGATCATGATGGGTCAGGTGAATGTACAATTAGAGGACGTCATGATGAATACATTTCCTGCTCCTCGAAACGTTGGTACCTTGACCAACTCTAATCTTCAAATGTGATCGAAGTGGCCTCCTCGATGCTAATATCTTATAATCAATTAACATAGTGCTATAACAATTCTCACTTTTATCAGTAAGAACTAATCTATAATAATAATTATTTTATTTTATTTTATTTAAGAGAGATAAAGAGGATTATAAATTATCCCCCCCACTTGAGATGAACATAAGGAGAATATGTGGGATCTTCAATGATCTTCAAATAATTGACTTCAATGTAAGTGTGATTTCTAAAACTTTTTACTCAAACCTTGAACTAGGGTAAACAGTGACTTCCCGGTCATAAAATAAGACTTATACGGTAGGATATGAAAAGGTATAAAAATGTGTATGGGTTAAGAAACGAAAGAATAGGCTCAAATGGGTGTAACTAGGGGTATCTTGAACTAATAATGAGTGCAATAAAAAGGGATTAACACAGAGGTCGAAAAGTCAATGTGACTAGTCAATAAACGCACACAAATTAACACGTATGGGCTATTTGGTTTAATCTTAAAACATTTACCTTTTCGAATTGCCTTTTCCAAATGAATGAAGCTAACTTGATACACTACTGGTCTATGGTCTCGAAGTGATGTAAGAGCCAAGTTCTAAAGTCTACAATACTATCGGAACACTCAATTTTTGGTAGATTTGGGTAAAATAGGGGAAATAGAAAGGTTAAATCTCACCAATGACATTAAAGGTTATTGTGTTCTCGGCTTCCTATAATTCTAGTTTGGTTAAAAACATGTCAAATTTTTTTCAAGAGAGCTTAGTTTTTCAAACCAACTAGAAAATTCAGGGCAAGTAGGCTAAGTAAACACACACTTCATTTCTATTCTTATCCCCCCCCCCCACTTGAAGTGTATAAAGTCCCTTTTGTACGAAAATAAAAAAGGAAAAGAAAATAAAAATGAAAAAGAATTGAGAAAGTAATAAACTCCCCTCTCAATCGCTTGCCAAGGAGGTCTCACTAAAGGTTGGAAGAGTTGCTATGGCGTAACTAATGGGACCGACTACGCCGTAACTTAAATGGCCTCACAATTTCTCATTGAAGAGTTACATCGTAACTCTATGAACCAGTTACGCTGTAACTATCTCTCCAGGATAGAATCTGCACAAAAACACATGGAAATTTGTACCTAATGGTACTTAGATCAACACCATAATAGTAATCAGCCCAGGAGTTTAATAATTACAGACATAAAAGTATTGTTTAGAAAGTTTTGAAATTGTTCGAGAGACAAAGGAGTTAATCCTCCTTGTCGAAATCATGGTCCATGGATTGGTATTGGGATGGGTCAACTCGTGGTGCTTGTAGGGGTTGGCTGAGGATTCATGTAGGCTACACCATGATGGACTCCAATGTCGAGAATATCCGGTTGGTATACGTATGGAGCTCCATGCCAGCGAGGGTGGTTGAGGTGCATCTCTTGAAGCATCTGGCTAGTTCTGTCTACGCTCCAATTGAAGAAGTATTGCTGGAGCTCCTACACTTGGTTTAATATATCTGAAAAGCTATCAAATTGGGTGCTTAACTCATAAAAACCTGCAGCCAAGTTATCAATCTCCTCATTGAAGTGGTTCTCCATATGATCGAGCCGTCCATCAATCCTTTGCAATATATCCCCAACGTTCATGGTAGCCCTAGCTCGAACCCTTGGGGCCTCCTCCTCACCACCCATTTGGCTACCCCCTGCACCACTACCACTGGCTTGACTTGCTCTTTTTCCTCTTAGTGGAGCATTCGGCATTTACTCGGCCTCACTCAAACCATTTAAATGACAAATCCCATACTCGAATAGCTTGTTGGACCCTATCAAGCTAGTATCCCTACCACGAGTAACCAATGAAAAATCTTGAGGAGTCATCAACCCGAAACTCTTTGCAAGCTTACCAATCAAGTGAGCCCCTTGAATCATGCTCTTCTTACTGAAACCTTTAGCTCTTATTGACATGAACTTAGCCAAATACCAAGGAACATCAATCAAGTTCCCTCCATCCATACCATGTAGCCAATACAAATCATCCATCATCATCTTTTCCCTTGCCGAATGCCTTCCTTTAATGGAGCATGCAATGAGCCTATGAACCAATCGACGAATGGGACTTCTCATCAATGTGTATGAGGGGGGATGCCATTAGTTGTAACCAGGAGTGGAAGATATGCTATTGAAGTAAGTGACTGGGTTGTATCCATCTGGCCTAAACCTCCAGGATTGACGATAAAATTCATCCCACAAAATGGAGCCAAAATCTATTTCACTATACAAACCCATCTGGAGCATAAACTGTCTTTAAGTCATTTACCATCTCGCTCCTCCAAGTTGAAAATAGAGCGAGGTTGCATCAATGGTGGTAACATCCTCACTAAACTCAAAAGACGCCAAGAACTCTCTAACATATTCTGGTATGACGGGCTTTTTAATTTTAAAAAGCTTCAGCCAAGTAGAGCATGTGAATAAACATCTGTCCCCAGTGTAATTCACTTTTCAAAATGATTTTAGCATCCTACATGCTACCCCATTGTTGACTATTTCAAATTCGGTGAAATCGAGAGCCTCCGGAGTGTCAAACTCTATTTTAGCCAATATTTCATGATCGACCCTGCATGACTTTCTTCCATCAGCGCTATAAGTCATGAATCGCACCAATTGGGCAGATTTGTCATTGTTGTTTCCTAAAATAGAAACACATATTAAATAATGCAAGGAATAATTACGCAATAACGGGAATTACGGCATAATTCTAAACTATGGGTTACTCCGTAATCCGTTCACAAAACACACCTACGGCGTAATCTAATCCTATGATTACGCCATAATTTTCCCAATTTTTCAGAATAGAACCAAGGTTACAACCAGCAATAGATTACGCCGTAACCACCAAAATTTACCCAAAGTAAATAAAAGCATTATTTTTATTTATATAGCGTTACTAGAATGCGCCTAGACCATTATATTTCCACTTAACCAAAAACCCTTTTAAGATGATCAAACCGATCCTAACAACCAAATAGGTTTTAACATGATTAAATGAAACATGAAAGATTAATGTAAATCATAAATTAAACAGGTCAATAGCAACAATTAACACGAAAGAAACAAGATCCCCAAATTGAAAATACAAACCCTAATTGAAAAATAATTGAAAGAGAATCAAAAGGGTTAAGAGGAATCTTACCAACCATTTAGCAATTGCAAGAGATGAACGAGATAATACCAACGAAAATTTTAGGAAGATTTTTACTGTAGCGATTGCTGTTAAAAGGTTTGGTAAAAGCCTAATTGCTCAACCGTAGCTGAGATTTTATACCATCCAAAAGTTACGGCCCAATTCAAATTTAGGATTACGCCGTAATTAATTTTTTATTATTAGATAAAGGTTACGCCGTAACTTTAATAAAAGCTATGCCGTAAATAATAGCTTCAAAGTAAATATTTAAAGATATATCAAAAAATTGCAATACGAGAGAGTGAGAAACGCACCTTATAAGGAATTGAAGGGTATTCACGTCTCTTACCATCGGTCAAAATTATAACTTCATATCTTAGATCTTTCATTAACTGCTCCCTGGGAGCAGCGCCAAAAAGCTGATGTGCTATTTCATCATGCCTTTAATATTTTTAAAACTGAGATATACTAGGATAAACACATGCTAACGGGCAGAGAACCCGATCAGATGAAGTAAAGCCTTAGGTAAATCCGAGTGTCGTCCCAAGAGAGTAGTGATCTTGAAAGAACTAAGATACTAGGAGATAAATAAGGTATGTTGATAAAATGTAAAAAATTATCCTAATTACATAGGAGTAGAATTTAGGACAAAGTAATAGTAGAGTGAAGCTTAACCAAGATTATAGTTATGTTTAGACTCTTAATACTTAAGCTCAATGTGGTGGGTAAATATCGTTAGACTCCTTTGGTCAATTTGTGTTAGCCTATGATTCTTAGACCCCTCACCAGGATGATCACGTCACCCGAGATCATTTAGTAATCTAATACCAGTCATTAAGAACTAAATCTACTAGAGCTAGTCTATGGAAACCCAACTGTTAGGAACTTAGATTTCCCCTAGCTTCTTATATACCTCCGCTTGATACGCGATCATTTGGTCAATTCCCAAACAAAGGATGGTTTACTATGGCAAATTCCTTCCATACTTCGCAACCTAGTGATTTGAGAGGTCAGTTGGTCAATTCTCCCAACCCCTTAGATACTAACAAGCTTATAATATTACCGAAACTAGCGATCTATGATAAAACTAAGTAGATGTCTATAAAGAGAGATAAAGAGGATAAATAACATAAATATAAACTTGAGTTAATAACATGAATCCATAGTATGATTTCTAGAAAAAAGATAAAAGAATTCTCATTCGAATACAAAGGAAAACATAGACGAGTACTTCATTCTTCATGCTCATAAGCCATGATTCTTCTTCTAAGGTTGCTCTCCGCAAACCCTAGAAAGGTTTGGGAAATGGGAGATATCTTCAAATGCAGAAATCATCTTTTATTTATAGGCATGAAACCCTAACTTAAGCTACGGCATAACGCTATGAAATAGTTACGCCGTAGTTCTTCATAAGCAAAAATACGGATGTCAGTCAAGGATTATGGCGTAACCTGAGCTGATGGTTGCGCCGTAGTCCTCATCAAATGTCAGTTACGTCGTAATCTTGAATGATAGTTATGGCGTAGTCTCATTACGGCGTAACTCCATTAGCTTGTTACGCCGTAGTCTTTGAAAATATTATTACAGCGTAACTTCATCACTTAGTTATGCCATAGTCTTTATGAATGTAAGAATAATCCAATATTGATCCCCATAATTGTCCAAATACCGCTTCTCCATAGCAAATTGTTGGATCGATATACTCTAACCAAACTAACTTAAATAGCTTGTTAAGGTTTAATAACCTCGGATAAATCCTAAGTTATTAACAATGAAACACTGAGCAAACTCTATTAAGTATGCGGAATTTACTTAACAAAGCTAAGAAGAATAACTTTAACTTAGAACGATTTTATTAATAACTCTAACTCGCTTATTATGCACTCTGGACAAATCTAATAATATCGAACTTCTCTAAAACTCTAATAATGTCACGTACATCTAATGCCAATCTAGGATCCTTTTATAGGCTCAAGGATAACCCTAGTCGGTTTACAATTTCTATCCTTGTACGACAAGTAAAATAATAAAGAATATTCTAGAATTACAAAGCTTTCCATAAACGAATATAACATTTCTTTTAGCCTTGCAAAGACTTTGACTTCTTCTTTAGCAGTACTTTGACGTTTTCAGTACTTTTTCATTCTTTAGTACTTTAACTCTTCAGTACTTTAACTTTCTGTATCCCAACAATCCTCCCCTAACTTGAATTCTACTTGCTTGACTTCAAGTTCCTTTGTGAATTTATCTTTAACAGCTTCTTCTTGAAAGAAAGATTGTGTCTTTGCCTTTGGATTGTATCTTTGTAGACTCTACTTATATCATCATTTATCAAAGTATTCTTTAGAATCTATTCTTTTCAGCATCAAACAGTAATTTTATTTCTTTTCTGCAACATTCAGCAAACTCCATCTTTTCTGCAACATAAGACAATGTGTACATTTAATTCTGTTAAGTTTCAGTCTATTCTCATCACTTCCAGGTGTGTAAACTCCTGTGAGAGGTGATTCATTGAAAATTTAATGGATTTGAGTTCTCTTTACCAAAACCATTAACTCTGGAGTCGCCAAATGTTTTGATGTGTAAGATCATGGTACACTGATAACCATATGATTTTTAGCAAATCATCAGCTATCAACAGATTTGAGTTGTCTTTACCAAAAGCTGTACCCTTTTGGACTAGTTAGTTCTTTCATCATGGTGAAATAATTACTATATAATGGTTTTTCCACAGCCTTTACCACAAGCCATTTTCTTGTGGGCTAGCCAACTCTTCACATTATTGATATGGTGAGTTGATGACTATACAACTTATTAGCAAGTAGTTAACTAAAAACGGATTTGAAATATCTTTACCAAAGCCGTTTGCTCATGGATTAGCCAATCCTTTTGTAACCATGGTGGATTGATAACCTATTGGTGTTACCATCTCAAAACCATTTATTTCTTTTAACCTTTGTTTCAAAACATTTATTACTTAACATAAGTTTTTCAAAATCAGAATCGTTTAAAACTACAAGCATTACTTTGATTAAAGTATCGTTTGATCAGCCAGCATTTTGAATAAAGTACCGATATATCAAAAATTTAATCAATTAAGATTCATACCAGTTATTCATCATCATCAGCAATTGTAGTCCATCTTATAAACAGCTTGATGACCAGACGTGCTATTTCATTATCTTCTTCTACTTCCATTCCATGCTCCAGCATCCTCCTCATAAGTTTTGGTGTAAGAGGATATCTTCTATTAGCTAACATGTGAATCATTGTCCCATCTTCTAGCTCTAGAACATGTACTCCAGATTTTTCAAAGAATCTCCAGCAACTAATCTCCCAATCTTCTTGGTTTTTCCAGATCTCAGCAGTACTTGTTTTTTCAGTTTCCCACTGTTTATGAGATCTCCAAGCAAGACTAAACCATATCCTTCTGATGGATTTTATTCATAATATTCTTTTACCACATGATACAAATGGAGTAAATCCAC
The DNA here is from genome assembly GCA_910596185.1 of Chrysanthemum makinoi. NCBI lineage: Eukaryota > Viridiplantae > Streptophyta > Magnoliopsida > Asterales > Asteraceae > Chrysanthemum > Chrysanthemum makinoi. The sequence goes on along the minus strand of OU343216.1, from coordinate 13,201,050 downwards.
TCCATCAATTATATGCAATAAAACCATAGCATATTGAATACCTTGAAACTTTCATCTTCTTTGTGAAACATCAGATAATTCCCATCTTTTGACTCAACAACTTCAAAAGTAGTTATTGGAGACTTGTTCATCTTGAATTCAGCATCATTTTTAGAATACTCAAAATCTATTACTCTTAAGTAATTCCTTAGCTCATCATCCGTATCAGACCTTAACACAACTTTCTTTGATGACTTCATCTTTAACTCCATTTTTCTTTTTTTTATAAGCTTCCTTTTTTCTTTCTTCTCTTTGTAAGCATCATCATCTTTATAATCTTTGATACTATCAACTTGTCTTTTATATTCTTCTTTGACAGCATCATATAACTCTTCATATTAAGATAATTTCAGCTTGTTCAAACCAACATATCCCATCTTCTTTAGATAAGCCATCATAGCATTCCTTTCCTTAGAAAGGTTTGGTATTCTTGGTAGAGAGGAAATAGGAAGTGGTGATGGTATAACAGCTTCAACATTCAATTCTTCCTGTATTTCAGCTGCTTCTTCATTCAAAGCTTCTTCTTCATTACTAACCTCAGCATTTTGTTCAGATTGTACCTTTCTACTGCTTCCTCATTCATAGCACCTTGAGTAACCTTATCTGGCCAAAGTAGCTTTCTTTTCTTCTCTTTACTTCTACCAATATACCTTTTCCCTTTATCCTTTGATCAATAAAGGTTGAGAAGCTCTTGGTTGTTCTTCTTCTTGCACTCCTGGATGCTAACACCCCTTGGCCTTGATAAATCATGCAAAATCTCAGCATGGTTTTCGTCATCACTTGCAGTATGTATAGGTTTTGGTGTATCAACTTCCTTTTCTGGTATGAACAGTTGAAGGACCATCTTCCTCTTCAAAACTATCAACCTTGGAGTAATCAATTCCTTGTCTGTAAGTTTCTTGAAATGTAGTACTTTGATCAACAGTACCTTGATCATCAGTACCTTAAACTTGAACATCAATAACTTGCTCCCCAGTACTGTCACACCCCCAAATTACATGTTTTGCAGCGGAATGGAATACCTTGGGGAGGACTGTCATAGCATCAAAGTTACAGTTATATCGAACGACCTAAGGTGTCGTTTGAAAAAATATACTCGTTGATTAAGTAAAATAATCCGAGTTTACACAATGTAGGTCAAAGTGAAAAAATCATGTATGCGGAAATAGGTTTGATACAAGCCAAACGATGTTTTTAAAGTGTATAAATCCCATGTGAGACGCGTCGTCACCACGACTCTATGATGTGCCCATATGCATGCCATGAAGTGAATGCCTTAGATACCTGAGATAAAACATGCTAAAAAGTGTCAACACAAAGGTTGGTGAGTTCATAGAGTTTGGTTAACAAGTAAAGCTTTTAAAGAGCGCTAATGCAACAAAGGCAAAGTTTTTGGTTATATAGAATAGTTCGCAAAGCAAAGGCATCGTAAATCCACTCAGTTCCAAGTCCCGCCCATACACAACTTGCAACCTGTGTGTTTACAACCCACTGCTAAAAATAGTAGTATGTCAATCATGTATGTATAAATATCATAGTAGTAAAAGTATATGGTGTCACCACAAGGGTCTTCCAACACTCGTGTTGGGATGTTTGTAAATTAATAGCCTTCCAACAACTTAATTTGGAGCCACTAATTCTTGTATGTAGCCAACTGAACCTCTTGACGAGTCTAACTTGTTTGTTGTGTCTCATTGAATAACAGATTATATTCACCCCAGGTCACGTCATCAAGGACTCAAGGGGGGGCGTCACCCGATAGTACTATCAATACTCTCTCCGGGCTCCCGCAGGAGTTAACCAGTTGCTAAAGTTTGTATGTTGATGCATAATTGAAAACTAGTTTAGCACATTAAGGCACATATCGCAATAAACCACACATAATGTCCAAAGTGTATAAGAAGTATATTGTAACACAATTGTATAAATGATTTGAGTATTCGCAAGAGTGAAACAAGTATTTTAAGCATGTATCTCCCCAATAGTTTGTAAGATTTAAACGAGTAAAAGTGGGGTATGAACTCACCGTGATATGTAAGAGTTTAAAGTACTTGCGAAAGTAATGAAAAATAGTTTGAGCATGTATCTCCCCCAAAAGTATTTGAAATGTATAAAGTAGGGCTATGAAACTCGCGGTAATCAGTAAACGTTTAGAGTATTTGTGAAAGTAAATGAAAATAGTTTGAGCATGTATCTCCCCCAAAGAGTTTGTAAGACAAATAAGTAATAGAAAGTGGGGCTACGAACTCACATGGTGTGATTGATATGCTAACAAAATGGAGTGGCAGAAATGAGGCTCGGAAACTATCCGCGACCTAAAATGAATGATATGATACTCAATGAGTTATGATGTAATGTTATGCATGCATTTCGTATGTTATTTATACCACTTGTGAATTTTGAAAAATAATACTCTTCGTCGAAAAAATACACTTTTGACGTCTTGACCATTCTTAAATTACTTTACAAGTATATACGTCAAAATGTCATCCTACAATAGTTTCTTAATGATTTATTGTGAAATTTTAACTTTTCGTCGAAAAATCATGTCTTCGGAAATTTCTTGAAAGTGACAAAAATGACTTCGAAAAACTGGTCGTAAAATGGTGTACGTCGAACGTTAGAGAACGAACTCGACGGTTTTGGAAAGTTTGTATCGAAATCTATAAGTTTCAGTTCAGGAGTTTTCGTCATAAAGGTCTCGAACATAAAGATAATAAGGGTTAAAGATGGTGATTTTGGCTAAAATGTTGGTTAAAAATGAGTTTCGGCCAAGTTTAAACATCCATAAATAATTTATTACTACTCCGCTATACAAACGGTTTGTCGTTTTTTTTTGAAAATATGCTTGGTGATCTTGATTTTATTAGAAGACATTTCGTTCCAAAAAGTTCCACATCCTCGTTAAAACAGGCCCTCAACATGGTGGTTTTAGTTACCGTAACACTTGTCTCGTAAAAATAATATAGTTTTACTAAAAATAATAGTTACGGCAATTTTATGAAACGTGCATATCTTAGTCTTTCAAATCCGTTTTCTACGTATTATACGTCCTTAGCTTCGTATCAAAGTATACTAATATCTTTTTGATAAGTCGAAATAATTTGTAAAGCTTAAGGCTCGTTTTTGACTCGAATAAAACAATAATAGGTTGCTGAAATTTTCAGAAATTATATTTTCGTCGTCAAACTTGAAAAATTCATAACTTCTTCGTTATAACTCCGTTTTAATCCGTTCAAGCGGCCACGGATTCGTTTTAAAGTATATTTTCTAAATATCAAGGCCAAAAACTCATGTCTACTGTCGGATTTTCCAGAAAACGAAATAAGGACAGACCACTTTATATACTTGTCGAAAATAGTTTTTTCTCGTACTAAACCTATTCCAATCCCTTCAAAACAACTCCAAAGCTAATCTAATCCTACATACATCTCTTAGGGTGTCATGGGTTCCTAGACATCATCAATACCAAATATACCAGAATAATTATAGGATGACCTTATATATATATAACTCTAAAAATCATGTAAAAATGGTATAAATCAACACAAGTCTTGCATGCTTTTGCTCAAAAATGATGAGATGAGTATGAAATGAATATGTAAGATGAAAATCAAATGAGATGCTTACAAGTGATATGATGAGGTGATAAGAACAAAGGATAAAACCTAAACACTCTAGGTTTTTATTTCAAAACCTTTAATAAGAGTATAACTAGATTGTTAACACTTTACTTGAGAATTTTTTGATGAATCTCCTTCTTGATCTATGGAAGGCCGGTTATGATGTTGAGAGAGGAGAGAATGAGTAGCTTTTTCACCTTTGAATTATTGTGTGGGTATGTGTTGTATCAATTCTTGCTTGAATAAATATGATTTATTTGTAGGACAAGATCCCATTTTTAAGGGGGAGTTAATGGGTTTGCTAGTTTATATATATATATATACATATATATTTTTAGTAGGTAATGTAAATGTGTAAGTAAATTATAGTTAAGTACAATATGTTGTAACTTGTATATATTTTTGAAATTAAAGTAGTATTGACTAGAAATAAGTTTTATAGATCAAAGTCAGAGTATGCATGAGATCATAAAAATTGTAAAAATACATTCCTTGATAAAAAAAATTTGGTGATATAATAATTATACGTGTAGTTTTTAAGAAAAAACGTTCCGTAATAATTAATTTAACGATTTAATATACAAAATAATTGTCAAACATTTAGGTAAACTAAAATATGTTTTTATAAACTAAGGTAAGTTAAAAATAATGTCGGATCATTTTGGAAGTATCTGACAAATGTTCAAAATAATAACTCACGATAACGCTATTAAATATAAAATTTACGCGATTAATGTGAAATGCAATGTCGCGGAATGAACTAATATGATGCACATGATGTTAATGAAATGTAGACTAAACTTAGTCCATATGAAATGTTCGTGATGATATGATCATGAATTCGCGCTAAAACATAGCAAGTACGCGACTTGAATACGCAGCTAGTTTACTTATAAATGATGAAATTGTGAAACGGAATTGTTTTGAGAAATGACCAAAATTGAGAATTGTGACATTCTTCCCATGTCACGGGACGCCATTGCTTTGATTCGAGAGATGGACGCATACTATGGGGTACTCGGTTCAAAAGTTTATGCTCGTATGGTCTAAATGATTATGTCAATGCTCATGCATATGAGTTACTCGTCCCCACAAGATATGCCTCGTATATCGTAGCAATTCCCATCCTAAATACATGCTTTCTTATGATTAGGCTCGATGAGACAAGCTTTTCCATTCTCAAGCAAAATTTTTAAAAGACTTTTTGGTAACCGATTTTTACATAATCCCACAACTCATCAAACAAGAACTGGCCATAATGATTAGGCTAAATCGTTTAGGTAACGACTGTTTCTAGCTCGATCTTTGCAACTCATCAAACAAGAACTGCCACCTGATCAAACCGAAACAAGTGGTTTCAAGAAAATCTTTTGAAAATTTGGTTTGATTACGGACAGTATACATATGAGACTATTTCATTCCTTCATGATTCTTCCCTAATTAGACATAGGTGATCATGCTATGTATAATTTAGGAGTAACTATGCAATGCTTGGACTAATCGACTCATATGATGTTTGGTGTTGAGTCATAAGTTTGCATGTATAAAGAATGCGCACTTTATAATGATATGATGAGATGCTATGATGATGTGGTTATAGTCTAGGTTCAATGATGCAACCTAGTTCTCTATAACCGATGCTCGATACCAACTGCGCCACCCCCAAATTACATGTTTAAGCAGATGGAATACCTCGGGGAGGACCGCCATAGCATCAAATAAAGTTATATCGAATCCACCCAAAGTGTCGCTTGAAAATACATCGCTTGATTAAGTAAAATAATCGAAGCTTACAAAATGTAGGTCCCAAAATGAAAAATCAATGTATGAAATAGGTTTGATACAAGCCAAACGATGCTTTTTAGTAGAATCCCATATGAGACGCTGCCGTCACCACCACGACTCTACGATGCCCATATGCATGCTATGAAGGAATGCCTTAGATACCGAGATAAAACATGCTAAAAAGTGTCAACACAAAGGTTGGTGAGTTCATAGAGTTTGGTTAACAAGTAAAGCTTTTAAAGAGCTAATGCAACAACAAAGGCAAAGTTTTTGGTTATATAGAATAGTTCGAAAGCAAAGGTATCAAATCCACCTCGCCCAAGTCCCGCCCATACAAAACTTCGCGAACCCTGTGTTTCAACCAATCGCTAAAAATAGTATGTCAATCATGTATGTATATATCATAGTAGTAAAAAAAAGTATATGTGTCACCAGTGGTCTTCCAACACTGTTGGGATGTTTGTAAATTAATAGCCTTCCAACAACTTAATTTGGAGCCACTAATTCTGTGTATGTAGCCAATCAACCTCGACGAAGTCTAACTTGTTTGTTGTGTCTCATTGAATAACAGATTATATTCACCCCGTCGCTGCCATCAAGGACTCAAGCGGTGGGGGCCGTACCGATAGTACTATCAATAATTCTCCTGCCGCCCCGCAGAGTTAAACCACTGCTAAAGTTTGTATGTTGATGCATAATTGAAAACTAGTTTAGCACATTAGGCGCACATATCTAATAAACCACACATAATGTCCAAAGTGTATAAGAAGTATATTGTAACACAATTGTATAAATGGTTTGAGTATTCGCAAGAGTGAAACAAGTATTTAAGCATGTATCTCCCCTAAATAGTTTGTAAGAATTTAAACCAGTAAAAAGCTGGTATGAACTCACCGTGATATGTAAGAGTTTAAAGTACCTATGAAAGTAATGAAAAATAGTTTTGAGCATTGTACCTCCAAAAGTATTTGAAATGTATAAAAGTAGGGCTATGAAACTCGCTGTAATCAAGAACGCTTAGGAGTATTTATAGAAAGTAAATGAAAATAGTTTGAGCATGTATCTCCCCTAAAGAGTTTGTAAGACAAATAAGTAATAGAAAGCCTGGCCGAACTCAACTCGGTGTGATTGATATGCTAACAAAATGGAGTGTAAGAAAATGAGGCTCTAAAACTATCCGCGACCTAAAATGAATGATATGATACTCAATGAGTTATGATGTAATGTTATGCATGCATTTCATATGTTATTTATACCACTTGTGAATTTTGAAAAAAATAATACTCTTTCTCTAAAAATACACTTTTGACGCCTTGACCATTCTTAAATTACTTTACAAGTATATGCCAAAATGTCATCCTACAATAGTTTCTTAATGATTTATTGTGAAATTTTAACTTTTCACGAAAAATCATGTTCTGAAATTTCTGAAAGTGACAAAAATGACTTCAAAAACCGGTCGTAATGGTGTATCTTAACGCGAGAACTAACTCGGACGGTTTTGGAAAGTTTGTATCGAAATCTAAGTTTCAGCTCAGAGTTTTCACCATAAAGGTCTCAACATAAAGATAATAAGGGTTAAAGATGGTGATTTTACAAAATGTTGGTTAAAAATGAGTTTTAAGTTAAACATCCATAAATAATTTATTACTACCCGCTTATACAAACGGTTTGTCGTTTTGAAAAATATGCTTGGTGATCTTGATTTTATTAGAATACATTTCGCTCCAAAAGTTCCACATCCTCGCTAAAAACGTTCTCACCGCTTTAGTTACCCAACACTAATTCCGTAAAAATAATATAGTTTCTCCAAATAATAGTTACGCAATTTTATGAAAACGCATATCTTAGTCGCTTTCAACCGCTTTCACGTATTACGCCCTTAGCTTCGTGATCAAAGTATACTAATATATTTTTGATAAGTCAAATAATTTAAAGTGCTAAGGCTCGCTTTTGACTCTATAAAACAATAATAGGTTGCTGAAATTTCAGAAATTATATATTTCACAAACTTGAAAATTCATAACTTTTCATTATAACCTCGCTTTAAGGCTCCACGGATTCGCGGAAGCTATTATTTCTAAATATCAAGGCCAAAAACTCATGTCTACTGTCGGATTTTCCAGAAAACGAAATAAGGACAGACCACTTTATATACTTGTCAATAGTTTTTCTCGCACCAAACTTATTCCAATCCCTTCAAAACAACTCCAAAGCTAATCTAATCCTACCATACATCTTCTTAGGGTGTCATGGGTTCCTAATCATCATCAAGACCAAAATAAAATATACCGGGAATAATTATAGGATGACCTTATATATATATAACTCTAAAAATCATGTAAAAATGGTATAAATCAACACAAGTCTTGCATGCTTTTGCTCAAAAATGATGAGATGAGTATGAAATGAATATGTAAGATGAAAAATAAATATGAGATGCTTACAAGTGATATGATGAGGTGATAAGAACAAAGGATAAAACCTAAACACTCTAGGTTTTTATTTCAAAACCTTTAATAAGAGTATAACTAGATTGTTAACACTTTACTTGAGAAATTTTTTGATGAATCTCCTTCTTGATCTATGGAAGGCCGGTTATGGTGTTGAGAGAGGAGAGAATGAGTAGCTTTTTCACCTTTGAATTATTGTGTGTATGTGTTGTATCAATTCTTGCTTGAATAATATATGATTTATTTGTAGGACAAGATCCACATTTTAAGTGGAGTTAATGGGTTATTTATATATATATATATATATATATTTTAGTAGGTAATGTAAATGTGTAAGTAAATTATAGTTAAGTACAATATGTTGTAACTTGTATATATTTGTGAAATTAAAGTAGTATTGACTAGAAATAAGTTTTAATAGATCAAAGTAGAGTATGATGAGATCATAAAAATTGTAAAATACATTCTTTGTAAATTTTGAGATATATAATTATCGTAGTTTTTAAGAAAAACGCCAGAATATATATAAATTTAACGATTTATATACAAAATAATTTAAAACACTAGGTAAACTAAAAATATAGTTTTTATAAACTAAATGTAAGTATAAAAATATGTCTGATCATTTTTGAAGTATCGGATTAAATGTTCAATAATAACTCACCATGCACTTATTAAATATAAAATTTACGCCATTAATGTGAAATGCAAATGTCGCGGAATGAACTAATATGATGCAAATGATGTTAATGAAATGTAGACTAAACTTAGTCCATATGAAATGTTCGTGAAGATATGATCATGAATCGGCCGCCAAACCATAAAGGTTACTAATTTGGAATACGCAGTTAGTTTACTTATAAATGATGAAATTGTGAAACGTGAATTGTTTTGAGAAATGACCAAAAATTGAGAATTGTGACAAGTACCTTGAACTTGAGTCCTTTCTTCAATATTAACATATCTTCAACCTTTGAGGTTCTGGGTTTTCCTTAACAACATCTTCTTTTCAAATTCTTCTTCTAAATTCCTCCTCAATTGGACGTAAGATTTTTTTTTGAACATGCGCTTGGTCTCTCTTAAACCACTGTTCTTCTTTTAGATTTTACCCATAGACAATGATGTGAACCAATGTCCGTACAAAATTTTGAGTCTTCTAAACTTGAGATTCAACTTCTTAACTGCTTAGCTTCGAGCCTCCTTGTTTTCTTCAACTTGACTAACCCCTTGTTAGAACATAATTATCCAATATAGGCACTCAATTGGTGAATGTTCTTCTCGGTTGAGAATGAGGAACATACCTTTGTGGAGATGGTGAAGATGAATTGAATCTTCGCATTTCGCAAAGACTTGTGATGCAAGATCTTCAGATGCAAGATGAGAAGCAAGCGCCTTCTGTAAGCATACTTTTGAGTAGCATCTTCGTAAGCAATACCTTCTCTATATCCTCCCAAAGACCTCCGACACCAACGACTTCCATCATAGAAGTAGTTAATGGAGTGTCCCTTCCATTGAATAAATCACTCCCAGCCATGAAAGTAAAGATCTTGGCTTGTTGTACCACAAACGTAAAAGACTTGTAGGCTTTGGTACATCCGAAAGTTGTTTATTGAGGAATACTTGAACAAACCTTGGATACATCAACCATTTAGAACCATGAGTGATGCATTCCATTCCATCTAGAATTAGCCTGAAAAATTGAAAACACCATCAAGAGGCTAATCCCACTATAGCAGATGCTATGTTAGATCCAAATTGCTCCCATGAAGTACTTTTAGCACCAATACAATGAAGCAACACATGCACTAAAACTTCCAAAGGAGGACAAAATAAGGGTTTCTGGAATGTTTGTTCAATATAATCCCTTCATAACCAATGTGCCCAAAAAGTCCCAAACCAGTTGCTTATCAAAACGAATGCAAAGATCATCAAACAATAAGTCTTCACTAATAGAGGCTTCAAGAATCCTTGACAGCTTCTCCCAAAGAACCATAGCATGAATATATTCTTCATCATTCTCCATATGAACCCTAGCAATGTCCCAAAATTGTTGAATCCGTGGCTCAATAACATCCGTTCGACCAACAACACATAACTCAATTGGTGACCCAAGAAGAAAATCAATGATGTCATGAAAGATTACATTTCTCTCTGTTGTCTAAATTTGCCACCATGTTGTGTTTGGAAACAAGATTACGATCTCGCCATTGATGATTATATGATCACAAAGAAGAAATAGAAACTAATAATATAGGTGAAAGTGAGAGAAATATGGAAAAGATTTTAAGATAGTAATATGAGAGGTAATTCGAGAGTAGTTATATAGGTGAGATTTAAAAATCACAACCATTAATAACAAAGTTTTGGTAGTAGTTACCCCTCAATATTACCGCTTGAACAAGATTTTTAATAAGACAAACAACACTTTCCACGGTAGACTTTCCAAGCAAGACTTTCATAAAATCAAAAAGCAAGACGCTTCCATTTTCTTCCTTACAATGTAAAGAAATAAACATGAAGATCCCCTCAAGGAATGCATAGGACTATACTCTAAGAAATAGTCCTCCCCTTAAATGTAGCTCAATAATTGATCATGCCAATACTCACCACCAAGTGAGTAAATCTAGAAACATCAAATCCTTTGGTGAGTAAATCAGCTACATTATCATCCGTATGCACCTTGACAACATTAATAAGCCTATGCTCATAACAATCTCGAATTTAAATTGTGCCTAACTGAATATGTTTAACTTTGGAATGATAAACCGATTCTTCACAATGCAAATAGTACTCTCATTATCAATATTGATAGGAGTATTCTAGAAATTGAACCCATAATCCAAGAGTTGATTCTCGTGATCCACAACACTTGTCCACCACAATAGCGCAGTTTAACATATTCCCGCTTCTGATGATGATGTCGCTTCAATTGTTTGCTTTTACACCGCCATGAAACTAATCTTCTTCCAAGATATTGGCATCCACCGTGGTTGATCAGTTCGTCATACTTGTCACCGCATAATCACTATCCAAAAGCTTCCAAGTGAAAAGGCGAATCCGATACCACAACCCAACTTAGGTTGTTGTTTTAAATAACAAAACTTTCTTCACCGCATCCTAGACCTTAGGTGACTTGATATGCACATAAGCAAACAACAAACATGATATCATGATGATGTAATAAGATACATAAGACAACCAATCATGGATTTGTATAACTTGACTTCAACCCGGTTGTCCATCTTCATCCTGCCCAATGAGTTGATTGATTTAATAGGTGTAGTAACAAAGCTTCATGTCATCAAAATTGAACTTTGTATGTCGCTATATACTTTCTTCTTATGAAAATTGCCTTTGACCGCTAACTTGAAGTCCCAAAAGAAAGTTAACTCACCCATTGAACTCATTTAATTCATTCTCAGACGCCTTCTCAAACTCCTGACCATAGATTGTTTGGTAGCTCCAAAGATGATATCATCTACATACACTTGAACTAGCATGATATCCTTCTTATCTCTCTTGATAAATAAGGTCTTATCAATAGCCCTCCCACCATGTTGCAATAAAAGAGATAGCCTTCATACCAAGCTCTAGGTGCTGATGTAGTATAAAGCTTGACAACTTTGTAGACTTTGTTTGGATGTTTAGGATCTTCAAACTAGAGGTTGTTGACATATACTTCCTCCTGTAATTTCATAAAAAGGCACTCTGACATCCATTTGATAAACCCCGAATCCCATATAAGAAGCAAAAGCAAGAAAGATTCTAATTGCTTCTATCCTTGCTACATGAGCAAACACTTCATCATAATCAACTCCTTCTTCTTGTCTATAGCCTTGTGCAACTAACCTGCTTTGTTTTGAACATTCTTTTCATCTCTTGACTCAACACCCATCTCGCATCAATGACCATCTTACCATCAGAAGATCACATAATACCCAAACTTCTTCAAGTCCGATTTGTAGCAGCTTCTTGCATAGCTTCAACCCAACTTTCTTTAGTCAATGCTTGAGCAATATTCTTGGGTACCTCTTGAGAGATAAAACAAGTAAACGTGACATGTTTGATGGTCCTTATGATTCAGCCTATTTTGTTTATAGACAAAGCTAAGTAAAGCATTATGTGGTTTAGTAAAAGCTTTGTGTCTAGTCATCACCCGTATAGGACCAATGATTTGATCAAGAGGGATGATTTTGAATCTTAAGTTTAGAGACGTGGAACTCCATAAGTATCTTCCAAATTAGTAAAATCAAGATCTTCATTGAATCGAGAAATACCTTCATCTTCAAACTCATCATCAGATTCTAATCCGTAGGATGATCATCCAAATCATCCAGTGTACGTAATCGGAAAGCAAAGATTTGGTCAAAAGTATCGGCCCAAGCAATGAGAGTACTCTACAGCTTTTGTTTTTCTTTGCTTCTTCATAAGCTCTTCTTTGATCATCAAGATAAGAATGTGCTACACACCTTGAAGAAGCATCCGATTAAGTTCATCTTGAATAGATTGATCCTAAGCCAATGAGGATTTTGCTCATCAAGATTTCCTCGCTCTGGGTTTAGGTTCTTCATCATGAACAAGATCCGGTCTAATATGGACTCATGAACAATATATTGTAAATCTTCTCCATTGTGCACATGTTGATTTTCTAATGTACATAGTTCATAGAAGGAGTTAAAACTTCAAGATCAAACATCCAATCAGACCTTTTACCCTCTCATTGTCTTAATCTTCTAAAACTCAACATGAAGACAATCTTAAACCTTCTTTGTGACTGTACACTCTAAAGCCCTTAATGTTGTACAATAACCCAATAAATAACCTTCTTCGACTTGCCATCAAATACCTACCATTATCAATTGTATTCAAAATAGTGTTAGGGCATCCAAAAGGCTTCATAAATCGAATGTTGGGTTTGTTGCCCATCAGCAACTTATAAGGTGTCTTCATCTGGGCTTAGTAATCGCCAATTCGCTGTTAGTACATAAGCAGTACTTACAGATTCAACCTAGAATTGAATACGTAGTTGTGAATAACCTGCTAGCATTGTTCTGCCGCTTCAATCAAAGTCCTATTTTTCTTTCAAAACACCATTCTCTCGGTGTGCGTGTTCTTGCAATGTTGAACTCCCTCTTGATTCCTTTGTTTGCACAAAATTCATCCATAAGCTTGTTCTTGAATTCAGTTCCATTGTCACATCTAATACCTCTAACCTTGAGTCTCAATTGGTTTTCAAGTGCTATTATGAGAGTCTGAATAGCATCAAAAGTATCATCTTTAAATCCCAAGAAAAATACCCAACTGAATCTACTGCAATCATCTGTTACAACCAAGCAATACTTTTTCTTTTTTAAACTTGCCACAGAAATAGGTCCAAACAAATCCATGTGTAACAGGTCCAAAGGTTCTTTAATAGTCATCTCCTCAAGCTTCTTGTATGAAGCTTTGTGTTGTTTACCCTTCTTGCACGCCAAACATGAGTGATCATTCTTGTAAGTCTTTGAAGGTAAACCTCTAACTAAATTTCCTTTGACCAGTTTCTTGATATTCTTGAAATTGACATGGCCTAATCTTCTATGACACTGATGTGCTTCTTCAGATGTTGCTTTTGCGACCAGACATGTGGCTCTCCCATAAAAATGAAGACTCTTCATATCTAGACTATACACATCATTGTTTCTTGGTACTCTAAGGACTACCAAGTTATCATCAACATGCTTAAATTCAGGAGAAAGGATGAGACATTCTGTGTCAGTGAATAACACAAGATGTTGTTTATCACAGATTTGAGAGACTGACAATAAGTTGAACTTGAGCTCCTTTACATATCTAACATTTTCAAAATCTATACGCCCCGCTTTAATGGTTCCTTTTCCAATAATTCTTCCTCCATTGGGATCATTCCCAAATGCAACTCTTCCTCCACTGATAGATCTAAAATCAGAGAATCTCGGTCTCCCTGTCATACTTCCAGAGCAAACACTATCTACAATTAAATGATCTTTAAGCTCCTCTTCCTCGGGTTGCCATGCACAAAGATTTAGAGTAGTTATTTTTAGGAACCCAAGCCATTATGACTTGTGTTCCTTCAGTGGAGTTACAAACTCAAATTCTTTGAGTATGTAATTCCCACTATTTTTTAAAACATGATCCAAAATTATCTTTTGATTTTTAGCATGTGGATTTTCAAAAATTTCTGGATTTTCAACAAAACTCTCTTTTACAAGTTCATTCTCTTTTTCTTGTATCACAAAACATCCGATTCACTTTTTGTTGAAAGTAACGTTTGTCCCTCAGAGGACTTTCTCTCTTAACCCATTCGGTTTTAACACTTGGTTCCTGTGATCTAGATCCCCTATGTGAATTGTAATACCTTCTAGGTTGATAGTAATGAGATCTCCTAGGGTTCCTATTCCAAGAGGTTTAGGTGAAAACTGAGCAGTACTTTGAGAAAGTAATGGTCTTGTCTTAGCAGAATCTTGGAAAGTATTGAAGAGTACTGGAGGTTTTGAAAAGGGCCTTCTCTGGTGAGGGTACCTAGGCTCTGGTGGGAAATTGTTGTGATTGAACCTATTTAAATTATTCCAAACTGGTTTGTGCTGTCTAGGTTTCTGATTGGCAGACCTATGCTTTGGAAATTTTCTAAGGTATTCTGAGTGAAATTCACAATCCTTGATTAAAAGAGTAGAACTAAAGCACACAAAACACAGTTTTTGACCATACTCCCAAAGTGACTTCTTCTATGTCTATTACCAAAACTATTTTGCCTTCTAGGTAAATGATTAAACCTGTTTTGACCAAAGTTATCCCAAAAGGTTTGCAGTAAGATCTGTTTTGAAAAGGTTTTCTTGAAGGTATCATTGTGGAGCAGACTTTGAGTTGAAGGTACTCGCTTGATTTTGAACATTGTTTTCAACAGTTTCGGGGTTTGGGGTTTCGCACCTATATTGACCAAATAGCTTTTTCCTAAACTCTAGACTGCCTACCTCCAAAACGAGAAACATCGTGCCTAGGGGTTGATGAATTGGGATGGGGGACTGAATGATAACCATTGTCTTTCTTATACTCGAGGCGCTTTCACTAATTGAATCCTCATTACTAGATGTGTCTACATAATTAATGAGTTCATCATCACTAGTGGTTATATCCTCTAGGTCATCACCAGATTGATTCTCTTCTATGTTATCAAAGTCCATACCAAAACCTAAGCCAGTTCTAATGTAAGCTCTTCTCTGTTTTTGAACATAAGTAACATGTGACAGACCAGATTCTTTCCAAGCATCAAACTTTGCTAACAAATCATCTCTTTCCTTAGTCAATTTCTCAATTTCAGCAATTTTACAATTTAGTTTCCATTTACTTAGTTTTAACTGGTAATCCTGTTGTTTATACTTTTCAGCCCAAGCCATCTCATTATTTTCATGTGTTAATATTTTGGCTTCCATCGACTCTAAGGTTATTTGATAACCATCTACCTCAGACCTAGCCCTAACACAATTATCTCTTTCAATCACATAACTGCCAAGTAATTTTTGATAAAAATCATGACAATTTGAGCATACCTCAGAAATAAGGGGTGAACTTGGTGAAGTAGCCACCATTGCAAGTAGAACAGGATCATCTTCACTCTCCATCCTCCAATCAAATCCTCCAAAACCATCTCCGAATTCCAAAGCAGCATGATCAGCTTCCTCATCAAATGCAGTGCTCCAGTCCAATTCATCTACTGAATCTTCAACTGCTTCTTCCACTGCTACCATACAATAGGTTCCGGTTCATCATCAAACTCAACACTCCAGTCAACCTCTGATAAAATTTCTTGAGCAACCAAGGCTTTTGTTTCAGTAATAGGAATTTCTTTAAGCTCCAGCTTTGGTTTCTCAGCTATCCTGTTTGCTTGATACTTAGCAAATCTGCAGCCCCTTGCAAAGTGTCCCCTGCCTTTGACAATTGAAGCATTCAATTTTGGATTTGTCAAAAGTGATTCCCTGTTTTGGTTTGAAGTTAATGTTCTTCCTTCTGCTTCTTCATGTACTTCTTGATCCTTGCAGTGATCATTGCAACTTGCCACCTGATATCAATTTTTTCTAAAGCATCCTCTTCAATCTGTGAGAGATCTTCTTCATAAGTTACAGGTAAAGAAGCTTGCTGTGCAAAGAAAGAGCATACAACTTCATCTGACTGCATGGTAGTATTTGGTGGGGCTTGCTGAGCATAGGTGGGGGGAGTGTAAACAGCAGTACTTTGAGCAATAGTACTTTGAGGAGGAGAAGCAGTACTTTTAGTAGAAGTACTGCCCCTCTTTTCAGATGACACAAAAGCAATACTGTGAGACTTTGAGCTTGATTGGCCATTCGTCTCATGCTCATACACCTTCAGATGATTGTAGAGATCATCAAAATCCATGGTGTCCAATCCAGGTTGTCCTCTGATCATTGTAGCTATCACATGCCATGTAGATGGAAAACTCCTTAAGAACTTCAGATTGGCATCTTCAACAAATACTTCTGGCTTGTATAACTCCAAAATGTTGAGGAGATTTTGAAATCTATCATATGCAGCATCAAGACTCTCTCTTTCACCAACAGTGAAAGTTTCAAACTGTTGCTTCAACAGATTTCTGTGCATCTTCTTAGAAGCTTCATTCCCTCTAAATCTTGTCTTGAGAGCAGCCCAGAGCTGCTTTGCATCTTTAGCATCATGAAACTTCAGTAGATGTCCATCAGGTATAGCAGATAAGAGTATGTTAAGAGCCTTCTCTTGATTCCTTATGGTAGCTACTGGTAAGACTGGTTTGGGTGGTTTAGGTTGTCCAGCAATCTCCACAGGTTCTGGAACTACTTCATTACCATTGACAATTACATTCCATAGTGCATGGCCTGTAATGGCAATGTACTACCTCATCTTCATACACCATTGGTCGTATTCTACCTTCTTGATGATTGGAATTCTGAGTGAGGTGATTGATGGTAGTGGAACAGCTTCAGGCGACATCTTTAGGTTTTGTTGATGATAACGCTCAGATTATGCATGTTTTTAGTAGCGTTATGTGTGCTTTTATATCTGTTATTTGGTTATATTTGCGTGATTATAGTATTTAAACGCATCAAAATATGTTTGCCTAGTGTTTATAACCAAGTGCAGGGAAACGGAAGGAAAATAAAGAAATGTTCAACAAAACGAAGATTCCCGTTTCAGTAAGTCTAAATCAGTATCTCAAGGACCTTTAAAGACCATAGTGATTGAAGAACCAAGTTCTACAAGACAAAGTGAAGAAGAGATCAAGTTTCCGTTACTCAGAGAATCCAACCGGATCGGTTGGAAAACGGCAAGAAACAACATCATGACCATCACCAACCGATCGGTCGCAACCCGCAACCGGATCGGTTTGCCAGTTCTGTAGGAGACCAACCGGATCGGTTGGTCGTATGACCGATCCGGTTGGAGAAGCTGCATCTGCCAATCTTCATCACTAAGTTTCCCCTTTGCATCCAAACGATTCTAGGTCCTTCTCTTGGTGTATTCTAGTCCCTTCCTTACTCCTTGGAGGCCAAGTTCAGCAATTAATACCCTAGGCCTTGTAATTAGTATAAATAGAGGCTAATTGTGAGCATAAGAGACACACCTCAAATACAAATCTCTCTACTCATCAAACAAAGCCTTAAACTCTGAAAATTCGTCCTTAGAAGTCCAGAGAAGTTTGGAGTTCCAGTAGTTCCACATTTGGAAGCTAAATCACCAAGAAGTCCACCTCAATAATTTGGGAATCATTACTTCATCATTTGCAATCTTATTCCAAGCATTGTAAGACTTTTAATCATGTTTTCTAATGTTCAAAGTTCTGAGTTTATGTTCTTTTTTGCTATGAGTGGCTAGTTTCTTTATACACTTGCTTAAATGATGTTGATTATCATATGATTAGTTAGTGATTGTGTTAACATGTTTTAATTCAATTTCAAGTTGATTCTAAGATCCAATTGTGCTAAAGTTTCATAGTGACATTTGTTAATCAAGTTTGGCTAATTGATAGTAATTGTTGGGGTCGAAAGAACTTATTGTTATTCAACTAGTCATAATCATTTTGTCTATGGATGATTGTTTTTACCCACTATTCTTGATTACACAAAGGAACTAAGGTGTGATTGTAATAGAAACGCTTTTTGATTATCAAATTGGATTGGTTGGAAACATCTAAATGGTCGTAAGATTACTTGTTGAGAATCAATTGTAGCCTTTTGTCTATGATCGGTTACCTTTTGTATTGACCATTTCTTAAGCAATTTTATGAACAAGTGGATGTTTTTGTGTTTAAGTTTATGTATGTAGACTTATGAAACTTGAATTGATCTTGAATTGATTGGTTAAACTTAATGCTTGTTTTTATAAACTAAACTCTTGATCATGGTTTAACTTTTAAGAACAATAGATTAGTAAACCACCTAATTATCATAAACAACTTGTTAAGAGGTTAACACAATCACATTAATCTATGATATGAAACTAGTTTAAGCAAGTGTAGTTTTTAATCATCTGAAATTCGTTATATCTATTTGTTTTATTATATGTTTTGGATAGACTCCGTTAATTCAAACTTGTGTTTAGATTCACTCAAATCCCTGCGAACGATCCCGACTTACCTTCATAATCTTGCTATAACGGACGAGTATACTTGCTCGTATGTGTTATTGGTAATATTGGTAATTCACCTTTTATAAATTTAAAACTTGCACCAACCGAGCACATCAGTTGTAGTAGGGTTTTAAGGTTTCTTCTTAGTCAGAGTTTCCACACAAGCTTTGATACCACTTGTTGGATCGATGTACTCTAACCAAACTAACTTAAATAGCTTGTTAAGGTTTAATAAGCTCGGATAAATCCTAAGTTATTAACAATGAAACACTGAGCAAACTCTATTAAGTATGCGGAATTTACTTAACAAAGCTAAGAAGAATAACTTTAACTTAGAACGATTTTATTAATAACTCTAACTCTGCTTATTATGCAGACTCTTTATCAAATCTAATAATATCGAACTTCTCTAAAACTCTAATAATGTCACGTACATCTAATGCCAATCTAGGGATCCTTTTATAGGCTCAAGGATAACCCTAGTCGGTTTACAATTTGTATCCTTGTACGACAAACAAACTAATAAAGAGTATTCTAGAATTACAAAGCTTTCCATAAACGAATATAACAGTTCTTTTAGCCGTGCAGTACTTTGACTTCTTCTTTAGCAGTACTTTGACTTTTTCCAGTACTTTGTCATTCTTCAAAGACTTTAACTCTTCAGTACTTTAACTTTTTGTATCCCAACACAAATTACTCCTGAAAGGAAATAAGAAGGATAAGGACTATTCTAATAATATTTTAAGCATAATATGTAATAAAGGGGGAAATTAACAGTTGATATATCAGGACTATTTGATGTTATTAAGGTGTTTCTTGAGGATGGGCCGTACGTTGATTGATGTTTTCGAAGGAGAGATTACGTTATGAGTGAATAAATAAGCCGTCACGTTCAATATTAATCAAATGTCGAGATACTCCTCTAACTACGATGATACTTCCGTCAATCGAATCGATGTTATTGATATTGCTATGAAAGAGTATGCTCAAGAGATTCTTGGTTTTTCAAACAATTCTAAGAGTGGCAATCCCACTCCTTCTTTTGATATTATGGAACCGTCTTCTAAACCAATCATTTTTTACTCTTCCCCTTCCTTCACTCCATTTGAGGGAAGTGAATTCGTCTTGGAAGAGATCGAGGCTTATTTAAAAAACGACTAAATTTCACCAAAAATTGAAAATGCTAATGGTGATCCAGAGGCAGATATTCTTTTGATTGAAAAAATGCTTAATGAAGACCCGTCACCGTCACTGTAACACCCCCAATTCCGTGATACGCAGCGGAATTCAAGCTGGGTGTTACTTCATGGCACAACAGTTATATCAATAGAAAACGAACCCTAAATTGAGTCGTTTTAAAAGATGTATCATTCGATTTATATAAATATCAGAGTTTACAAAATGAGGTCCCAGTGGTTTTACAATTTATTAAATAAGTTTTCGAATGATAATATAACCTTCCTGAGTATCCGTGCCATCCTCGTAAATTATGAACCTGGGATAAACATGCTAAAAAGTGTCAACACAAATGTTGGTGAGTTCATAGAGTTTATGATTAAACAGTTGATTTCAATAGTTTTGAGTTTGAGTGACAATAGTAATAAATACAGATATCGATAAAATAAGTAGTGGGCTACATTGTTATTCACCCATAGTTTGTTTGTTTAGTAATCAGTTGAACACACGTTTCAAGGTTGGGTCATGTTGTTGTACCCATAAATTCAGTAGTTGCAGCATTTGTATCATTGCAACACAGTATATATTGCCTTAAGTCTCATGAACGCAAACCTTAACACGAACGCGTCATAATAATGACGTAAGTTACAAACATCATAATAATGATGTGAGAAACAATGCCCTCTGGTAGGAGTTTGCCATTCTCCTAGTATTCTCAAATAAAGTGCATTTGGTTACCTATCCGGCCAACACAAATGGGGCGTCAACTGCCAATAGATCTATTCACTATATTCGCGTTCACTCGCATGTGATTAATGGTTCATGATATGAGGGACTTTTAGTGGCAGGTGTAAGTAACTTAAGCAATAGCAATCAGGTGTAGGTGTAGCAAGAAAAATACTTGTGTTCGGGTTTGTAGCATGTATCTCCCCACGAGTTTGAAAAACAAGTAAAAAGTGGGACTATGAACTCACAGTAATATGTAAAAGTTTTTAGAGTACTTATAAAACTAAAAACGGTTAGTTAAGCATGTATCTCCCCCAAAAATAGAATAAAACAATTGAAAATGGTGCTATGAAACTCACAGTAATTCATAAGAGTTTAAAATAAATGTAAAAATATAAAGCAATATTTGAGCATTTATCTCCCCAAAAACGTTCAAAATAAGGAAAAGAGGGGCTATGACTCACCTCGATGTTACAGTAGTCTGGATGGAAAACAAATTAAGTAATGTGAACAAACTGCTCCGACTCTCGACCTGAGTTGGTAAGTCATGTTTTTAGTATTCAAGTTCAAGTTTATGTGATAATGATGCTTTATCGTTAGTTAGGTAATATGAAATCTCTTCAAAAATCAATTATACTTATCTTTCTTATTTTTATGGCTCGGATGATGGATATTAAATTTTATCGAAACCCAAGTTGTTAACTATTTTATGTTTCCAAAATGTTAAAATTTACAATTTTAAATATTTACAGTTTTTACCCTTGCACTTTCAAAAATGACACTTTAAACCCTCAACTATGGGTTTTTGACAAAATCAGCCCTTGTATTACTAACTTTGAAGAAATTACATTTTTAGCCCAAGAAAACTTTATCTTTCAAAAATTACAATTTTTATACTTGTATTTCTATAAGAAAATTTTAATTGTTTTAGACCTAAATTGCCAAAAGTGCGGGTAAATATAAGCGAGTCCTTAAAAGGTTTTTACTACATTCTTGATCCCTTCAAGAGCTTGTCCGGTGGTATTTCTAATGGTTCAAACTAGAAGTCTTAAGCTCTTACGGTTTGGTCGCAATGATTTCTCAAAGTAGGGGGGGCCTTTTGTTGGTTTTGGGCGATAACAGGGCCAAACGAGGACATATTTTACACGAGGCAAGCTAGTGTTTTTACAATGAATTTGACCCTTTAAATACTTTGCTGTAAGCTCTTCTAAATGGTATAGGTCTCATATCCTAGTCATCTTGGGTTAGGGAGAAGCAAGTCCGTGAACATGGCCACTTGGCCAAGACGCGTTTTAAGGAAATTTCATTTTTGACTCATTAACTATTACGGTGTCACCTAGGGACATTGTAATAGGTCAATTAACTCTTTTTAAGTCATTATCCAACATTCTATAACTCCTACGACTAAAATTTAGTAAAGTGCACGCAAGGCCTTTTTATGAAAAGTCCGCGAGTCACCTACTTTGTGGTTGATTTTAAAGGAGACTATAAGTGCTTTTAAAGACATTATTGGGGCGTTAAAATCCTTGCAGCGATCCCTTTAAAACGGTGTAAATCTCATACTTTCCAACCCTTTAATTAGCAAGATATTAATGATAGAAAATGGCTACTTAGGCTAATCTTGCCAAATTGAAATTCTTGTTTTTTAACCATAAAACTTTATATCTTTTGTATGAAACCTTTTGAAATGTTGTTTAACTCATTTCTAATGTTTCTAAGATAGTTCATAATCAAATTTATCAAAAATTCTGAGTTTTTCCCATATACCTGTTGTAAAGTACTTTTGGGTGTTTAGGACTTTTGGCCCAAATGAAGTGTTGTTTTTAAGCATGACGACTAGGATTTTCAACCGGGTTATGGGGGCATTCTAGAGTGTCCTAGGTGGTGTTTACAACGGTACTTTGGTTGACCCTAATACCTTTGACATGATGTAAATAAATGGGGCGCAAGTAGGGGGTGTTGGGCTGTTTTTGTAACATATATATAACAGCTGTTGGAATTTTTATTAAATTATGACTTCTTTATGCGTTTTATAAACCCGTGCACCTGTGTTTGTTTAGAAAACGTCGTTTCGAACAACTTTCGTGTTTTAACTTTTTCATGAAACGGACCAGAAATGCCTCGTTTCGCTTGCCCGACCCTTCTGTCCACAGAAAGTTTCGGACAGATTTTTGGTAACTTCATTTGCTCATAACTTTTGATTCGTGTACTCGTTTTAAGTGATTAAAATTACTACGTTTTCCTTATAAAATCCATTTTAACAGTATGCAGTTGATATTAAAAGTTAAAACGAAATATGATGAGTTTAATAGACTTACATGCTTGGGATTTGACAAGAACCAAAATGAGACCAAATGGATTTCTAAGTTGAACAAGACTTCTTCCTTCCTCCTAGGCTTTCCTATGCTCTTCCTTGGCTGCTACTAAGACCTCAAAATCAAAGAGTGCTGAGTGTGGGTGTTGTTTTATGGTGTGTGTGATGGATGAGAATTGAGGAGGGGGAGGGGCGTATATATATATGTGTGGGAGTGCATGTATTCACAAGATGCTAAGTCACTTTGTCTAGAAAAAGAGAGGACAAGGTGATGTGTTGCCTGATATTTGGAGGGTGCATGTGGTCTTAGGGAGACAAGGAATGGTGTGGTAAATCCCTAGCCAAAGGTTTTACCCACAACCTTTGACCTTGGTAAAATCTCAAGGTAACAAGATGATGTGTTCATCTATGGTGCAAGTAACTAATTGTGGTTAAGGTAATTACATGTAGTATATGGTAAATGTCTAGTTCAATTTTAACTAAGGTAACATGGGGGGGGGGGGCGTTAGGCTTAGGGGGTAGTACCTAAGGCTTAGTGTTTTGTACATGGAGTCTAGGTGAAGTAGTAACTTGGTTTTAGGGCTTAGGTGAAGTTAGTTTATGTATTTAATATTAATCTTAGGTTAATGTAGCTTATGTATATTAAATAAGTAACCTTTATGCATAGGATACTTGTACCACAAGCATTAGAGAGTTGTACATTAGGTTTGAAAATTTAGGAAAGTCAATTTTAATGGCTTGTGCAATATAGGTTTGTATCATGTGCATTAAGGTAGGTACATTGAGGTTTATAATGTGATTTTATATAAACATTAAGCTTTATGCATTAAGGACTTGTACCCATGCTTAAAAGACTTGTACTCTAGGTACAAAATGTTGTACTTTAGTATCTATGATTTAGTTTCGTAAAATCATAGTTATAATAAATTAGGGTTTCGTGTAAATTCTAATAAATGGCTAACGTTTAGTTCGAAAGTTTAATAATTGTACTTTAACGAAATAACGTAAAGTGGTAAATAAAAGTTGAAAACTTTAATAGTTATACATATAAAGATGCTTATGTTTATTAAAGATGTGAGTTTCATCACATTGGCTAGTTGTTGTGATCAAATAAAAGGATATCGTTTCTTAAAAAAAAAATTTGGACGTAGAAAATGGATAAGTATTCTTTCGTTAGAATATTATATTAGTTTAATACGATGTGAAATTTACCGGTGGTTACAGTCACTGCCTCCGGCGGAATTTAATATTGAAGAGATTAAAGAAATCGAGCCGTCTACTAATCCTTCGGAACCCGAGTTCAAGGATTTACCTCCTCATCTTGAATATGATTTATTGGAAAAACCCGATAAATTTCCCGTTATCACTGCTAAAGACCTTAAAGATGAGGAGAAGACCCAACTTTTGGCCGTTCTTAAAAAGCAAAAAAGTGCCATCGCTTGGTAGATCTCCGATATTAAGGGCATAAACCCTCGTTTTTGTACACACAAGATTTTGATGGAAGAAGATTTAAAACCCGTAATTCAACAACAATGAAGAGTTAACCCAAAAATCCATGAAGTTATCAAGAAGGAAGTTCTCAAACTCCTCGATGCCGGAGTGATTTATCCAATCTCCGATAGCTCATGGGTTAGCCCTATACATTGTGTTCCAAAAAAGGGTGGAATGACCGTCATCTCTAACGAAGAAAATGAGTTAATTCCCATATACCTCATCACCGGATGGAGGTGCGCATTGATTATCGAAATGCGGCTAGAAAAAACCATTTCCCGCTCCCATTTATGGATCAAATGCTCGAGCGATTAGCGGGAAATGAGTACTATTGTTTTCTTGATGGATTTTCCAGCTACTTTCAAATCCATATCAATCCACAAGACCAAGATAAAATCACGTTTACTTTCCCTTATGGAACGTTTGCCTAACGAAGTATACGTTTCGGCTTATGCAATGCTCCCGGCACGTTCCAAAGGTGCATGATGGTTATTTTTCAATACATGATAGAGAACACGATTCAGATGTTTATGGATGATTTTTGGGTATACAAAGACTCTTTTACGTCTTGCCTCTCCCATTTAGGCCACATGCTTAAGCGGTGTGAAGACACCAACTTGGTCTTAAATTAGGAGAAGTGCCACTTTATGGTCAAAGAGGTCATTGTCCTCAGCCACAAAATTTCTATGTCCGAGATTGAGGTCGATAGAGCTAAATTTGATGTAATCGCAAAGCTACCACATCCCACAACCATCAAAGGAAATCATAGCTTCCTTGGTCATGATGGCTTCTACCGATGTTTCATTCAAAATTTTTCTAAGATTGCCTGGCCAATGACCCACTTACTTGAAAACGATACTCTATTCATCTTTTCCAATGAATGTATTGAAGATTTTTATATCCTTAAAAAGAATTTAACCGAAGCACCAATTTTAGTTTCCCCCGATTGGGACTTGCCCTTTGAGCTCATGTGCGACGCTAGTGATTATGCCATCGGGGCAGTCTTGGGGCAACGGAAGACTAAGTACTTTCAACCAATACACTATGCGAGTAAGACATTGATCGAAGCCCAATGCCATTATATGACCACTGAAAAAGAATTATTAGCCGTCGTTTATGCTTTTGAAAAAATTCGACCGTATCTTGTCTTATCTAGGACCATAGTGTATACCGACCATTCGGCACTCAAGTATCTCTTTGCCAAACAAGATTCTAACCCGATATTACTTCGGTGGCTTCTCCTCCTTCAAACTTTTTATGTCACCATTCGTGATAAAGAAGGAGCGGAGAACCTCGCCGCCGATCATTATCAAGATTAGAGAATCCCCATCAAAGTGTTCTTGAGAAAAAGGAGATTACAGAAACATTTCCTCTCGAGACACTTGGGAGGATTTCGGCTAAAAAAGATGCATGTACCCCATGGTTTGCTGTGACAACTCGTAATTTCAGGACATTTCTCAAACTTTGAAAATTTCACTATTCATCTCGGGAATTTACTATTCACTGGTTACTATTCATCATTTTCGAAGTCGATTTGATATTTTGAAAGGGTATTTCAAAATTTTACTATTCACGAAACACTATTCATTCCCGGAGAAGATCACTATTCATGAGTCACTCTTAATCATTTTTCGTAAACTAGGTTTACGAGTATCAAATACGCGAAACCTGGAGGGTTAAGCTGCGTATTCATGGAATATCATCAAGGACATTTCATATAGACTAGATTTAGTGTACATATCATCAATAACATCATTTCATTTCGGTTCATGCATAGATTTGCATTTTTCATTAAACGTTTATTTATTTATTAAATAAACGCTATCGCACGATCATTTATTTTGAATAATTGATCCGACACGTCCAACAATTGTTTCAAATATATTTTTATACTCATTTTAATGCTATAAAAATTATATTTTTAGTTTACCCGATCTTTTAAATTTAATTTTTATATACATTGTTATATACATATGATGTGCTACGTGTGGTGCAGGTTTTAAAAATTTATAAACATGATTTAACCGTCTAACCTATTAACACATACAAGCAAGTATACTCGTCCGTGATAGCAAAGTTTGGTAAGTCGAGATCGTCTCAAGGGATTTTTTTGATTGAAATTTTTTTTGATGAAAAGATTCCAACAAGAAAGCTTGTCAAGGCTCCCTCAATAGTTATGTTATAGCGAAATTCAATAATAAGAAATATATATACTTGTGTGTAGTCCATAATCAATCAAAAATAGTGTTCATGAAGGTTTGGTGTATACTCTTGATGTGATGCACAAATCATAAGCAAATGATCCCCCAACCATGGTATATGTTTGTAAAAATCATTCTAAGAACAAAAACATTTAGGTAATCCTTTCGGTCCTTATCCCAATGATTATCCTTTAGAAATCCCATTTATTTGCAACATGTTCTAATTAAATTTGTTCTTACGAATCTTTCAACCCTTTCGTGATGAACATGTTCCTAGTCTTGTTTTAATAAGCAAACATGGTGGTTGTCAATCACCATATCCCCATACTAGTTTGTCACTCAACTTTTTGGAATAAAACACAAGAGAAATCCTTTCGGTCCTTTTTCTTAAAACATGTTTTATCAACAAATCAAACCAAGACTAGTATTTTTCCAACAAACTCATTTAAACAAGATCATATATACATGCATCACATTTTGAGAACACTAATATGATTAACTACATCCCAACACACAAGTATATCCCAAAACTACTGCATGATAGTAATAATAATAACTAAACACAAATCATAACAAAGTAACTCAAATAATTCAAGAGAATAGAAATCCATAACAAAGTTCATAGAATACCTAAACTTTTGTGATTACAAGAATTAGAATTCGTGGATTGTAGCAACCACGTGCCTCCAATCACCTAGATTCACCGTTTAACTCCAAACTACCAAAACGATGGATGGGAATTGTTCCCTCCTTGCTTCTGGACGTTTTACAGCAGGTACTAGACTTCTGGGCTTGATAAAAATGATTGGTATTAGTTTTTAAGTAAACTAATAAACTTTTGGTTGTGTCACACCTAGTAAACTAGGACTAGGTGCATTATATAGCCTCAAATGCTTGCTCAACTGATAAAAAACGTTCCCAACAAGTTATTATCAAGAAATGATCCAACTCCAATGATTATGGGGAGTTAAGGCAACAATAAATGCAACTTTGTGTAACTGCAGTGTATGAAGCCGGATCCGGTTACGGGTTGTGACCGGACGGCTGGGTAATGCTATTTTGACTTTTTGTTGACTTTCTGCTTATACGCTTCATTCTTTGCTTTCGCTGATGATTCCCAAGGTAAAACTTGATCTTCCCTTGCTATAGATACTTAGAAATCATTATGCTTCCCAATAATTGAGTCCAAAAGCTTCCTTGCTCGACTCCCTTCTTCAGAATCTTCCAAATGTGCATAAAAACTTCATTTTTTCATCATTCGTGATACTTGGCTACAAATACATACACAATACGCATCTTTTGCACTTTTGCAACAGTTATGAGTAAATATAGCCGATTATCATGCACAAAACTAACAATAATGCTACTAAAAACATGTTCATTTTAGGCGTTATCAAATTCCCCCACACTTAAGCTCTACTCGCCCTCGAGTAGGTCTAACATTTGCAAAGATTCATTTCAATGGTCTCGACACCATGGTTCCAAAAATGTAACAATCATCCCAAAAGAGATAATCATTGTTTTGCTTTTAATATGTGAAAAACTTTAAAAATTAACCAAACACTTTAGATAACAAAACTAGAACACCTCACGAATGATTTTAAGAATTCACTCAACACTCAAATGATGGGTATATGTAAATCACTCATGCCTAGTCATGATCAATGCTTCTTACCATAAGCTTGTACAAGTATCAAAACAAAGAAAATAAATTCATCAAAGAGGGCTTTTATTAGGGTTATATCGTTAAGGCTAAGGGTTCATAAAGGTATGGATAAGACATGGGATGGTTTATGAAATTGGTGTTAAAAGAAAATAAAGTCAAGTCTAAACCTCCATGTTGCTAGCCATCATACAAACCACAATCCCGTAAATGATTATTTCACCTCTTCAATTATCGATCTCCGCAAATATGTATAATTCAATTTAGCTCATTGGCTAATCAATATCCTCCATATAGCACATTGGCTATAACCATATCTTTTTTTTTTCATAACAAAGTTTCCCCACACTTAGTGTAAGCATACACCACAAAAGAAAATCGAGAAAGACGTCTCCTTCATCTATGATAGATAATGGTACATACTACAAACAAAGTGTAGCTTCTTCATAATCATAAAAAACAATCCAACATTCCAAACAACTAGCAACAAACCATTAGACATGACAAGGGTTGGCTAAAGTTTAAAGTGTAAAATATTTTTGTATTTTTCTGGATGTAACAAACGAAAAGGATGGCTCAAAGGGTGTAACTAAGGGTATCTAGTGCTAAAGATGAGCACTAACAAATGGGTCCATATAAAGGTGGTTAACTAACCGATGTGGTTAGCTAATATATCATTAGATGTAAAATGGAAGGCCATTTGGGTTAAATCCTAAGATGCCTCTTATCATTTGAACATATTTATATCACTCGAAAGTGATTTTAACCGCAATGTATAACTAGTACAAGTTCTAGAATCGACATAATCACCGACACACTCATAGCAAATATAAAAAAAAAAAGATGTGTTTTATACAAAAAGAAACCTCACAATTAAGTGGAAAAAGGCTATTATGTATGCTAGAAAATGCTACCGAATCCAAAATGAATTACTTCCGTAATTTGGTTCAAATCCAAAATTTTTGAAAAACCTCATTTTACCATTGAAATTCCCAAGTTATTTTTTAATATTTATCAATAATGTGTGAAAATAACTAGACCATCGAGGGCGAATTCCTTCTAATCACTTGCATCCAAAAGTTATCTAAAAATTAAAAATGCATATCATTTTTCCTATTTTCTTCCCTCCCCCATACTTAAGTTTTGCATTGTCCTCAATGTAATAAAATGAACTTCAAAGTAAAGAAAATGGGAAAAAGAAATAGTTAAAAGATACCACGGGATAGAATATGCAATACGCATATTAGTCATAAGAAAGCATGTGAGTTATACAACTCCAAATAATTGACCATCAATAAGCTTTCAACACATCCATCCTGCAAACAAAAACTGCAAAACACAATACACAAACAAAACAAAACAAAACAAATGCTACTAAAAACAAAATAAAACCAAGCAAAACATAATAATCATCCTAAAGAAATAGTTTAAAGAGATAGAAATAACATTGTTTAAGACATCATAACCATTGTCTTTGAAACCATCATTCACGAATGATCCACAATCACTCGTCGTCCTCACTCATATCGTCTCCTTCCTCATCATCATACTCATCATCATCACTTTCAGTTACGTAGACTTCGTCTATAATCTCCGAACGAACTCTCATCTTCTTCTTCTTTCCTTCAACTCCTGATGACGATCCTCCAGCATCGTAGCTTGCTCCACCAACCTTAGGTAATTGACCATATGGGGGTATTGGATTAGGAAATGGTACGTACCCAGGATATGGATACGGATAGGGTCCAGGATAAGAAGTGTAAGGAAAAGGATATGGTGGAACATTGGGTGGATT
Organism: Chrysanthemum makinoi; assembly: GCA_910596185.1. Lineage (NCBI taxonomy): Eukaryota > Viridiplantae > Streptophyta > Magnoliopsida > Asterales > Asteraceae > Chrysanthemum > Chrysanthemum makinoi. Next base: position 13,171,155 of record OU343216.1, on the reverse strand, counting down.
GTAGGGTGGTAACTCATAATCGGCGTCACGAGCCATGTGTTGAAATATAGGCATTGAATAATCATTGATGTAGTTGTTTCTTAACATCATCGAGTCTCTCCACACATCCCTACATTGAATCTCATTTAAATGTTGGTTCCACTCTCCCCAACCTGAATCAAATCTACTGGACGTACCTGCTTGCACGTTCTCCATTGGTATACTCTCCTGTTGTTGTGGTTGTTGTTGTTGTTGTTGTTGTTGTTGTTGAGGCTCAATCCATAACTCCAAGGTTTTCAATCTCCTATTCAAAGCGTTCCCAAAACCTTGTGCAGTCCACGTATCACTATACTTTGGCTCTTCACACTTAGCCAATTCCTCATCAACATAATACCCAAGATTCTTTGCTAACTTCGTCACAAAATGTCCTCCACAAATGTTGCTATTGCTCTTGATTCCCGGGGCCCTCCTAGACAAATACTCGGCTATCTTCCAAACTGCATTATCGTCCTTAGTTTCTTCCAATAACATCATAATCCATAAGTCCGGTTTCTGACATTTGTCCCTACTTCCAAACCTATTAAACGGCCCGGTCACTATCAACTTGTGAAGTATCCTTATTAATGGATTCCTGATGGTAGAGGCATTCCTCCTAGCGCAAGAAGGATCTCCCACTCGATTCCAATAAGCGGGAATACTAGGATAGTCTTTTTTCAAACCTCCTAAGCCTCGAAAAATGAGCTTCAAACAACCGATGATTAACCTCATGTGGCTCATACAAACCAAGAGCCACGCCAAAAGCCGGCAAAGTGTAAGCATGATCCCTTCCACAAAGCCTAAACCAAACACAAAATTCTTTCATCAAGTTCCGAACATTCACCTTTCTTTCAAAATACATGGTTGAAAAGAACTCCATACACCATTCTCGATAGACCTCTTCATTGACGCTAAATGATCTTTCCCATGACAAATCATTGAACGAATCACCATCCCCTGAATACACATAAGATGTCCGCATCATTCCTCTCAACTCATCTTCACAATCACACTCCGCAAATAAATCCCAATCAATCACCCTCGGAACCAAACATGTCCTATGTTGCAATTTTGATAACCTTTCTTGGAAAGCATGTTTCTCCCCATCGGTGAGATCTTTGAACTTTAAGTTGGCATTTGCTTCCGTCTTCAAGCTATACTTGACTATCTTATTCTCGTTCCTTTGAGGGTTCATTGGAATCGCCTCCTCGCTTGAGCTACCTACAACAATTCTCTGTAGAAATCATAAATATAAGACCATATAAGAGTGTTAGAACAAACAAGAAGGTTCATGGAACCCTCTAAGATCCACTTCAAAATTTCAAAAATTTCCAACACAGAAACCGTAACCGGATTCGGTTGCAGAGCAGCCGAATCGGTTACTCTATTGACCAAATCCAACCGTTCGGTTGCAATGCGCAACCGGATCGGTTATGCAGTCTGCATAAGGCTTTTGCCTTTAAAACCCTTATTCACTCGAATTTCTAAGTCCAATCCACTCCTAGATCGCATTCTATCATCCTCAATGATTTCTACATCCTTGAATTACTCTAAATTCGCTTTCCAAACCTCAAGTCATTACTCATTCATCATCTTAGAACTCAACTTGATAAAACCTATATCCTCCAATCATAAGTTCTAATCAATAATGTGGCATCTATTACTCACAAAAACACATCATCTACCATTAGGAATCACCAATTGCATCTTAACTTGATCCACCTTCACAACTTAATCAAATCCGAAAATTCAATCATCTAGTACTCATTCCATGGTAAATCAATCACTATAATTCTTTTTGCAATGCATTCCTATAACAATTACCCACTCAATCCAAAAATGTTACAACTTAATTCGAATTATAACAAAAACCCCCAAATTAGTGACCTAATATGCAATTCGAATCAAATGTTCTAATTAAACCTTAATTGAGTTAATTGAATGTAGATGCTTACTTGTTTGGGTGCCATGATGTCTTCCTACAACTTAAACAATCTTCAATTAGCTTCTCTTGGACGAATTTTACAAAACCCAGCTGGGAATTAGTGTGTGTGTGTGTTTTCCTGGAAAAGTGAATTTTTGTATATATACTTGTATGCAACCGGTTCAGTCATGGACACAACCGTTTCGGTATGCATTTTGCCAAATTTTGCATTTTTCTATGTTACTTAGGCATTTACCTTCCAAGCAACAAAATTTTTTACTCAAAAATCCTGTTTAAAGATTCACACAACATTCATCCACCATTTGGAAATTTCAACAATCATCCAATCTTAAAACTCAAATCATCATTCTCATGAACTAAACCAAAACTCAACTAAAACTTATAGTCATAATGCATTAACCAAACTACCTCAATCATAGAAATAAAAATGAAAGTAAAAATGAAATAAGAAATAAAAATCCTAAATGCATCAAATCAAAAAGAAATAAATAGTTCATGAAGTCCAAGCAAATAATTTCTTGTTTATTACGGTCCCTTGTCTTCTCCTTAGAATTCCTCAAAATACTCTTGTCTTAGGATGTCCTCGCTTTGAAATTTTCCGGTTAACTCACGGTAGGTTTCAAAAGTTTTGAACTTCCTCATGAATCTTCTTCCGTCCGGACAAAGTATATCGAACATAACATGCCAATCTCCATCTCCAGCTTGTCTCTTGTAAATACCCGACCCTTCGGGTTTCCACTCTAAATTCTTAAGTTGCACCGGTAAAGAACCTAAAAAGTCGGTCAACTTCTTGTAGACTAGTATGTTTTTGAATGGGTTATAGAAAGCTTCTACCGCCAATGCACGTTCCATTTCGTCCTCTATATCAAAATAAGGCGGAGCTAATGGTCCAAACATTGGGTTTCCTTGGTTATCACGTCCCACTTCAAAACACGTCAAATCATCATTTGCTTCCATGAACTCCAAATCCTCCATAAATTCCAAAGTTGGGCCTCTTGGTTTCGGATAGTATGTTTGCTTTGAAATACCATCATCAATAGTCATAGTGCCTCTTCCCATGTCTATAATTGCACCACAAGTTCGAAGAAATTGTCTCCCCAATAGTAGTGGTAAACTTTTGTCCACCGGAATATCTAGGACAAGAAAATCGGCCAAATACGGTTGATAGCCAATTTGCACTCTCACATTCTTCACCTCTCCCATTGCTTTGGCTTGAGAATTATCCGCCATAGTAAGCTTCGAATGATTAGGTTGTGGATTACTTAGACCTAAAGTCATAAACAATGGATAGGGCATCACATTAACACTTGACCCCGTATCGGCTAAAGCATAAACTGGTGTAGTCCCATTCACTTTTATTGGTAACACAAAATTTCCCGGATCCTTTTCCTTCCTTGGCATGCCTCTAAACAAAATTCGATCTCGCTCCTCCCCCGTTAGATTCTTATCTTCCAATCTAGCCCTCGCTAGCATTACCGCATCCAATTTCTTTCGGTAGAGCACATAATCTTGGAGTACCTCTATCACCGGTTTCTTTTCATTTAGCTCAAGAAACTTTTGTTCTAGGTTTTCTAAAATAGCTTCTTTTTGTTTGTCGGTTAAGGGTTTGAAAGTGTTTGTAGTGGGAGGTGATGATGGTGTGTAATCATTTTTGGTGGTGGTTGTTGGGGTTAGTTTGTTTGATGAAGTTTTCTTCCGGTTTGCTTTCCCCATTTTAACTACCTCCACATCTTTCTCCTCCATGTTGGCACATACTTCCACTAACATTTCGTTTACTCCTTTTCCTTCTTCCAAATGAGTTATATTAATCCTCATTTCTCCCAATGCAAAATCAAGCTTACACTTGGTAGTTACAAGAAAATCCCTACCAAAACACACATTGGGTTCATCTGAATTCCCTTCTTCTAACACAACAAAATCTGTTTCAAAAATGTGACCATGAATATTGACTTTAAGATTTTTAACCATCCTTCTTCCATATGCTTCATAGTCCAAACGTACATGACCAATTTCGTCAAGAACCTTCTCCAAAATGTAATTCTCTCCATAAGTCATATTAAGTTGCGCGTCCCAAGCACTTACTCCTTCTACGCTGCACGGCGTACCAAACCTCATGAATGGCGAATCATACACCGTCAAAAGGTGCTTGTGTGAACAGTACGACCCTTTCCTTCTTGGGAATTTGAACTTTGTTTTCACCCGTTTCCTCCATATTAACCGTATCAATCCCCAAATCTTTCTTACTCTCTTCCAATATACCTCCAATCTTTTCTAGCGAACTTCCGGTATCTTTGAACATTTCGTCCAAGTTACGAAGGTATTCCAAGATTCCACTCAAACTATCCATACTAACTAGACAAACTAAAACAAAACAAGACAAAACAAAATCCGAATTATTAGCGTTAGAGTTAGTAAAAAGAAGAACAAACTATAGAAACATATACTAAACAAGTTAAGACACTCAACAAAACTAAAAACATAAGTTAAAACTTAAAATCTAAAAATGATAAAAATCAACACAGAAACTCCAACCGGATTCGGTTGGCTCACCAACCGAATCGGTTGGTTGAAATAACTAGACCAGAAAATCGAACCGGATCCGGTTGCGGGTTGCAACCGATCGGTTTGATCGAAAAAAAACAATTTTTTTTTTATTATTATTAAAAAACAGAATTTAAATGCAATTAAGGAATCATTAAGATGTACTAAACTCTAATTAATAAAAACTCTTCATAAACCAATAATTTAATACTAATAATAAAACCATTAAATTAAAAACTAAATTAACCACCAATTAAAATCTACCATTAAAATAATTAAACCATATAACTGAAAAGTTACTATAAAAACTGAATTAATCTAAAACTTAATAACTAATAAACATCAAATGTAAAGAAAATATAAATAAATCTGAGAAATCATTAAACTATAAGACATAATCTGCAAATAAAATCTAGAATGACAAGAATTACTCTAGGAACTATAACACAAATAACAAAATAAACTAGAACAATGAAATCGAAACTGAAAATTTACACAGAAAGTCTAACCGGATTCGGTTGGATCACCAACCGAATCGGTTAGCTTTTAACCAAAAACCTTTTTTTTTTTTAACAAATTCAATTCCAATACTACCAATTTTAAAGAAAATCAAAGAAAATCCCCGGCAGCGGCGCCAAAAACTTGATGTGCTACGTGTGGTGCAAGTTTTAAAAATTTATAAACACGATTTAACCATCTAACCTATTAACACATACGAGCAACTATACTCGTCCGTGATAGCAAAGTTTGCTAAGTCGAGATCGTCCCAAGGGATTTTTTTGATTGAAATTGTTTTTGATGAAAAGATTCCAACAACAAAGCTTGTCAAGTCTCCCTCAATAGTTATGTTATAGCGAAATTCAATAATAAGAAATATATATACTTGTGTGTAGTCCATAATTTATCACAAATAGTGTTCACGAAGGTTTGGTGTATACTCTTGATGTGATGCACAAATCATAAGCAAATGATCCCCCAACCATGGTATATGTTTGTAAAAATCATTCTAAGAACAAAAACATTTAGGTAATCCTTTCGGTCCTTATCCCAATGATTATCCTTTAGAAATCCCATTTGTTTGCAACATGTTCTAATTAAATTTGTTCTTACGAATCTTTCGACCCTTTCGTGATGAAAATGTTCCTAGTCTTGTTTTAATAAGCAAACATGGTGGTTGTCAATCACCATATCCCCATACTAGTTTGTCACTCAACTTTTTGGAATAAAACACCAGAGAAATCCTTTCGGTCCTTTTTCTTAAAACATGTTTTATCAACAAATCAAACCAAGACTAGTATTTTTCCAACAAACTCATTTAAACAAGATCATATATACATGCATCACATTTTGAGAACACTAATATGATTAACTACATCCCAACACACAAGTATATCCCAAAACTACTCCATCATAATAATAATAATAACTAAACACAAATCATAACAAAGTAACTCAAATAATTCAAGAGAATAGATATCCATAACAAAGTTCATAGAATACCTAAACTTTTGTGATTACAAGAATTAGAATTCGTGGATTGTAGCAACCACGTGCCTCCAATCACCTAGATTCACCGTTTAACTCCAAACTACCAAAACTATGGATGAGAATTGTTCCTCCTTACTTCGGGCGTTTTACAGCAGGTACTAGACTTTTGGGCTTGATAAAAATGATTGGTATTAGTTTTGAAGTAAACTAATACACTTTTGGTTGTGTCACACCTAGTAAACTAGGACTAGGTGCATTATATAGCCTCAAATGCTTGCTCAACTGATAAAAAACGTTCCCAACAAGTTATTATCAAGAAATGATCGGACTCCAATGATTATAGGGAGTTAAGGCAACAATAAATGCAACTTTGTGTAACTGCAGTGTATGAAACCGGATCGGTTACGATGGCAACCGAAGCGGTTGCGTTTTGACCAAATGCCCAGCCGGATCCGGTTACGGGTTGTGACCGAACGGCTGGGTAATGTTGTTTTGACTTTTTGTTGACTTTCTGCTTATACGCTTCATTCTTTGCTTTCGCTGATGATTCCCAAGGTAAAACTTGATCTTCCCTTGCTATAGATACTTAGAAATCATTATGCTTCCCAATCATTGAGTCCAAAAGCTTCCTTGCTCTACTCCCTTCTTCAGAATCTTCCAAATGTGCATAAAAACTTCATTTCTTCATCATTCGTGATACCTGGCTACATATACATAGACAATACGCATCTTTTGCACTTTTGCAACAGTTATGAGTAAATATAGCCGATTATCATGCACAAAACTAACAATAATGCTACTAAAAACATGTTCATTTTACGCATTATCAACATATATTTATGACAGTCAACCCCTAGGAATTCTATTCCGCTGCAAAACAAGTAATTTGGGGGTGTGACAGATTGGTATCAGAGCTTCGGTTATAGAGAACTAGGTTGCATCATTGACCCTAGACTGTAACTACATCATCATAGCATCTCATCATTTCATCATAAGTGCATAGCCACTATACATGCGGTTTCATACGCACATTTTGCGAGTTATTTACATTCATTTCAAATCGATTGTCACATTAATGCCTTCAAGTACCCATCCCATCATACTCACATCAGACTCCAACGTGGAGAATGCCCTGTCATTCCCTATCACAATTTTAACATCAGTTGACTCAACACCGATAACATCAGATGATGAGACTGAACCCTTTTAGGAGGACGAAGTTGAGCCTACACCATCACGATCACCATTGATTCACTGTAGGATCAGGGCAGTTTTTATCATTCTGTTGGGACAGATCATACCATTTGGTAGGGCCTATTAGTCATATATTTGATTTGCCGCTTGGGAAGCGTGCATGATTTGATACACCACTACCATCTACCACTAAGACTACAAAAACTACACTATCTTATAGATTTGAGGATTGTGAGAGTTTCAAAGCTATTGTTGCTAGACAGCCTACTGCTCCTACACTTGAGACATGATTAGACCACCAACAGGAACATATAATAAGTACCTTTCTAGCTTATGTAATCTTTTTCATTTATTATCTCCACGATACTCACAACCTTTGTTTATTTCATTCTTTATTCCAATTGCCCAATTTTCAATCATTTCGTGGCAATACATCACTATCTTACTAGGGGTTAGGCCAACTTTATTCTTGACCAATTAGGAGACTATTACCTACAAACCATTCAACAAATTTTATTTCAAGTTATTTTGCTACTATTTCATGAAATTATTTCACTTAATTTTATTTCGAGCTATTTTACCACCATCTTAGAAATATTGTTTCATAAAGTTTTAAAATAAGTTGTTTTGTTACCACCCTATCAATTGGTTTTCAGTCATTTTATCAACTATTTAATATCATCATGCGAAATGATTTTTATGTTACTCTGAAAAATTATTGAGCCGTTATCTTACAAAACAAAACGTTGAATACCATCTAAAACTTCGGAGAAACATAGTACCATTTTAACAAAACCAAGCATCAAATCATTTGTCCTTAATTATACATAGCCTGATCACCTATGTATAATTCAGGAAGAATTATGTCATGAAAGTAACAAGCATCATTTCAAATCTCTTAAAACAATCTTCACTCAAAAGCAAAGCTTTGTAATCAGATAAATTGTTCGTAAACATTTCTTTTTGTTAACACTCTATAGAAGCCTACGCCATTCATCCCTCACTCAACCGATAAGTTAGAATTTGACGAGTGACCTTTTTAGCAAAGGCTTCCTATACCATCCATGAGGAGGATTCCTCGATACAAGAAAACAATGAAAGGATTTCAGAATTCCCCACAAGGACTAGAAGTATGTAGTAAGATGATTCAAAAATCAATAAAAATCTTAAGGCATCACGAGACATTCCGAACAACTATTTTGGACTAAAAGCCAAATTATATCATTTCAAAAGCATCAGCTGGACCGAGTTACAAGATTTAGTATGAAGCGAATACACACTAAGCAACACTATAGGGATAAACCAAGTCTTTTAACTGAGACTGCAGAACATTACATTAAACATGACCTCAACAGTATGTGAACTTCCCTACAATAAGTTTCCTTTAAAGGAAAATTTGGTTAAATTAAGGTTATCGATATAAACTTCCCCTAAGGCATTGTGTTCTCTAGAAATTCCAAGTAACCTCACTTCTATATCAAAAGATGCAACAGGTTTGAACATATCGGACAACCAATGACTCTCCATCTACAAGTGAAATTGGAACAAATCTTGGAAATCAATCACCACACCACATCACTTAAATATTTAAGGTTTTGTGACTTTACAACATATAGCATGGAAATATTTTGATAAGAGAAATTAGGAGAGACACCATCAAACAATAAACATTGTAGTAATGGAGACTAAGCACCTTAGGCAAGTAAGATTCAAGTAGTGACATTCGCTAGAACTAGGAATGCGAGGAATTACAACTGTTACCCATAATCTATTCTTTTCAATAAGGTCCTTTTCGACAGACTTAACATTTTGAAATTTGGCACAAGACACGTGGTATCAATTTCAGTTGTACCTATTATAAGCTATTCGATTCACCTTATACTTCTGACAATCATTTCAAGATTCCCATGGAACCTACTAGGACATGATTACCGCCTATTATCCTCAGCTCATTGGTTAGAGCGAGAGAACAATTCAAACAATAAAAGATATACTCAAAGCATGTGTGACTTTTCTAGAAATGATTAGGTAAATTATACTTCGTCGAACGAGTTGCTTTACAACAATAGTTAGCACATGAACATATTGACTTCACCAATTGAGGCACTCTATGGTTGAGGTGTCAATCACTTATTCACTGGTCAAAATCAAGAAAGTCCAACTCACTAGTCCATGACTTATTCATGAAACAACAAAGTAATCATACAAATCAAGAATCAGTTACAAGTAACAACACATAGACAGAAAAGCTACATCGATATACGACGCAAAATATTGGAAATATGTTCCATAAGTCGAAAACCATTAGAATTTCAAGTTGGCAACAGAGTTATGTTGAAAGTCCCGTCTTGGAAAGGCGTGGTACGATTCAGAAAACGTGAGAAGACCCTATGCGACTCAAATATCCTCACTTTTTCACAAGTAACACCGTAGAACCCAACATGGACTGAATTCAGGGACTGAATTCCTTTTTGGATGGGCGAATGTGACAACTCGTAATTTCAGGACATTTCTCAAACTTTGAAAATTTCACTATTCATCTCGGGAATTTACTATTCACTGGTTACTATTTATCATTTTACTATTCATCATTTTCGAAGTTGATTTGATATTTTGAAAGGGTATTTTAAAATTTTACTATTCATGAAGCACTATTCATTCCCGGAGAAGATCACTATTCATGAGTTACTATTCATCATTTTTCGTAAACTAGGTTTACGAGTATTAAATACGCGTAACCTGGAGGGTTAACCTGCGTATTCATGGAATATCATCAAGGACATTTCATATAGACTAGATTTAGTCTACATATCATCAATAACATCATTTCATATCGGTTCATGCATGGATTTGCATTTTTCATTAAACGTTTATTTATTTATTAAATAAACGCTATCGCACGATCATTTATTTTGAATAATTGATCCGACACGTCAAACAATTGTTTCAAATATATTTTTATACTCATTTTAATGCTATAAAAATTATATTATTAGTTTACCCGATCTTTTAAATTTAATTTGTATATATATTGTTATATACATATATTTATGACAGTCAACCCCCAGGAATTCCATTCCGCTGCAAAATAGGTAATTTGGGGGTGTGACATTTTCCGATTTTGAAAATTACCATGCGGGAATTTTATCGTCAAAGGATGTCATCACAACAAAAGAAAATGTTTTTTTAAGAATGTTAAGCATTATTTTTGGAACGACCCCTAATTGTTAAAAATATGTGCGGATCAAGTTATCCGTTGGCGTGTTCATGGCCAAGAAACCATTGACATTCTCACGGGTTGCCACAATGGACCCACTAGGGGCCATCATGGGGCTAGTTACACCGCTAAAAAGGTTTTTATTCCGGTTTCTATTGGCCGAACATTTATCGAGACGCCCACGACTTTGTGAAGTCATGTAACTCTTGCCAACGTCAAGGAAAAAAATCGCAAAAAGACGAAATGCCACAAAATGCAATCCAAGTCTACTTAGGCTAATCTTGCCAAATTGAAATTCTCGTTTTTAAACCATAAAACTTTATATCTTTTGTATGCAAGTGAAATGTTGTTTAACTCATTTCTACTGTTTCTAAGATAGTTGATAATCAAATTTATCAAAAATTCCGAGTTTTTCCCATATACCTGTTGTAAAGTACTTTTGGGTGTTTAGGACTTTTGGCCCAAATGAAGTGCTGTTTTTAAGCATGACGACTAGGCTTTTCAACTGGGTTATGGGGGCGTTCTAGAGTGTCCTAGGTGGTGTTTACAACGGTACTTTGGTTGACCCTAATACCTTTGACATGATGTGAATAAATGGGGCGCAAGTAGCGGGTGCTGGGTTGTTTTTGTAACATAAATATAACAGCTGTTGGAATTTTTATTAAATTATGACTTCTTTATGCGTTTTCTAGACCCGTGCACTTGATTTTGTGAAGAAAACATCGTTCCGGACAACTTTCATGTTTTAACTTTTTCATGAAACGGACCAGAAATGCCTCGTTTCGCGTGCCCGACCCTTCTGTCCACAGAAAGTTTCGGACAGATTTTTGGTAACTTCATTTGGTCATAACTTTTGATTCGTGTACTCGTTTTAAGTGATTCAAATTGCTACGTTTTCCTTATAAAATCCTTTTTAACAGTATGCAATTGATATTAAAAGTTAAAACGAAATAGGATGAGTTTAGTAGACTTACATGCTTGGGATTTGACAAGAACCAAAATGAGACCAAATGGATTTCTAAGATGAACAAGACTTCTTCCTTCCTCCTAGGCTTTCCTCTGCTCTTCCTTGGCTGCTACTAAGACCTCAAAATCAGAGAGTGCTAAGTGTGGGTGTTGTTTTATGGTGTGTGTGATGGATGAGAATTGAGGATGGGGAGGGGCGTATATATATAGGTGTGGGAGTGCATGTATTCACAAGATGCTAAGTCACCTTATCTAGAAAAAGAGAGGACAAGGTGATGTGTTGCATGATATTTGGAGGGTGCATGTGGTCTTAGGAAGACAAGGAATGGTGTGGTAAATCCCTAGCCAAAGGTTTTACCCACAACCTTTGACCTTCGTAAAATCTCAAGGTAACAAGATGATGTGTTCATCTATGGTGCAAGTAACTAATTGTGGTTAAGGTAATTACATGTAGTATATGGTAAATGTCTAGTTCAATTTAAACTAAGGTAACATGGGGGGGGGAGGCGTTAGGCTTAGGGGGTAGTTCCTAGGGCTTAGTGTTTTGTACATGGAGTCTAGGTGAAGTAGTAACTTGGTTTTAGGGATTAGGTGAAGTTAGTTTATGTATTTAAATTTAATCTTAGGTTAATGTAGCTTATGTATATTAAATAAGTAACCTTTATGCATAGGATACTTGTACTACAAGCATTAGAGAGTTTTACATTAGGTTTGAAAATTTAGGAAAGTCAATTTTAAGGGCTTGTGCAATATAGGTTTGTATCATGTGCTTTAAGGTAGGTACATTGAGGTTTATAATGTGATTTTATATAAACATTAAGCTTTATGCATTAAGGACTTGTACCCATGCTTAAAAGACTTGTACTCTAGGTATAAAATGTTGTACTTTAGTATCTATGATTTAGTTTCGTAAAATCATAGTTATAATAAGTTAGGGTTTCGTGTAAATTCTAATAAATGGCTAACGTTTAGTTCGAAAGTTTTATAATTGTACGTTAACGAAATAACGTAAAGTGGTAAATAAAAGTTGAAAACTTTTATAGTTTTACATATAAAGATGTTAATGTTTATTAAAGATGTGAGTTTCACCACATTGGCTAGTTGTTGTGATCAAATAAAAGGATATCGTTTCTTAAAAAAAAATTGGACGTAGAAAATGGATAAGTATTCTTTCGTTAGAATATTATATTAGTTTAATACGAGGTGAAATTTACCGGTGGTTACAGTCACTGCCTCTGGCGGAATTTAATATTGAAGAGATTAAAGAAATCGAGCCGTCTACTAATCCTTCGGAACCCAAGTTCAAGGATTTACCTCCTCATCTTGAATATGATTTCTTTGAAAAACCCGATAAATTTCCCGTTATCACTGCCAAAGACCTTAAAGATGAGGAGAAGACCCAACTTTTGGCCGTTCTTAAAAAACACAAAAGTGCCATCGCTTGGTAGATCTCCGATATTAAGGGCATAAACCCTCGTTTTTGTACACACAAGATTTTGATGGAAGAAGATTTAAAACCCGTAATTCAACAATAATGAAGAGTTAACCCAAAAATCCATGAAGTTATCAAGAAGAAAGTTCTCAAACTCCTCGATGCCAAAGTGATTTATCCAATCTCTGATAGCTCATGGGTTAGCCCTATACATTGTGTTCCAAAAAAGGGTGGAATGACCGTCATTTCTAACGAAGAAAATGAGTTAATTCCTATATGCCTCATCACCGGATGGAGGTGCGCATTGATTATCGAAATGCGGCTAGAAAAAACCATTTCCCGCTCCCATTTATGGATCAAATGCTCGAGCGATTAGCGGGAAATGAGTACTATTGTTTTCTTGATGGATTTTACAGCTACTTTCAAATCCCTATCAATCCACAAGACCAAGAGAAAATGACGTTTACTTGCCCTTATGGAATGTTTGCCTAACGAAGTATACCTTTCGGCTTATGCAATGCTCCCGGCACGTTCCAAAGGTGCATGATGGTTATTTTTCGCGACATGATAGAGAACACGATTCAGATGTTTATGGATGATTTTTCGGTATACAAAGACTCTTTTACGTCTTGCCTCTCCCATTTAGACCACATGCTTAAGCGGTGTGAAGACACCAACTTGGTCTTAAATTAGGAGAAGTGCCACTTTATGGTCAAACAGGTCATTGTCCTCAGCCACACAATTTCTATGTCCGGGATTGAGGTCGATAGAGCTAAATTCGATGTACTCGTAAAGCTGCCACATCCCACAACCATCAAAGGAATTCATAGCTTGCTTGGTCATGATGGCTTCTACCGATGTTTCATTTAAGATTTTTATAAGATTTCCCGGCCAATGACCCACTTACTTGAAAAAGATACTCTGTTCATCTTTTCCAATGAATGTATTGAAGATTTTTATATCCTTAAAAAGAATTTAACCGAAGCACCAATTTTAGTTTCCCCCGATTGGGACTTGCCCTTTGAGCTCATGTGCGACGCTAGTGATTATGCCATCGGGGCAGTCTTGGGGCAACGTAAGACTAAGTAATTTCAACCAATACACTATGTAAGTAAGACATTGATCGAAGCCCAATGCCATTATATGACCACTGAAAAAGAATTATTAGCCGTCGTTTATGCTTTTGAAAAAATTTGACCGTATCTTGTCTTATCGAGGACCATAGTGTATACCGACCATTCGGCACTCAAGTATCTCTTTGCCAAATAAGATTCTAACCCGATATTACTTCGGTAGCTTCTCCTCCTTCAAACTTTTTATGTCACCATTGGTGATTAAAAAGGAGCGGAGAACCTCGCCGCCGATCATTATCAAGATTAGAGAATCCCCATCAAAGTGTTCTTGAGAAAAAGGAGATTACAAAAACATTTCCTCTCGAGACCCTTGGGAGGATTTCGGCTAAAAAAGATGCATGTACCCCATGGTTTGCCGATTTTGAAAATTACCATGCGGGAATTTTATCGTCAAACGGATGTCATCACAACAAAAGAAAAAGTTTTTTTAAGAATGTTAACCATTATTTTTGGAACGACCCCTAATTGTTAAAAATATGTGCGGATCAAGTTATCCGTTGGCGTGTTCATGGCCAAGAAGGCATTGACATTCTCACGGGTTGCCACAATGGTCCCATTGGGGGCTATCATGGGGCTAGTTACACTGCTAAAAAGGTTTTTGATTCCGGTTTCTATTGGCCGACCATTTATCGAGACGCCCACGACTTTGTGAAGTCATGTGACTCTTGCCAACGTCAAGGAAAAAAATCGCAAAAAGACGAAATGCCACAAATTGCAATTCAAGTCTGCGAGATTTTTGACGTTTGGGGTATCGATTTAATGGGGCCGTTTCCGTCATCTGGAGGAAATAAGTACATACTCGTGGCCGTCGACTACTTGTCAAAATGGGTTGAAGCGAAGGCGCTCCCCACAAATGAAGCCCGAGTCGTTGTTAAGTTCGTAAAGAATTTGTTTTCCGGATTCAGAGCACCTCGTTCTATCATCAGTGCTCGCGGTACCCATTTTTGTAATGAACAATTTGCTAAGATTATGTCAAAATATGGAGTTACCCATCGTCTTTCTAACGCGTATCACCCCCAAACGAGCAGTCAAGTCGTGGTGTCCAATCGTGGTTTGAAAAGGATATTAGAAAGGACCATAGGAGAGCATCGGGCCTCATGGACGTACAAAATAGATGATGCACTTTGGGCCTTCCGTAAAGCCTACAAGACACCCATTGGGTGCACCCTATTTAATTAGTGTACGGTTTACCGATTGAGCTTGAACACAAGGCCTATTGGGCCTTGAAACATTGCAATTATGACCATAAGACCATGGGTGATCACCGTAAAGTTCAAATGAATGAATTTAATGAACTTTGGGATCAAGCCTATGAGAACTCTTTAATCTACAAAGAGAAAACAAAGAGGATTCATGACTCTAAAATCAAAAAGTGCATCTTTAACTTTGGTATCAAGTCCTCCTCTTCAATTCTTGATTGAAGATTTTCTTGAGCGAACTCAAAACCCATTTTTCTGGGCCGCTCACCGTTACCCAAGTATTTCCTTATGGGACGATCGAGTTATTTCAACCTGACGCTACCAGCTTCAAGGTGAACGGCCATAGACTCAAATATTATTTCGGAGGGGACATTCCATCCATGGTTTTCCCGGATCTCCAAAATTTTCCCAATGGATAAATGAATTCGGGGACGAGTCAAGCTAGCCACTCGATGAACAAAAACATAAGCGCTTCGTGGGTGGCAACCCATGCCTATCCTTCTTTCTTCTTTCTATTTTCTAATAAGTGATGTGAGGAGGTTCACCTCTTCCATTTCTCGTGTTTCGTGTTTTTAATGTTTATGTCTAGGATTTGCCCAATTTATGAAGACTCTCGTACTCGATGTTTTGTCTTGTCTCCACTCGATTTTCATGATTCGATGCTTATAAGGGAATCCGATATCCAAATCTTTATCGATTAACGTTTATCTTTTAGCATACTTAATAAATGGCTTTAGATTTGCGTAGAGAACCATTACCTTTAAACATTGAGGACAATGTTTTGTTTTAGCCTGGGGTGGGTAATCTTTCAATTAGATTTTTGCCTACCACTTTGCCTAAATAATAATAATAATCATAATAATAATAATAATAATAATAATAATAATAATAATAAAAATGTGAAAAATTCAAAATTTTTGAAGCTTTTCCTAGTCTTTTTGATTGAAAAGTTTGCTAGTCTCTTAGACAAGAAGCTACAAAATGCGAATTCTAGCTCGCAAGGCCAAGAATTTGCAAGTTTCCCTAATTGACTTTAAATATGAAGAACTTCATTTCATTCGACGAAGCATTTACAAAAATAAATATATATGTTTTGACAACTTGTTGACTTTTTGCTGGTGAGAGTAGGAATAAAATTTGGACTTGATCGGGCGTGTTGAGCCCTAGCTTGTCCCCTTAACCTTTATAATTAAAAGCTTTTGCTAGTCTCTCATACAAGGAGCTATAAAATGCGAATTCTAGCTTAACAAAGCCAAGAGTTTGCAAGTTCCCATGATTGACTTTAATTTGCAAAAGCTAAATTATTTGGCTAAGCATTCGCGAATCTTATTATTTAAGATTTTAAATTTGCGGAGAATAAGAAATGATAGAGTTATATAGTAGTTAGATGCTAAGCGTGGAGTAGTTGGATCTCTTTAGAGCTCGTAGAGGTTACTTGTAGCTTTTTGCTCCCAACAGCTAAATAAACCCAAAAAATAAAAATTTCAAAATAATTAAAGGTGTTTGGTTTTGGTGATAATTAGTTTGCAATCATTCTTTAGAGAATCCTTGCTGATGTAAGTTGGGTACACATCAAGGTACTGCCAGTGTTATGGTGTAATAGACAACTGATTCATGATAGTACATGTTATTGTTTCTATTGTTATTAGACTTTAGGACTCGGGGTTTGGCAAAAAGCTCAAATGAATAAATGTCAAAATCCAAAGCCGTAAAAGTATTCTATGTCTGACGGTACCCCCGTTGTCATGGACTTCAAAATGGTTAAGGAAAAATTACCAAGTCAATAATAAGATTTCTAATAAAACGGTAATCCCATTAAATTGGTTGTTTAAAAGACCGAGGGCAATGTGCTTAGTAAATGTTAAATAATCCAATCTTTGACTCCGGGGATGTCCTAATAAAAAGCTTACGTCTCGAGTCTCAAACATGGGATGTTTCGATTGTAAATGAAAATGATATCCCCTAAATCGTGTTAAATTAGGACCTTGATGTGGACCTCATTTTTGTGAGCAATGGTTCTCGAGGGAAGGTTTGGAAACAACTTAACGTCTAAAATCGTTAATTTTATCGGACTAAAAATATATCGAAATAAGAAAAGAGAAAAGAAAAATTTCTCGAATTTTCAAAATAAATTCCTTAGAGGAACTAGGATTATGGGAACGAGAAGTAGCTATGCGTACACAAGTAGCATATATGGGTAGTGTCAGTATCTAATTTGCGTATAATTGTGATATGTTTTTAAGCTTAGTTTGAGGACTCGTAAAAAGTCAAGGACAATGAATTTTATCCATATGGTCACTTCTTTATGAGTCGTGTTTCCTACTCCGTGATTCTAAAATTATTGATAGATAAGAGAGTTCAACAAACCGTCATGTAAAAAGGGAAGTGCTTAATGTTATATCTATATATGAAAAAAAAATGGTTTTACGGGGTGTTTTTAGAGCTAAGGATTTCTTAATCTCTTTTGAGGAACGCTTTGCTACTTTTCATAGCTTTAGTAGAAAGAGGTTTAAATCTTTAGTTTTAGAAGCATGATTTGATGACATTGCGTGAGGAACGACAAGTTTCTAGTCTTGGGTATTTTGGTATGTGTGAAAACACACACCTTTTCGTTATCAAAACCAGACCAAAAAGTCCAAAAGCTAACATCTAAAGCCGAATATTTTTGAGTTTTTGTGTTTATGATTGTGCAGGTATCGGATATCACAAAATGGAACAAGAAAAGACAAAACAACGAAAAACTAGTACGAGATTTAGAAAAGTGACAAAAAGCCAAGCTCGGGGAGGAATTTACCAATATGAATCACAATTATGCTCAAGTTGTCAAAATTAATCCTTGGAAGAACTTTTCAAGTTTGGCACAACTGATCCTTAGGTTTTACAAATTGGTAAGAATGGTCCTTGGAGTTTATAAGTTGGCAATATTAATCCCTTAACTTAAAAACTTAAACCTAAAACTATCCTAAACCCCTTATCCTATACCTTATACCCGGTTTTATGTTATCCCAATCCAATCCAAATCCAACTCATAAGCCCAACACCCTTTTACCCATCACCCGTCCAAATAAGATAACAACCCAATCCCTTTATAAAAAACCCAAGTCAACCTTTTTAAACCCGGGTTAAACATTCACCTTATAACTCCCCAAACAAAATAATGCGCCTTTTTAACCCCTTACCACTATTCACCCATGCCTACCAAATTACCATGACCTCCAAGTTTTACCCCTGCTTGCCCACCTCATACTAAGGATCTTTCAAAGCTTCTAGAAGCCCTGACACCTTGGCTGGTTTATGACACATGGGCATAATGGAGGCATTTTATTGGACAAAGCATGTCATCAATAAATCCAAGGGTTGTGAATTGATGATTGGGCACCAAGATTTGATCAAGGGTTGTGATGAGAGCATCTAGGAGCTTGCAAACCCAAGGGCATCCTCAAGCTTAGTTTCCTATATAAAGACCTCAACACAAGTAAAAAAGCTCTCTAGTTTTTTTTACCACGTTTTTATATTTTTATGCATTTTAAGTTTTTATTCTAATTTTAATTTCCTGTTTTAAAGCTTTGTATTGTACTCCTTTTAAGATTTTAATAAAAGTTAAGTTTTTATTTAATATTGTTCTCATTTCATCTAATGCTTTAATATGTTTTTTCATGAATGAAAAAATCTTGTATAAGCTCTCATAAAGATCATATAAGCTCTCTAGTTTATTGTGAGCTTTTTTCATCATTTTGTATGTTTAAAATTATTTTTAAATTCAAAAATAAAAAAAAGTCAATAAAAGTAAAAAAAAATAAGCACTTGCGGATGATAAGCCAGAAGGGGAAGGGCTTATTGCTGTTACTAGCTTGTTTTTAAATAAGCTAGAGCTTGTTGAGTAGCTCCTAGAGTATTTATAGCCCTTGTTGTGCTAGGATATGTGTAGGTTTCATTTATTTTACAAGTTTAAAGCTTTTTATTGCTTATTGCTTATTTATTAGTGCTTATTTGTTTATTTATATTTCTAGTTTCTTATTATTGTTAATTATTTACTTTTGAGTGCTTACTTGTAGTTTAAATTTCATTTTCTTAAGTTTTCATATAAATAACTAAAAAAAACCAAAAATAGCTTAATACTATTATCTTATTTAAAAGTACTTTTCTTAAATAAACTTCTATTTTTTATGGTTTAATATAAGTGGTAGTATATCTGACTTGCTAAATCATAGCTTATTTTGGTATCTTTTGGCTTAAAAATTCAAAACAGCCTTCTTTAAGGGGTGTTTGGCTTATGCCTGTTTTCACCTTTTGGTCATTTGAATTAATTCAAAAAGGTTTAATTAAGTTGTATTAACAGTTCTTAAGCCATATTAAGTGTTTTTATAAAGTTTGAAAGTATCTATGTCCATTGTCCAAGTTTTAAAAAGCTTTATAACAACTTAACTTGCAAACGTCATTTAAGGTATCATTTGGTTTGTGCTTTTGATTCATTTAGGCTCCATCAAGTCTGTTTTCAAGTTGTGTTTAAGTGTCATAAGTTCTAGTCCATTTCCATGTTTCTGTCATAGTCTTTAAAAAAAGCTCTTACTAGCTTAAAATTTTGCTTAAACTTAGTACCTTAAAAATTCACAAAATCAGAATTAGAGCCTGGGTACCACTTTTCTTAGCTGCATAATAAGCTCAAAATACCTAATATTTGCCTTTTCAGTTCCCTTAATGTACTAGCTTTCCTGTTTTGCTTATTTGAGTCCTTAGCATATTTGATTTATAGCTTTTTGATAAGCTTGAAATACCCTTGTCAGGCTGCTGTTATAGGTCATCTGCTTATTTAGGTTTCTCATTTAGGTTTAGTTAGTCTTATTAGATTGCTTGATAATCTCATTAGCTTGTTCTAGGTACACTAGCTTTTAGTAGCTTATGTATGCTTGTTAAGGGTCTGTTTGGATTTGTATTTTAAAAATCACCACTGCTGTCCTTATTGCCTTATTTTCCTGCTTATTTCAAGTTTTAAAAATATGTTGTCTTTTCAAAAGTTTCTTATTTTAAGATTATTTATAAGCTTGTTTTAAAAGAATTTCAAAAATATATAAGTAAATAAATAAATAAAAATAGCAAAAAGGGTGAGGCCTGCTCGAACCTGAGACCTCACCCTTAGGAAACTAGTGTGAGTGTACCTGTAACCATAAGCGCCCTTGGGTATTTTGCGTTATATCTTACATCATTTATTCTCTGATAAACATTTTAAGTTTTAAGCTTAATAAGGTGTTTTGGCAAATTTTCTGCTTATTCCAAACTGCTTTTTCAAGTTTCTTATAAAATGTTAGTCTAAAGTATTTTTAGTAAAATTTTTAGAATTTTCTCTTTTAATTTAGTATTTTTTGATATTTTATTTAGTTTAAAATCTGTTTTAATTCATAAAAAATTAAATAAAAGCCAAAAAATATCCGGCTTTTTTTTGAAATTTTAATTTGTCATTTAGTTTATAGGAAAAATAGATTTCCGTTTCTAGGGTTAATATTTACTCCATCCGTCCCATATTGACTATCCACTTTGAATTTTCTAGGTCTTTCATTTCTAACTTTGACCTTAAATATTTTTAATTGTGTTATATAATACTTGATGCAAAATATATGAATAGATTGAGTTTTAATGTATTTTTTATTGGTATAATTTTTATTAAATATTATATAACACAAATAAAAATATTTAAGGTAAAAGTTAAGAAAGAAAGACTTAAAAAGTCAAAACAGGACAATTAATATGGGACGGATGTAGTAATATTTTTGACTTTTTAGGCTCGGGATTACCCCGTAAGTGCGCGTTTTTAGTTTTAAATTGCGTTTTTGCTTATTCAAGCTTTATATAATTTTTGTGTGTGCTTATTTAGTTGGTTTTAGTTTATGTTACATAATCTTAGTCAAAAGTCCAAAATATCTTATTATCCCATTCAAATCACCTGATCACAAATCGTATTCGATGTTCTATTTCACACCTCGTTGGGAAACGAACCCGGGGATATCTAATACTCCCAGGATATACGTAGTTTGACTCCTTTGGGAATTTCTTGATCAAAGTTTACTTGCTATATATATTTTATTATATCATTAGTGCAGGTAGTCCTTACTCTATTGCAGGTACATCAATCACTTCCATCAAAAAAAGTCTCAAAGTCTTGGTGCCTAAAGAAAGCATATCTCCTGATTCAGGAGCTCAGAAAAATCAAAATTGGTGTACATGTGCTATGACACTTCAGCTCAGGACTCGTACCTTAACAACCTATCTATGAAAGTATAGTGGTGGTAATGCTTCAAGTATTCTTTGTTCATATATACACATCCATTATACTATAAAATGTTTTCCACGTTGTACATATATTACTCCTTAAAAAATGCATAAAAATCTATAAAATTGAAAAATTCCAAAAATAGTTTTTCAATGCATGTCTTCTAGTATCGATAACATCTACGGTCCTAGAAATGTCATTAAATAATGACACGGGTCTTTAGATGAAGTTCGAACAACATTTGAAAAAGGTTTTCAAAACATGCCTATATGGGTTGCTATCATTTCAGATATGCAACCCAGATTTCAATATTTTCAATACAAAGAAGGCTCGTCGCTAAAAAGACGGCTGTTCCCATACAAATATTTCTCCATTTATGATTCTTTAGAGAAATAATTTTTTTCATGGTGGTTGTAAGTTGTTGGAAAATCAAAAGGATACATGTTTGCATAAATTTTTCATTCTCAATCAAAGACTGAAATTTTCTAATTAGAAATTGGGTCATTGATTGAGGGGGAGAGTTACTTTTCAAAATTTATAACATCTACCGGGCAGCTTCAACTCATTGATCTTATCCACGCTTTTAAATTTAAGGGGGTGTCAATCTTGTGTTAAATTCAATATGGTCACATGTGTCGGCTACGTGTTAGTATAAGGACTTATTTGCTATATGCTAATTGTTTCCCAGGCTTTCATGTATTAGAGGACCATTCGTGCCTATACTTAATTGTGAATTGCTCCCTAGTGTCTCTCGTTTCTCTAAGTGTTAAGAAAATGAATAGATAGGGACCAAATTTGCCAAAACATAATACTTAAAAAGAGAATGAAAAGAGAAGGGCCTTTTCTGCCATAGCCCGAAAGTTAACTCTTTAGGTATATATATACCCCTGCATTTTGACCAGTCAAACTTTCACCTTATATGAGATTTGTCTTTTTCCTCTTTTCTCTCAAATTCACTTTACTGCATTTTGATCATTTTGCCATCTCGTGTGATTTGTCTTCCTAGGTACAGTGTTTTTCTTGTTCCTAATCATATTGTGATAGATATATGGTATCATCGTGGCCTCAGAATCATTTAAATTTTTTCATATTTAGGAACTTGACTCGCATTGTCATATTTAGATTTGATTCATGTTGTAGCTACTCTATTGATTGCTTAATTAGATTCCTCTTCCCTTTATTTCTGTCATAATGATTTGTCGTATATGTTGGTTATATTACGGTGTAGTGACCATTTATTGCTGTGTAATCATTAGAAGTTGGTTAGGATGTGTCTGATTGTGTTTCTAATTGCCTTACTTTGCCAATCTGTGGATTGTATTGTCTTATGCTAAGAACCGTTCTTGGCTTCGGTTTAGAATTTTCTTGTTTGTGTTTGGTGTTTTGTGTTCTTGGCTGCGATTTACCTCTTGTTCTTGATTGCGGTTTGAGAAGATTCTTGATTGCATTTTAGATAAAGTTTCTTGGTTGCGTTTTGTTTGAAGGTTCTTGATTGCGTTTTGGGAGTAGGTTCTTGGTTGCGATTTGGCTAAAATATTCTTGACTGCGTTTTGGCTAAACTGTTCTTGATTGTGGTTTGACCTTAGTGTTCTTGACTGCGATTTGACTTATGATTCATAACTGCATTTTGAGCTGTTTGATTTAATTGCGTTTTGACTTGTCTGACTTCGTTGCGTTTTGAGGCAAATCGCAATCACTGCAATTCGATATTGAAGAACTTTTTATTATAAATGTGTAGGTGATGCAGGTTTTACTGAACAGGTTTTAATACTTATATTGTCTCGTTATACCTATGGTCTACCCTAATGTACTAACGAGCCGTGTACCCGGTCGTGTGTAGTGTAGTCTTCGGTAAAACCGAGGTCGTCCCAAGAGCTATGTGTGTGGATTTTAACTAAGTCTAGGTGTCACAGATTTTAATTGGTTTTGAGGTTGAAATAACTAATTGACTACTAAAGACAATAAAATAAAGAAAGCAAATAAAGGATAGGGTTGTGATCAATAGATGAGAATTGTGCTAACCTAGTTACTCATCCTATCAAGTTAAGTTTACGTTTAATTACTTCCAATTACTTCAAGTGGGAGTAAAAGTCGCTAGGACAGCATTTGGCCAGTTCTTTTTAGTCCTCTAAGCCAAGTCATTAAGTACCGTTACATGCAAGATTCATAACAATGAGTGCCTGGGCGCTAGCATCTTAAACACTCATCCCTAACTTCTTAAGTTCATCCAAACAGTAGGTGGTCAGTTGGTCAAATCGCACAAGCGAAGAAGGGTCGTCAGTTGGTCAATTCTTATCCTTCCGCTCAGTCTACCTACTTAGGGTCAGTTGGTCATATCTCCTAAGTAACTAGCCACTACCGCCATTCAAAACTACCGAAACAAGGGTAGCTACCAACAAACTATGCATGCATACACTAGAAACAATTATACGGAAGTAATGTAAACATAAACAAAACAATTAAGGAATCATAACTAGGCTAGCACCAGAGGTGCATAGCCAAACATATAGTAAATTAATCCAACAATAATGAATAAAACATGAATAGAATTAAACATAATGTTTGATACAAATTACTTGATGAAAAGTTAATAATGATGATGATTGCAGGTGAATTCTTCCTTGGAAAATGGCTTTAGACTGATGGAAATTGCCCTGGAGTGGTGCCCTAATCGACCCCTAGGAGAGGGGTGAAGAGAGATACTTCAAAATGCAGATTTAGGGTTGTATTTATAGGCCGCGACATAGTTACGGCGTAACCTTAAGGGAAAATTACGCTGTAACTAATGACGGCGCAAAGAAATCCGGATCTCGAACAATTACATCGTAATTAAATTTATTAGTTACGTCGTAACTAAAGTTGCGCCGTAACTAAATTATAATTACGATGTAATTTATCAACTTCGTACTTTTCATGTCATACTATTTTCTTGAAACTTTAATAGCCTTGTGTACGTCTTTGGCCCCTGAAGTTCTAGTAATCTTTACTTTCGGTCCTTGTAATAAGTAAACCTAATATCATCTTGACCGCTTTTAGCCCTTGGACTTCAAAACTTTGCGCCCAACTTAATAATTATGGCGTAATTAAATTGCCGAATTACGCCATAATTCTTCATCCGTATATTCTTATCCGCTCCGTAATTATCTCTACGGCGTAACTAAATTACCATGTTTCGCCGTATCCTTCATAAAAATAATTACGGTGTAACCTTAAGATGACGTTACGCCGTATCCTTCATAGCATCAAATTTGTGCCGTAACATTATTAATGAGTTACGGCGTAATCTTCACACAGAATACTCAGGCCCTTGTAATGTGAGGCACGGCGTAACTTGTCTTCAGAATATATTTCTTGTCCTTATATCACATAATTTCCGCTTTAACGCTTCATTTATCCTGAAATGCAAATATGAGCAAATATGAATGAATTAAGTACTATATTAATACAAATGAGGCCATAAACACGGGAATTTGATATATAAAATATAAGGCTAATTTGATGTTATCAGTAGGACCTACTCTGCCAAAAAATTTCAAAACGTTGTGTTTTGACCTTTTTTCCCTTGCTTTTTGCTTCTTGCGACTTGTCTTTTGCTGTTTGACCTTTACTGCATTTTGAGGATTGCGTTTTGACAAGCTGCATTTTGACTCTTTGAGATTTGACTTTTGGGATTTGAACATTGCGATTTGATCGAACTGAGTTTTGTCCAATTTCACTTTGTTCACTGTGACTTGATCTCAGGTTTATATCTTCTCTCAGAAAAGTTGACATCCATTGACTATAGAGTTGACCACTCCTGTTGACCATTACAATATCATGTTCTAAGTGTCTCTTTTCCTTGGATTAAGCACTTGCATGTCTTAATCTCAAGTTGTAACTCACATCTAACGTAATTCTTCTATATGAATATTTCTTTGTGGATGTGTTTATACAGATACAATGGCTGATGTTAATGCTCCTGCTGACCAAGAACCTGCTATTCCACCACCCGTTCGCACAGATGATCAGATCTTACCTTATGATAATTGGGTCCCTATTGGAAATAGCAATTGCTACTTTGATACGGAAAAGTCTCAGCTCAATCCTATCTACAAAATAGCTGTGGACATTCTGAGGCAAATCAATTTCTTCAGTGCATTCACAGCTTGTGCCACTATACCATCTATCTACATTCAGCAGTTTTGGGATACAGTCAAATAGGACAAAATCACAATTGTCTACAGTTGTCAGCATGATGAACAATGGTTTGAACTCACTAAGGAAACTATCAGATACGTACTTCAGATCACACCAGTTGATGTAAACAATCAATTGACTCCCCCACCAACATTATAAGCTTTGATCAACATTGTCAATGGCCTGGGGTATCCCATAGAAGTCAAAACATTATCTACTGTTATCACAAACGAATTGTATCAGTCGTGGAGGGAAATCACCAGAATCATCAACTTGTGCCTCACGGGAAAGACTTCAGGTTATCAGAGACCAAGAGCTCTGGTGCTGCAAATTCTTTGGGGCATAGTTAATCAAGCTAACAATGATTATGCCGAAAGGATTTGGGAGGAATTCACTCAGTCCGTTCATTCCTTCATTGGTGACAAGGAGAAACGGGCACAAAACAAAAAGGAAAAGAAGAAGATCCATCCACTTGTGATTCCAAGCATCAGATTCTCCAAGCTTATTATCAATCATCTTCAAGGTAAGCACCAGTTCCACCAAAGATTGGGCTCTGCTCTTCACTTGGCATCTGAGGAGCATGTTCTCGGGAATATCAAGTTCACAACCAAGGGTACCAAACATGAAGTCTTTGGGAAGGCCATACCTGAAGCATTCCTCACAAGTTATATAGTCAACACAACTTACTATCAGGACTACTTGGACAAAGTGACTAAATTTCTCTCAAGTGAACCTCCCGTTCCTACACCAACTAAGTCAACCACACAACCAAAAAAAAACACCTAAAACCTCCAGATCATCATATGCAACACTACCCAGGAAACATAAGGAGAAATATACTGCTGATGATTTTCCTGTTCAGGGTAAGAGAACCAGAAAGGGTGATAAAGGAAAAGGAAGAGGGTTGAAAACAGAAAGAACTAAGCCAACTCTGCGAGATGAAGATGATGAAATCCTACAACAGACTCTGGAAGTAAGTAGGAAAGAATTCGAGGGATATATCAGGACGTACGGCTAAGAGTGTGAAGATCCAAGACCCAGATTTTGGGAGATATCAACCACTACCCGATGTTGAAGGTAAAGGGAAAGTTATTCATACAGTTGAACAAGTCGCTCAAACTCTTTTGGATATATCCTCGCCTGCGACGAAAACTACTACCCAGTACATCCTCAAGAAAAGAAACCCATCAAAGGGCACTGAATCTTCTGAAGATGCAGAGGAACACTCACCATGTGATGAACTTAATATCGACTCAAGTGACACCAACTGAGAGAAGCTTCATTCTAAGCATTATACTGTAACGGTGAATGAGCCAGAAACTCAGACAAAGACAAAAGGAGACATCGGTGCAGGTTCAAACTCTGGTAAACTTGAAAAAGAGATCATGTCACATGAGATTGCTTTCACTGTGAATCCTCCACATGATACCGTGAATGATGAGTTCATGTCAAAAATATACCCAGGTGTTCAATAAAATCTTAAGATGTGTACTGATGATCAGACTCACTTGGAGGAACCCAACTGCTCAACGGGCGCCTTGTGATATTTCCAGAACCTTGAACATGACCCCACCTTTGGAGATTAATTTCTCTTAGACAAGCCTGCTGATGCTGAAACTGAGAAGACTAATGATGAGAAAGAAGTCATCTCAATGGTATCTATCACAATAGAACAAGACACATCAGCAATACCAACGATGGCAATCCCAACACCTACAGTTACAACAGAACTTCCACCACCCCCACCTCCCAGCACAAGCTTAGAGTTGCATCTAGAAGAAGCTCTAATGCGCGTTGCATCTCTGGAAAACATAATCTACCAAACATAGTCAAATATCACAGCTCACGACTATCCAAGTTAGACAATCTCATCATTAACTATCAGCTGAAGAATGTAATTGGCGAGTATGGTGAAGAGGCAGTGAACTAGGATATGAAAGCACCTCTGAGTGCACGTTTCAGAGATCTTCCTACCTCGGATATGAAAGAGATTCTCTTACATTGTATGTATGAGATAGACCAATGCAAAGAGCATGATGACCGCAAGCAACTATATGAAGCTCTTGGGAGGTATATTGATCGTGATAACTATGTTCAACTAATGGAGGATATTGTAACACCCTCAAATCTCGGTACAGCGGAAGACTTAATCATGTTTTTGGGGCGTTACTATTGGATTGGTATCGCACACAAGTATAGCAAAAGATAGTCATTTAACATTCAAAACCAATCCCAAATTTAGTTATTCAAAACATTTAATCCAAAAGTGTAAATATTAGGCCCAACACATGATTTAATAAAATAGGTCCCCAAAGTTTATCAGAGTCAGAAATGATCCTTGAACCCCGCCTTCTTGCAAAGCTTCCACCGATCACGTATTCCAAACATCTCTCAAATACCTGAGAAATCATGCTTAAAAGCTCAGCTTACGCTGGTGAGTTCATAGGTTTAAGTTCAACAAAATCATAGTGGACCAGTAGGAGTGATTTGCTATGCAAGAACTAAGATAGATAAATACCGTTTGCATACACCGATCCTACCCGGATCACCAATCATATAATCATATCCAGCATCCAGGGATTACTCAGGCCCCGCGACTCTAGTCCAGAACTGTTGTGGCAACCTCTAGAACAGTTGCCAACCCCGGACTAGGTCGAGGTAGAAGTCTATTCTTAGCTAGGCAACGGTTCAACCTAGTATAAGGCAACAACTACCACACATCTATCTAAACAGTCAAGCATATAAGTAAACCCAAATATTTTTCACGGTCCAAAAACAGTAGCATGATTCTCACCCCAATATAGTAAAAAACGTAGATAAAAGTGGGGCTATGAAACTCACCTTTGCCATAGCAATGCACTACTCACTATTGACACGACTGGCATCTAAAGTTAATCTCCATGTCATCCAATAGAATGTACGACGAGTACAATAGAATAGTTGTGACGCAACCTGGTGCGTATACGATATTCTTAGAATACGGCTCATACGATCATTCGTGGATCATTCATATCTCAAAAGTTTGGTTTTAATGTTTCGTGTGGTGGTAAGAAACATAGACGCGACGTACAACTCACGCGAAGGAAAGAAGACATTGATATAATCGAGACATATAGACCATACTCACGCCAAAAAGGAAAAGATATTGACAAAGTCAAGAAATACCGATAATACTCAAGCTAGTCAAAGACTAGGAAATGACGACAACTATTTACGTAACATAAATAGGTTAATTGATAAGTTTTGACTATTTACCAAACAATTCCCAAACATACAGGTTCAATAATAAAAGGCAAGTATCTATTTATCGCTCAATAAATAAAGGTATCTCAACCGTTATTCGTAATCATACAAGTTTACCTGAAATTACTTCATATAAGGTGTAGTAAATAGTGTACTATAAATGACACGTTCGTTTATTCCAACATTTCCAAATCAACACGACTTCAATAAGTTATATTATCAAAATAATATTTCCACAAGTTTATAAAAGCTAGCATGTGTAATAAAACATGAGTTACCATCGTATTTAATAAGGGTTTATAATAGATTAAACCATATCCAAGTAATAATATTTATAGTTATATAACTCAACATCAACTTAAATGTGAAAACGAAATATTCAGTTTTAGCGCAAAACAAAAATTGTAAAACCCTAAAATCGTAAACGTGTTAAAATACCATTTTGCCCTCAAGCTAAATACTTGTAGAGTACGTAAAACACGTCAAGCTCGTTATACTCGTTAAACTCTAAACTTTAGATGACTTATGCAAGTTAATAATTAATCTACTTTCACTTCATGTAAAAGAATCATACATTATGATATTACTTGGACCATTTTATGTATATATTGACTAACACATTTAAACTAAATCTATAAATGACATTTAAGTAAAATATGGTAACTAAAATATTAGTTGATTTGGTCATTATTCTTCCCCTAAAATGGGTCCAAGTTAAACGCTTTAACCCTCATTCACGCCCAAATTGACCTTCCTCATAACTCTCCTTTAATGCGTAATTATCTCCCATTATAACCTACCATATCATCCAAAATGATCACTCTAATTTCTCTCTATACCAAGTGACGGCACATCACTTATTCTCCTCCATTTTTCTTATCGATAACAAGGGTTCAAAGGAGACTCGTTGTATCATGAAGCCGCTGTGACCAAGTGGGTTCCAAGGATACTTTGTCGAGGGGGTTCTGTTCTTGGGTCGTGGGGTTGGCTAGGACGAAAAGGAGGCGTGACTGTGTTGGTCTTGGCTGGATCGTGAGTCTCCTGGTTCGAAAGATGGATTTCTGGTCGTGGGCTTCTAGGCCGAGGGTGTGATGTTTTGGGTTCGATTTTCCTAGTTCTCTTGGCTCTTGTTTTCTCCCACTCGCACACTACTAGGGTAACGCATTTATCTTGTCCATTTTTTTATTGTGTTTATCTTAATCGTATGAGATTCCAACCGAGTGCATGTAAATCAAATGCCAATCTCACATAAGATGATGAACATTAAAGGTTACATAAAATCAAACTAACGTACATGAAACTGAATAAAATGGATTAATGATGTGATAAAAATCTGCTCAAACTTGTCACGTTAGATGCTTGTTTTTGGTCTCATTAAAACCGATGTGTCGCGTTAACTTTTATGGTCGGGTAGGCGTTCATGTGTGATCTTTAGTGATGCGTATGGAGTCCTTTGAAAGCATGTTCAATCTAAATAAAAAAAGGCTAATCAAGTCATGTTATTGGTTGTTTATGGTGGGTCGTTTCTGTCCAGAACTTGGGATTTATAAATGTTCACATTTGCATGTTCGAATGGTGATTGCATGCATGTTTGTATGAGTCATCTAGAGTAGTTGTATAATGTCTCTAAAATCTATTTTTCTGTTTGTCTCGCCATATCCATATTGTGTGTGTTTCATTGAGTGACTTAACATGTTTAACTATATATGACTTAGAAATAATAAGAAGAGTTGTTATATGATGGTTGAATGTATGTATATGCATGTGTTTGAAAATCAGAAATAAAAGATCATGTGGTGGGCAAATGTGGGTCACGAATGCATGGTTTAAGAATATGTTTGTTTGTGTGTGGTCATGAGTATACGTGTGAGGGTTTTGCATGCATTACTAATCGGTGAGTTTAAATTGGGTCGTTGGCATGTGAACGGTGTGTCTTGGGTAATTTTGTGTGGGTATTTTAACGAAGGCGTGTTTAATTACTTTTATTGGTCTCGTTGAAGTTGGCGTTATAATGTGTTTGTGTGCGTCCTTTATGAGTGTTTGAATGGGTATTTTGAACTAAGGGGTTATCATTCTATCTTTGTGTCTAAGCGTTTAACCTAAAACACTTAAATCGGCCTATTAATAAAACAAGAATGCGCTTAACCAAATTAAACTCTAAAAGTATTAATGCATTCATAATGAGTATTTAAATCCGTTACGACATTAAATGAGCTAATAATTATTATGCGAACCGTAATCCGTGTAGATCCATTGAAGAAGACATGGCGTGGTGTCTTCGTGTTTGTTCGTTCGTTTGTTTTCCTTTCATTGGCGTTAAGGTACGATATTCGACCTTTCTCATAAGGTTTCTCATGATCTCTTTACATCTTTGACCTCTTGCCAATTTGATATTGAACCTTTGCTCTGCTATTGAACTATTGATATTGAATCTTTGCTATTGACCCCTTTTGCTATTGAACCTTTGATATTGAACCTTTGATAATTGAACCATTGATATTGGATTATTGATTTGATTTGTGAACTGCTAATATTGGACCTTTGATATTGATTGACCTCTATACTGTACACTTTGACCTGTCAGTTGATACCCGAGCCATTAACTAGGCATTGGGGTTCCATGTCCGTGTCATTGATGCACCAATGGCATGACTTTAGTGTGGTTGAGTGATGTTCCACACCGTCCCCATTTTGTATTGATTATGCGCGCTTCGGATATATTGTATGGCCACTATTGTTTTGCAGGGGCGTATGGATGCATCCTAGATTTGTTTTGATTTGTATTTGATATGATATGATATGTTTTGGTGATGCGGTGCGTGTGTGCAATACACCCCTCACATTTTGGGAGCTAGCTACTCCATTGGTTCTTAACAGGTCTCCTCCTATTGGTTTGGTATTCCGAGGTCACCCTCCTCAATACAATGGCTACTATTGGTTACTTACGCTATTGCCACTATTGATATGGTTTGTTTTGTTGGCTCGGGATAGATATCTGACAGACCTTACACTATTAATACACCTATATTGTACGTTTCGTATTCCCCAACGCCCATATTCTGTATTGATTGTCCTTTATCTAGTACCCTTATGTGACTCACTCTACTATATATACTCCATTACATTGATCTGTCACACTTTCATTCCGCTACTTCGCACTATGGTTCCATTCACGTACCGGGTTATTATATGTCATTGGATTGATTATGATATTCATGTTTATACGACTACTGATTCTCTGTATGATAAGTATGTATACGATATAAGATTTACCTGTTGTCATCTGATGATATGCTATCTTACTGTTATGTGATCCTTTGATTTGTCTGGTAACCGTGCTAGTGTGAAATCGATTGTTGATCTGTTTATCTTTTGTACCTCGTTCGATTAATCTCGTGGACTATGACTATCCGTGGTGTTCTTATATGCTTGTTGTTGACCTGCCATGTTTGCATTTCTGTTTATGCTACGGTTTGATTGGGTAAATGGTTCAACTTATGAAGTCTAGCTTGTTAACTTGTTTAATTGCCCAGCTATGTATTTGATTTATTTAATTATAGTGTTCATACTGTATTTCCTACTTATTACGTGTGACCGCCATGTGTTGGATGCTGTTAGTACTTCCACCTGTTATGATACTGGTTATGTTTTCAACTAAGGGTTTTACACGTGTGAATTGCCATGCTCACTTATTAATTAATTGCTTCCGCTTTCCTGTAGATATCTGTTTGGCTTGTATGTCTGCTGATTTCCTGAATTGATTTTATGACATATATGTTGTGTGGATCACGGCCTTTGCTATGTTTGCTTATGTTTCAGTTCTTGTATGTCTGGTTTGTATGTGCTTGTTTATATGTCATCGATGCTCTGCTTTGCTTCGTTCTCCTTGTTATCTGTTTGTTTTGGATATCTGTATAATTGTGTTCTGCAGGATCCTCATTGACTCATTGTTCTCATTTCGTTGCGACTTTGTTATCTGTTTCCTTTGTTTCATTTCGCATTTCAGATTTTGTTTAGCTTTCGTTTTGTTATATCATTCCTTTGGGCTTTTTAAGCTCAGCCGCATTTCTTTCTGCTTGGCCAGTGTTAGGTTTGAAGATGGGCTTTGATGGGCTGAGAGTTGGATTATTTGAGTGGACCAAACCTAGATACCTTATTATTTGGATTTATTTTGTTGGGCTATTGTTTGGAGATTTCATTTTATTCTAGACATATTGGATTTTGTATTTTCCTTGTAAGTCATTCGTCTATATGACTTGGTACTTTATTCTTTAAGGCTTTCGCTTGTAAAATTTTATTTGTATGTTCTGATATGACACCAGAATGTGACACTTCTACCCTTGTCGGGTTGGGGTGTTACAATTATGGTATCAGAGACAGGTTTCGTCTTGTTGACCTTAGGATTGACCTGTGAGGATTGGGTAGACATTAGGCTTCCGTCTGTTCTGATCTTTTCCGATTCCTTTTGATTGTCGTTCAGATTTGACTTCGATATTCTTTTGTCTTAGCCGATTTGACCTTCTTCCGTTCGCATTTGATTTTGTTTGATTTATCTTCGCCCATCTGTTTGTCAATCGTTAATTGGAGACTACTCGTGGAATCAAAGATGATGGTGCCGACCCTGCGTTGCTGCAATAGTTCTTGAGCTGGAGAGGTTCGTGAAGCGAAGCCGCACCGACCATCTTCTGGAGGCATCGGGATCTTTGGAGGAAGCGACGGACCAACCAAAGACGAAAAAGACGGAGACAAGATTCAACCGGTGGCTAAGAGGGTTCATCTACTTCATATGATTTGGGCGCGACTTATGTTACTTCGATTCGTTTGTCATGCGTTTTGAGGCGGTTTGATATTCTGTTAAGTGATTCTGATCGGTATTGCTTTTCTTGATTTGTTCAGAACTCGGTTTGAATCGTGAAGTTTTATCGTTTAGCAATTTGGTAATATCTCAGATTTTTCTTTTGGATCGTCAGTAATGAGTCACGAGGAACCGTTTTTTGTAAGTTGGTGGCCTTCTTTCATTGTGATATGGTAAGTTGCTTGATGTAGTTTATGCTGTATGTATGTGAATCTGGTATGCTTTGGTATGTTACTTGATATCTGTATGTGATATGTTTTGTTATGATATTGGTTATGTGGTTTGTCATGACCCGGGACATAATATGATGACAATAAGGACTTGTTATATGATGCAAGTATTATGGCCTTTGATCACCGTGATAATACCGAGAACATATAATTTGAACTTATTGAAGTCATACGACGTCTTGGGAAATGCCTGGGATTGGTACGTGAATGGAATAAGGCTTATATCCGTTATTTGACACTCCTCATGTTCGTTCGAAATTCTGTACCTTTTTGCGAAATTCTCACCGACATCTGTTATGTGTAAGTTTTGTACGCTTTCGAACCGGAATCGTTATGATATGTGCGAGACTATGGATTGCTACATCTGCCTAAACATGTATGTCTCTGTGTACCTCTGCGACTTCAATTTTCGAGGACGAAAATTTTTCTTTTAGAGGGGAAGAGTTGTAAAACCCTAAAATCGTAAACGTGTTAAAATACCATTTTGCCCTCAAGCTAAATACTTGTAGAGTACGTAAAACACGTCAAGCTCGTTATACTCGTTAAACTCTAAACTTTAGATGACTTATGCAAGTTAATAATTAATCTACTTTCACTTCATGTAAAAGAATCATACATTATGATATTAGTTGGACCATTTTATGTATATATTGACTAACACATTTAAACTAAATCTATAAATGACATTTAAGTAAAATATGGTAACTAAAATATTAGTTGATTTGGTCATTATTCTTCCCCTTAGATCGGTCCAACTTAAACGCTTTAACCCTCATTCACGCCCAAATTGACTTTCCTCATAACTCTCCTTTAATGCATAATTATCTCCCATTATAACCTACCATATCATCCAAAATGATCACTCTAATTTCTCTCTATACCAAGTGACGGCACATCACTTATTCTCCTCCATTTTGTTTATCGATAACAAGCGTTCAAAGGAGACTCGTTGTATCATGAAGCCGCTGTGATCAAGTGGGTTCCAAGGGTACTTTGTCGAGGGGTTCTTATTGGGTGGGTGGGGTTGGCTAGGGCGAAAAGGAGGCGTGACTATGTTGGTCTTGGCTGGATCGTGAGTCTCCTGGTTCGAAAAGTGGATTTCGGTCGTGGGCTTCTAGGCCGAGGGTGTGATGTTTTGGGTTCGATTTTCCTAGTTCTCTTGGCTCTTGTTTTCTCCCACTCGCACACTACTAGGGTAACGCATTTATCTTGTCCATTTTTTTATTGTGTTTATCTTGATTGTATGAGATTCCAACCGAGTGCATGTAAATCAAATGCCAATCTCACATAAGATGATGAACATTAAAGGTTACATATAATCAAACTAACGTACATGAAACTGAATAAAATGGATTAATGGTGTGATAAAAATCTGCTCAAACTTGTCACGTTAGATGCTTGTTTTTGGTCTCATTAAAAACCTGATGTGTCGCGTTAACTTTTATGGTCGGGTAGGCGTTCATGTGTGATCTTTAGTGATGCGTATGGAGTCCTTTGAAAGCATGTTCAATCTAAATAAAAAAAGGGTAATCAAGTCATGTTATTGGTTGATTATGGTGGGTCGTTTCTGTCCAGAACTTGGGATTTATAAATGTTCACATTTGCATGTTCGAATGGTGATTGCATGCATGTTTGTATGAGTCATCTAGAGTAGTTGTATAATGTCTCTAAAATCTATTTTTCTGTTTGTCTCGCCATATCCATATTGTGTGTGTTTCATTGAGTGACTTAACATGTTTAACTATATATGACTTAGAAAAAATAAGAAGAGTTGTTATATGATGGTTGAATGTATGTATATGCATGTGTTTGAAAATCAGAAATAAAAGATCATGTGGTGGGCAAATGTGGGTCACGAATGCATGGTTTAAGAATATGTTTGTTTGTGTGTGGTCATGAGTATACGTGTGAGGGTTTTGCATGCATTACTAATCGGTGAGTTTAAATTGGGTCGTTGGCATGTGAACGGTGTGTCATGGGTAATTTTGTGTGGGTATTTTAACGAAGGCGTGTTTAATTACTTTTATTGGTCTCGTTGAAGTTGGCGTTAAAATGTGTTTGTGTACGTCCTTTATGAGTGTTTGAATGGGTATTTTGAACTAAGGGGTTATCATTCTATCTTTGTGTCTAAGCGTTTAACCTAAAACACTTAAATCGGCCTATTAATAAAACAAGAATGCGCTTAACCAAATTAAACTCTAAAAGTATTAATGCATTCATAATGAGTATTTAAATCCGTTACGACATTAAATGAGCTAATAATTATTATGCGAACCGTAATCCGTGTAGATCCATTGAAGAAGATGTGGCGTGGTGTCTTCGTGTTTGTTCATTCGTTTGTTTTCCTTTCATTGGCGTTAAGGTACAGATATTCTGACCTTTCTCATAAGGTTTCTCATGATCTCTTTACATCTTTGACCTCTTGCCAATTTGATATTGAACCTTTGCTCTGCTATTGAACTATTGATATTGAATCTTTGCTATTGACCCCTTTTGCTATTGAACCTTTGATATTGAACCTTTGATAATTGAACCATTGATATTGGATTATTGATTTGATTTGTGAACTGCTAATATTGGACCTTTGATATTGATTGACCTCTATATTGTACACTTTGACCTGTCAGTTGATACCCGAGCCATTAACTAGGCATGAGGGTTCCATGTCCGTGTCATTGATGCACCAATGGCATGACTTTAGTGTGGTTGAGTGATGTTCCACACCGTCCCCATTTTGTATTGATTATGCGCGCTTCAGATATATTGTATGGCCACTATTGTTTTGCAGGGGGCGTATGGATGCATCCTAGATTTGTTTTGATTTGTATTTGATATGATATGATATGTTTTGGTGATGCGGTGCGTGTGTGCAATACACCCCCTCACATTTTGGGAGCTAGCTACTCCATTGGCTACTGAGGTCTCCCCTCCTATTGGTTTGGTATTCCGAGGTCACCCCTCTGAATACAATGGCTACTATTGGTTACTTGGCTTCTATTGCCACTATTGATATGGTTTGTTTTGTTGGCTCGGGATAGATATCTGACAGACCTTACACTATTAATACACCTATATTGTACGTTTCGTATTCCCCAACGCCCATATTCTGTATTGATTGTCCTTTACCAGTACCCTTATGTGACTCACTCTACTATATATACTCCATTACATTGATCTTTCACACTTTCATTCCGCTACTTCAGACTATGGTTCCATTCACGTACCGGGTTATTATATGTCATTGGATTGATTATGATATTCATGTTTATACGACTACTGATTCTCTGTATGATATGTATGTATACGATATAAGATTTACTGTTGTCATCGATGATATGCTATCTTACTGTTATGTGATCCTTTGATTTGTCTGGTAACCGTGCTAGTGTGAAATCGATTGTTGATCTGTTTATCTTTTGTACCTCGTTCGATTAATCTCGTGGACTATGACTATCCGTGGTGTCCTTATCTGCTTGTTGTTGACCTGCCATGTTTGCATTTCTGTTTATGCTACGGTTTGATTGGGTAAATGGTTCAACTTATGAAGTCTAGCTTGTTAACTTGTTTAATTGCCCAGCTATGTA
The DNA here is from genome assembly GCA_910596185.1 of Chrysanthemum makinoi. Taxonomy (NCBI): domain Eukaryota; kingdom Viridiplantae; phylum Streptophyta; class Magnoliopsida; order Asterales; family Asteraceae; genus Chrysanthemum; species Chrysanthemum makinoi. Next base: position 13,133,672 of record OU343216.1, on the reverse strand, counting down.
TTTGATTTACTTAATTATAATGTTCATACTGTATTTCCTACTTATTACGTGTGACTGCCATGTGTTGACTGCTGTTAGTACTTCCATTGTTATGATACTTGGTTATGTTTTCAACTAAGGGTTTTGACCTGTGTGAATTGCCATGCTCACTTATTAATTAATTGCTTCCGCTTTCCTGTAGATATCTGTTTGGCTTGTATGTCTACTGATTTCCTGAATTGATTGTATGATATATATGTTGTGTGGATCACGGCCTGCTATGTTTGCTTATGTTTCAGTTCTTGTATGTCTGGTTTGTATGTGCTTGTTTATATGTCATCGATGCTAGGCTTTGCTTCGTTCTCCTTGTTATCTGTTTGTTTTGGATATCTGTATAATTGTGTTCTGCAGGATCCTCATTGACTCATTGTTCTCATTTCGCTGCGACTTTGTTATCCGTTTCCTTTGTTTCATTTCGCATTTCAGATTTTATTTAGCATTTCGTTTTGTTATATCCTGCTTTGGGCTTTTAAGCTCACCGCATTTCTTTTCTTGCGGCAGGTGTTAGGTTTGAAGATGGGCTTTGATGGGCTGAGAGTTGGATTATTTGAGTGGACCAAACCTAGATACCTTATTATTTTGATTTATTTTGTTGGGCTATTGTTTGGAGATTTCATTTTATTCTAGACATATTGGATTTTGTATTTTCCTTGTAAGTCATTCGCTTATATGACTTGGTACTTTATTCTTTAAGGCTTTCGCTTGTAAAATTTTATTTGTATGTTCTGATATGACACCAGAATGTGATTCTTCTACCCTTGTCGGGTTGGGGTGTTACAAATATATTAAACTCATTTTAAACAAAAATGCTTATTAAAGTACAACATACTAATCAATATAATTGTTATCAAAAGTTTATGAAATATATTTTGTATTTATAAAACATGAGGTGCTATCTTTATTCAATAAGAATTTATAATTAAATAAAATCATATTCATCGTCAATATATAACTAGACGTCTCGTTATTAGCTAAAATGTGAAAAGGAAATACTTGGCATATCGCGAAATCAATATATCAAACTCATTTCCGAGTCTAACATATTATACTCGTTAAATCGAAAATGTTTAATAAAGTTGAACTTATTAACCAATATAATTTGTTATGATTTCCCAAATTTATAAAATGTAGTTTGTCCTATGTAATAATTGATATTACTTTCGAATTACCTACTTAACTTCCAATAATTACTCGTCGTTAATTCAAGTTTTGTATCGTTTATCCGATGGTTCTATTCCGGTTATCGTTGTATAGTGATGTGTTACGAAATTGAGTCATTACGTGTATATAAGTATAACTATATCAAGTTACTTCATTACCCGAAATCGCGTATATCCTTAACACAATTTATTTTTGATAAATTGAAAGTACACCCAATGACTTATATTATTTAACCATTTCATTAGTCCCGTTAATTCAATTTTAACAACCTTTAACGATACATAACTATTATCATGTCTAGATAAATTTGAACCCATAACCAAAATAGCGCAACAACCATCAAGTCAATCCAAGGCATTAAGTATTCTACTCTTCTTGTGGGTTCGCAGCCATGCTAAACCAAAACAAACACCACCAAGAGTCGTCAACCCGACCGGACACGTGACACAAATGAAACAATACACTCATGCACTCTCTACTGGTTGTGGACTCGAGACACGCAAACCAATACCATTTAGATAACTAGTACCACTCGAAGCACCAACACAACAGTTACCAATTTGTTTTCTACAAGAATATGGGTCACACGTTTTTGAAGCAGTTTTTATATATGAAATTTGACCATTAAACCTCTTGATAATAAAACAATGTCATGGTTTAATTTCCACTATATCAAATACAGAATATGAGGGTCAGGACTTGATGCAAAAGCAAGACCACCACACTTTCATAAGTTTACACCACCACGGTTAGTAAACACGTTTTTGAATGAATTAAATCCGAACCCTTACGAGTTTAACCCTTAACCCATGTCATGTAATCCAAGAAAATTGTAACACAAGCAAAATATATAACCGGTTTTTACCCATGTCTTTAATCCAAAAACGTTTTTAACGAGTTTCATATCCACGAAACACAACAAGGATTATATATACGATTGTATTAAATCGGTCGCAACCGAAAATCAATAATAACGTGAAATGGGTTGGCTTACCATAAATAAAACGAGAAGAAAAGGAGAACGACACTTGGAGGAGGTCTCTTAACGAGTACTACTCGTAACCCACCAAGATTTGACTCTTTTGAAACTCGTTAACATCAAGAAACATTAAGTCTGAACATAAAATTGTAGATC
>OU343216.1:13105291-13131237 GCA_910596185.1 Chrysanthemum makinoi | reverse complement strand
TAAGGCGCGTATGGGCCTTTGAGGGTACATACGAAGCATAAACGTGCTCACAAGACCCCGATCTACCGTTTGAGATAGGTGGTGTAAGTAGATGAGGTCGCCGGAAAGGTGGCCGGAAAATGTGACGGCACCGGAACCCTAAGGGAGGGTGGCCGGATTTTAGAGAGAGAAAGGGGTTTTATTTGTGTGTGTGAATTGTAGTGAGAGAAAGAAGTTGATAAAAATGAGAGAAGAAGTGAAGGGGTGGATATTTATATACTCAGGAGGGGCTTGTCTTGTGCAAAGGGAACTACAAGGGTGAAACTGAAAACTATTCCAAGGACCCTAGATGTAACTTTATAAAACTTGTGATATATTAGGTTCGGGGCTCGTTTAACCTAGTAAACGAATTATTCGTGACACGAGAGTTACGCCAATGTTCTTAAAATATTATTTCTAATAAAAACGATACAAAATACGACTCGTGTCTCAATTTAAATCAAACGATCTCTCTAATCGACGTTTCTCCAATTATGACACATCGAGGAATTTACGAGTTGTCACAGCCTCACCTCCTTAAAAGGAATCGCGTCCTTGCGATTCAATTCTAATTGTCTGTTAAAGTCTAGGAGGGGTTAGTGCAAAAGCACGAGGGTTTATCTTCACGTTCCCTACGTGAATCTAGGATCTGACTACGAGTTTCTATGGACTTCGAAGACAGAGAGGCAACTTTACAAAAGTTGCTAAGTTTCATCATCTATTGTTTCGATACGTCAACGAAGTTTAAACGTCCAAAGATTAGGATTTTGCAAAGGGATAACGATTGCCTTATCGGCGAGTCATTTCTTCCTATTACACACGAAATCTTAGGAACTCTACCGAGTCTTGATGGTAGCTCAAACCTCTGAGCTACTGGTCTCAATCTAGCAATGGTTCTCAGGGGGATCAGTATAGTGGGGGATTAAATTTCCATGTTTACTACTCGCCTCACATAATCTCATGGTGGATCCGTAAGCTTAATTCTAGGTTATCTCGGAGGGTTCAAGAGATTTATGTTGTCTATGTCTCCAAATGGTTTGTGAGTAACTTACATATCCATCTCAACTTAGAACGTTTACCTTGGTAGTCTCTTAAATAGGTTCAGGGTTGGTAGGTTGGGTATTTCCATTTCTACCCAACAATCGGAATCTGCACTGACGACCATAAAGGATCTCTTATGGTGCCTTTGAGGTACTAAAGCGATAGGTACGGTTATAAGAGAAGTTGGCCAATGGGAGGTGTTTATCCCAACCATTGTCATACTTGAGAGATGTCGATAAGAGAGTGTGGCCAACGAGAGGTGTCTATCCTAACCGTTGCCAAACTTGATAAGCACGCTACATGTTCTACTAGGGTTCGAATGGTTTTCCTACTTCAGTCATTAGTCTGGAGATGATACACTGCAAGCATATCCAGATTGGTCCTCTCGGCTCTAGGAAGTGATAGATGAAAAATGTGTGTGTGTGGCGATTTCCATCATCCAGAAAGGATAGGAATCAGCATCTCATAAAGCACATGGTTTCCTTTACGTGTGGATAAGTCTATTTGCGTAACTTAGGTTTTTCAATCGCACTTCATCCTTAAAGAGTATCGTAGTGAGTTGAAGGTTGAGGAAGGAGAATCACGTGTATACTAACCAAATAAATCTTAGACAGGGAAAACGGATCAAGGGAATTTCCCTCTTTCCCATAGAAGTGCCATAGTGGAAAGAAGGTAAGGAGCTAGAGTTCAAAGGTGAGGTCTAGCTTATTAGATAAAGTCACTGTATCGGAGTCACTGTATCAGAGGGATAGGATTAGGTACTACCTCACCTCCTTAAAAGAAGATAGTTGGGTTCCCAGTGTTGCTATATCTATATAAGGAGAGACGAGCATCGTCGTCCATACTTTTCCTTTTTACTAATTCGCGGGAGGTGAATAGGTTGGTAAGACTACCAATAATCACTTAGGTAAAGGCGGGAATCTACTTCCAAGGTTTCGTCTATGGTGTAGCTTATCGTTTGGTGAGAGGTCCGAAAGGTTAGCAGGTGCTTCTCGAAGGATGAGAGAAAGATTATGTGATTGTCCTAGAGAACGTGGTTAAGGTTTCTCCTTAGGATTTCAAGATTTCTGCTGAGTACGGAATCTCTACTAGATGAAAAGTCTAGGAAGTTCAGAGCATGTCTCTATTAGAAAGTGTTGATTACTACCATCAATTGGTCGGTTGACTTAGCATGATATCTAGGTTAGAGACGAAAATACAACTCCTAAAAGAGAGTATTGGTTACTAACCACATTTTGTCGATTGACTCATTGGTGCACTTAATATTTAACGCAAAAGGTTTCAAGGTTCAACTCCAAAATCATAATCTCCAAAAGAAGTTCAACTACCAATCGATATCCAATCATTTTCTACACACGAGTGAACGTCAACGGCTCTAAGTAGGTATGCTAGAGAATTTCTCATCTATGGTGTGTAAGGTACCACATTGATAAAATAGGGTAGGTATTACCATAACCCGGTGGTGTGACGTAGTAGACTATTGTTGACAAACAATGTTGAGGGTTCAATGTTGCTAGAGTAAACATTGACGGAACAATATCTAAGGATAATCCTCGGTGAACAACTTCACTAAAATAAGTCATTAGATCGTTATCGATAGGGGTACCTAAATAAAGGATAAGGTACGACATCAACAGCACGTAAGGTACTACCTTAGCGAAATTTGGCGAAGCAACGTCGACCACATCATTATCGGTTTAGGAAATGAGCAACGTCATTAAAATCAACATCGAGTGAATGGTAAGGTTTCAAAAGTTTTCCCAACAATCGGTCCAAGACTAAGCTTGAGGTATAAGTGTCGGTAACATAGTTACCAACGAAACGAGGCTAGATGACAAATCCAATGGTATTACTACTGAAACGATGTGGAATGATAATTCCAACCTGATTACTATCGAAATACGGTGGAATGATAATTCCAATACGGTTACTATCGCATCTAACGTTTCGAAATCGAATACCGCCTATAAAGGTCAAAAGATGATTTTAACGAAGTTATCAACAAAACAAAGACGAATAATAATTCGAGGCCAAATAATGATTCGAAGTCAAATAAAGAGTTAAAACTCGGAACGAGATCAAAATCTCAAATTCAAAAACCCAAAGACCAAAATCCAAAACCGAATCCAAAGTAGTCAAGACCAAATCCAAAAATAGCCCAAAATAATTTCAAACACTCTAGAGAGATCGATGAGGCTTATGTCGATAAAACCTTCGGATGCAAAGCGATTACCAATCGGGTCTCACCGGACTTATGGTGAACTACTGGTGTTACAAACAAGAATTTCACAAAAGCGAAGACATATAGTGATGCGGAAGTGTTCACGATTCAAGAGGTGTTACGATGCCGTGTATGTGCGTGTTTTAAGTGCGGGATTTCGTGATGTTTAGCGAGTGTGAGTGTGCGATTCCACCTAAAGTTTATCATTCTTAAAACCAATCTCAAATCCGAACACAATTTTGTTATAACAATTCCCAGTATTTGTAAAATTGACCTCTGAGACGGACACAGGTGATCAGTCCATGTCTTGCTGTCTCTGGCTGAATATAAGTGATCAGTCTATATTCAATCGAGGTTCGATAAATTTTTATTAAGCAAGGCACAACCAGTTTATAACCAACTCCTAATATATATTCCCAACTTCAATGTTATATGCCCAAAATGTATTCACTTCCTCATCTCAAAAATATCTCGTTGTTCCATTTGGTTATTAGCGTTAGGTATCATCGTGTGTGTGTGTGTGGTATCGACTCGACAAGCACCATGAATGTACTCAATTAACCACAATGCGACTCATAATGACACAATGAGACGTCTAAATGATAAACTTTATAGTTTAATAAGTTTCGGAATAAATAGTTAGACCTTATCGAATTCGTCAACTCGATAAACTCAACCATTTGTTCATGTCGCTTATTATCCCAAAACTAAACACACCCGAACGAGTCATAAGGATAATTTGCCCATTAATAACGTTATCCTACGTACATAGCGGGCACCTATTAGGTTTTTCACCCTAAGAAGTCCGTCATCCACGTGGATTGACGCTATTAATGTTAGGTCATCCGTAACCCACGCACAACACATAAATGACATTAAATAGTCATAAATGACACCCGATAAGCGTGCCCTCGAAACATTTAATGACTCATTTATTACAAAACATTTCTATTTTTAAACGTTGATTCCCTTTTTAAAATGTCGAATAACAAGCGAGCCTTGTTGTGAATCTTAGTAAAACCATTTATCACCTATATCTTTCAGTACTATTTACGGTGTATATATATATATATATATATATATATATATATATATATATATATATATATAATATAGAGATAATTTTAATATAAATTTATTCGTTTCAATATAATTTTCAATGTAAATTCCAATATAAAATTTCGATATAAAATTGCAATATAAAATTTCGATATAAATTTATTTGTTTCAATATAAATTTCAATATAAATTCCAATATAAATTTGAATATAAATTTTGAGTCATTATTCGTTTCGAGTTCCCAAGTCCGAGCCATGACTCTCGGCTTTTACACCTCATATCGTTCAATAGATACTAAAGACTAAGATACGGCATTGTCGAGGTCGATTCGAGACTAGAAAGTCACGATAACACGGACGTAGGCGCAAGGTTCACATATATATCATTAAGTCCAAAATAAACAATTCTTCACAACTCCAGTTAATCCTCCAAACAATCTCATACCAATACCGCCATCTAAACAGAAAATCAAACATACCCAACACAATAAATATTTCAAATTGACTCTTTCAATTTCCCCAAACACAACCTTGATTAGCAGTATCAATTCTAACATTTGTTAATAACTCACCAATTATCCAAAACACCACAATTAATTTGTTATTCAATTAAAGCTGTTAATTAAAATGTCATTCGATTCCAAAAATCTGATTCATACCAATGATTCAACGTTAACCAAATAATCACACGCTAGTCCAATTTATCATCGAAAACACTACTGGTTTCACATATCATTATAACATTAGCGGACATGAATTCATTATTAGTAATCAAAACCGATTACCACTTGTTTGACAAATTTTAAAGAATAAAACAACGGTTTACGAGGGTTTTGACTCAAAATCGTGACACAAGACCATCACCAATCGACATCATCAAAATCATTATAATCCATCATCTAGTTATGATCAAGGGCACATAAACATGATAAGATGCAAAACACGTGAACATGACACGCGCACGATACCAACACACGGTTTACATGCTTTATTAGCTTTACTTGGCGTTTTAGACTTCGTGTTCATCAAAACTCAACTGTGGAACTCACTTTCACGGGACAAAAGGCCTCATTTGTGACTCCCCGACTTAGTTATAATAGTACCATTTCCTTTATATTCCCAAATCATTTCCACGACCACTACTAATGTGCAAGTTTTAAATAAAGTGGTTAGATTAGCAAGAAATTGCGTAACCACCCGATACTTGAGTATACGCATTATTGATAAATAATGTTGAATTATTGGTTATCACATTCTGTGTTCAGTTGTTCACTTTAATCTTCCAAAAACATTCCAATAGATCCCACGTATTTGTGTATATTCTTACAAAGTTTTCTCTTTATTGTTTTGGGATATGCAACTACTTTTATATAATTTAAGTGTTATAGATTTAAGGTTAGGGACTCCACACTTTCTGTGAAAGGTATAGCGTCTTTGAAAGCATGAGGACATGCTTTACGTACATGTATAAGCATGAGTACATGCTATAAGAGGTGCATAAGCATATAGAAATGCTTATGGGGTATGCGTAAGCATGAGGACATGCTTACTGTGTATGTATAAGCATGTGAAATGCTTATAGCGAACTACTAAGATAGGCAGACTTAAATTGTCTACTAACAGGGCACATGCTCAATCAAGTGTTTAATCAAATCGTTCATCAAATCAGCCCTAAGCATCTCATCAATCATGTTATCAATCAATTCGTCTAATGTGTTCTCAATCATCCATATCAAATCAATCAAGTTCAAAATTCCAAGATCATGATATACCGTTTACTCAAATCAAATCCGTAGTATCTCGATATTCACATTGATGAGTGTCTAAATACTCATCATTTTTGTACAATCTAAACTGCAAAATCATCTGAAAACACTCCGAAACACATCAAAATGATCAAAATATCACAAATCAGTGTTTTATGTGTTTTAAATGCAAAAATATCAAAATCAGATGAAAAATGATTCAAGTTTGCAAAATTGGCGGTTTTAGTCCCCCAAGTTTTAAAAGTTGTCAAATCTAGTCCACGGAATTCAAAATGTGGAATTTTATCATTCAAGGCCCCTGAAGTATTCTAAGTTGTTAAAAATGGTCCTTGAATGATTCTTTGGTCAAATGGCGGAAAAGGTCCCTAAACTTTGGAAAATTGCAAAATTAGTCCTTGGACCTTTGAAAATGGATTTTATGCAAAAAGGGTCCTTGCACTATCAATGTTTGTCATTTTTGGTCCTTATTATAAGTTTGGAAAGTTGGCATTTTCAGTCCTCATGTTTGGCAGATTTGCATTTTTGGTCCTTATGCTTAAATAAACCCATCCGGACCCTTGTTTTAATATATATCAATCAAGCCAAATCCAGGTGGCCCAAACCACATGATCCGGCCCCTTGATATACCAATGGGTCCTTGAAGCCAAAAGCAACTCACCCAGCCCCAAAAACCGCCTCAGCTGTACTTTCCCTCTTCACCCACAGAAACCCAAAACCGGTCATGGTTTCCTCCTTGCTTTTTCCCCCTCCTCTTCCACTAACACCCAAATAATCTTAATTATCTCAAACAAAACCCATTAATGGCTCAAACCTGCTCAAAGAAATAATTGGCGCCAAAATCCAAATGTACGGTTTTGATGAGTTTCAAGCATCCAATGGCTCAGAGATGGTGGGAAAGATTCAGAGGACATCTAGAAGTCACGAAAAGTCTATAAAGGAGAGAGTAGATGCAATGTATCTTAATATCTAGAGTAATTTTAAGTTTTAATTAGTTTTTTAATCCAAGTCTTATATTGTATGTTTTCAATTCCAAGTGTTTTGTTTAAGCTTATTAAGTGTATTTGAATCTTTATCAGTTATCAATTGCAATTTTCAAGTTCATTTCAGTTTGTTCAAATTTTCAAGTACTCAAGTTCTCAGTATTTGAATGTTGTCAGTGTTAGTATGGACTCTTAAGCTCATGTAAGCTCCCATATAGCTTATACAAGCTATTAGAAACCTTTAAAAATCTGTTGATATCAAAAGTAAAAATACAAAAAATACCAAATAAATGTTGAAAAATAAAAAATCCATGGTGAAGAAGATCAAATTTGGGCGAGGGTTTATCTTGGATGGCCTTGGTATAGTGCTTCTTGGGAAGCTATAGGAATTGGTTTTAGATCCTAGTTCGGTTTGTGCCTTAGAAACTACTTGTAAGCTTTTTACTCATTTCTTGCAATTCCTTTGTTTTAGTGTTCTTAAGTTTGAATATCTGTGTTTGTATGTTAATTAGTCATAGTTAAGTTAGTTTAAGCCATAAAATCAATAGCTTGTTCTTTTCAATTTGCAGTTTACAAAAATTTGGTTTTAAATGGGAAATGGCATAATCATCAATTCTGAGTTTAATGTTGTTTTGATTGTTGATTTAGGCTTCGTTAGTCATAATAAGTGATATCATAAGGTCTGCAATCAAGTTTATGGTTTAAAATTGTGAATTGCTTTATAAAACTTCAAACAAATTAAAAAGGGGTGTTTGTTTTGATGCTTTGATTGTGATCAAAAGTTTAAGAGCGATGTGATTTTGTTTATATGTCACTTTAGCCTATTAACAAACAAGTCAAAAAAGTACTTCTTTGGAAAAAAGTCAAAATCACATTTGATCTTCACTAGGTTGTCCTTTGTTGGATTTTACAAAGACGATCATTATTTTGTGTTCAAAAGTTGTTAATCTTGCTCTATTAGTCTTAACATACCTAATTATCATATTCAGTTCTTAGAATCAAATCAAAATCCATCCTAGTCAAACTTTTGGTTTTGAACAAAAGTCAAAATTTCCAACTAGGTCGTTTTTGAATAAAACAAATATTTTCATTGTGTGTTTATTAATAAGTTTTAGCTTATAAGCTATTGGGAAATTAAAGTTTGGTTGGTAAAAAAAATACAAAAATGCTAGTTCTCTATTTCTCAGCTTTTTAAGTGCTTATTCTCTTTGCTTTTTGTGGACACTGTTTCATAAAAGCTGATGCGTACCGTTGATGGTTCCACCTTGATAAGCTTACATAGAGCTTATTAGTTGTCCAAATCTTGTGTTCTCTGGTTCTTTGGAAAGCCAACCTGGTCCTCTTGGATTGTCAAGCTTAAGATTTCACTTTTGAGCTTGTTTACTAGGGCTGCAACAAGCCTCAGTTTGTCCCATTCTGCTTTCATAAGTGCTTATTTGCTTTATTCGGCTTTCAGTTGCTTATTTGTTCTTATTAGCTTCACTTGAGTATTATTAGCTTGTTTACAGCTTATCTCATCTTTGGTTTTAATTTTGAACCCTGTTTGAGCTTATTTCACCAAATAAGCTCATTAATACATCTTGTTGGCCAATAAGCTCCTCAAACGACTTATTTGTGGTGTAAAATTTTTTGTCTTTGTTAAAGTTTCATAATATCAGTAGTAAAGTAGTTTTCAAAAAGAAAATCGAGAAAAATCCAATTAAAAACATTGATAGCATTTATTTAATAGTTTTAGCTTTTTGATTTTTCTTTTTAGCTTATTAATAAGCAAATCTTGTGTTTCTGTTTTTCTTTGTTTTCTGTCATAATATAGTATTTTTAGAAAAAGTTTCATAATTTTCTCTATCTTTTTAGTATTTATTATAATTTTAATTAGTTAAAATTAGTAATTAATTAGTAATAAATAATTAAAAGCATAAAAAATATCTTTTCTGTTTTAAAATTAGTTTTATCATATTTTAGATTTTTCAAAGTTAAAATTTTATTTTTTTCAAGTTCATTTTATATTTTCTAGTATTTAAGTGTATTTTAAATAGTTATTAATTAGTAATAATTAAATAGAAAGTGTGAAAAAATATATTTTTAATTTTAAAATTAGTTTTATAGTATTTTAGATTTTTCAAAATCATAAGTTTATTTTTCTAACCTTATTTTGTATTTTCTTCTATTTTAGAGTATTTATTAAATAGTTAAAATAGTTTTTAATTAATAATAATTAATTAAATAGTGTTAAAAATAATTTTCTTTTTCTAATAATTTTATTTTAATTTTAGGATTCCAAAAATGTTATTTTCATATTTTTAGGCCTTTTATTTCTTAGCTTTCACTTTTTATTTTGTATGCATTATCGTAGTTTTTAAAACTTACGTTCGTTCTTTGATCGATTGTTGTGCTTTCCAATCGTACTCCATTCCATTCCAATCAATCAGTAGTGTAGTAATTCTAATCATAACCTTTCTGAGATCACTCCTTAGTGATCACTCCATTATATCGAATCAGTGTTTGCACACCATTGAGTCTCCGTGGGACATAACGAACCGGGAATTCAATCTATTCTCCAGGACTTCATTGCATTTGTGTTTTAAGGAGTTTTAAGCTTCTTACGGTCGGCCATTCACAAGTGGCGGTTTTGTGTGATTAGCTTGATGGTTTTGCCCGCGGATCAAATTTTGGCCATTGCCGGGAGCTTTAGCGTGTGTTTAGCCATTTTCAGATCCATTGTTGCACATACCCATCATTTGTAAAAAGTTTTTGTAAAGTTATAAGAAAATCAAAAAGTTCATTAACACTTTTCCTAAAGTGTTAAAACTCCAAAAAAAAAATATAAAACAACAAAACAATCGGATCGTTTTCTATTTTGTATTCTCTTTTAAGGTGATTCTTGAAGATAAGATTTGGTTAACGAGGCGATAACAAAATACTATCCAAAAGTTTTTGAACCCATGCACAAATCTATACCTACGTCTTTTCAGGTGGTACTTAATATATACATAAAAATCCAACCCATAATCAAGGCAGTGCACTACCTAACTGGGGGTGCGACCATAATAAGTTCTCGAACATCAGATTTAAAACTTGCCTTTGTGTCACTTGTGATTTGGTGTACCTTTTTCAAAGAAGCCATTTCATTTGTGATTATTGGTTAAGTTCACTTGTGTTTTGCCTCATTTGTTTTGAAAATTGATTTTTACACTTAGTGCATGCTTTTCGTTCTTCGGCTCTACAAGTCCACTTTGAACTTGGAAAGATTCCTCGAAGACGTAGGGGCGTTCACTCCTTCGGCCGTGGTGAGGAACGTCTACCACCACCACCTCCTCGAAATGGCGAAGACAAACCCATGAATGAGCTTCTTCAAGCACCCATCGAGGGTTACGGAGATGCCATTGTTGTTCGACCATAAATTGGCGACACCGAGAGCTCAAAACGGGTTGCTTAATCGCCCAAAGCCAATTCTATGGTTTTGAGCGGGATGATCCTCATGCGCACATTCGATGGTTTAACAAGATAGCATCTACCATCAAGTACAAGAATGTCCCACATGAAGCTATCAAGCTTCTTCTGTTCCCATTTTCTCTTGAGGGACAAGCCCGAATTGGCGAGAAACAACCCCCTCGTTCTATGAGACATGGGAAGATCTTGTCACCAAGTTCGTTAGCAATTCTATCCTCCATCCCGAACCACAAGTCTTAAGAATGAGATAATGAAATTTTCTCCGAGATTTGATGAATCATTCGGGGAGGCATGGGATCGTTACAAAGTTGCCCATGGTGTATCACGGTTTTACCGAGTTAATGCAAATGGATACTTTTACAATGGTCTCAATCGAGACCAATCAAGACTCTTTGAATGCCTCGCGAGTAATTTTCGAGCAAGACCACAAAAGAGGCCTTGCAAATCATTGAGAACAAATCTCAGGTCCGCCCTTTCAGAGCAAAGACATATCGGTCTCATCTTGGACCTTCTTCTTCTTCATCCTCAGTGAGTACATCTAGCACCGATGCTAAGATTGATAAACTCACGAGACATTGTTCGAGGATTTGGTTCTTGCTAACCGAAGAAAGTGACCTTACTCGGACACCAACACATCTTGAAGTAAAGAAAGTCGAGAGTTGTGTTACTTGTGGTGGTCCTCATGCTTACTACAATTGTACCGCCACCGATGGTAGTCCTTTTGAAGCAAATGCTTTAGCGGTAGTTCACGACAAGGAGGTAATCAATACCGTCCTCAAAATGAACCACACTACCGTGCTAACACTAATCGAGCACCACCGGTTTCAACCAGAATCATAACATGCAAAACCGGAATCGAACCAACCAAGAATGAACCAAGGTTATCAAAACCAAGGTAATTTCTATCCTGGACCCAATCAAGGTTTCCAACATCAGGGGAACCTTCATCAAAACATTTCAATCGGGGAATCAATTTCATGGGAATATGAATCCTAATCAAGGGAATTTTGGCTATAATCAAAACATACGGCCTCAAATTTTCCCTCCAGCTCCTCCGGTCATTGTTCCTCGGGACCATCATCGATGAGTTCTTGAAGCGATTCATGAAGTCCCAAGATGAAATGAACAGGTTGTTGGTCACCAAATTGCTGATCTCAAAATTCTTTAAATGATCGACCCTCGGGCGGTACTCTTAGCGATCACAACGAGGGTGCTTTGGCCACCAACCGGACTTCTTTGTTCCTACCTCTTCTTCTTCTTCTCTTCCAAAGGTAGTGGACAGTGAACCTCCTACCACAATGGACCTCGACTCCAATGCCCCTCCTCCTGTGGCAATGAGTCAAGTTACCAAGGAAACAACGGACAAGGTGCATTATTCTATCCAGTACGCACATGTCCTACCCCGGTAGTCCAACCTCAAGTGGTCCAGAAACCCAAATCAAGTCAAGGAGTTGTATTTGAACCTCCTGTAGCTCTGTTGAGTAAATCCAAATCTTCTATTCCTTACCCATCCGCGTTTGAATGAGCAAAAGCTCGTGAAAAGCTAGTCATCAAATGGATAAATTTTTCCAAATTTTCCAAGAATTACATTTTGACATAAGCTTTGCGGATGCTATCATGTTGATGCCCAAGTTTGCATCGACTCTTAAACACATGTTAAGCAATAAGGAAAAATTTGTTTGAAATGGCTAAGACTCCTCTTAACGGCGCTTTCTGCGATTATCACGAAAAAGCTTCTGAAAAGCTTGGAGATCCCGGAAATTTCTCTTACCTTGTGTATTCCAGGGAATGGTTGAATGCTTTGCCCTAGCGATCTTGGTGCAAGCATTAATATTATGCCATCAGTATGGAAGAAACTTTCTCTTCGGAACTCACTCCTACATGACTCTCGGCTTGCTTGCGGTCGTTTCCCTATCCCATATCCGGCATTATTTGAGGGCGTAGGAAAGTTCCATTTTCGGTGACCGTGGTTGTTGATTTTGATGCCGATCATCGGGTTCCTCTCATTGTTGGTCGAGGATTCATGAGAACGGGCCGTGCTCTCATAGATGTATTTGAGCAAGAAATCACATTGCGTGTTGGTAATGAAGCTGTCACCTTCAACCTTGAACAAACTTCGAGGTACTCTGCAAATTATGATTCTGAATCGGTTAACCGAATAGATATCATTGATGTTGCCCGGCGTACTCTCAAGAAGTTCTTGGTTATTCTCATAATTCTGTGAGTGGGGATTCCACCACATCTTCTCAACCTATCATAGCCAATCCTACTCCTCTCTACACTCCGTTTGAGGGAAGACTTCATCTTAGATGAGATTGAAGCATACTTGGCTAGTGATTCTGTACCTTGGGAAATTGATCACGCTCCAATTGATATCGAGGGGGATATACTTCTTATTGAGAAGTTGCTCAATGATGATCCATCATCAACCCCTCACCCTAGTGATCCAATTCCTAATGAGATTAATCAGGATACTTCTCTCTCTTCCTCCGAATCAAAATTCATAAAAGGAAGTCAAGGCAGTTGAGAAAACTAAGAATTTCTGAGGTTGAGCTTAAGGACTTACCTCCTCATCTCGAGTATGCATTTCTTGAGGGTGATGATAAATTACCCGTCATTATTGCTAGAGATTTGAGTAAAGATGAAAAATCTGCTCTCATAAAGGTTTTAAAGTCACACAAGCAAGCAATTGCTTGGAAACTCTCCGACATAAAGGGTATCAATCCGAGTTTTGTACCCATAAAATCTTGATGGAGGATGACTTTAAACCAGCAGTTCAACATCAGAGAAGAGTGAATCCAAAAATCCATGATGTTATCAAACAAGAGGTTATCAAACTTCTTGATGCAGGATTGATTTATCCGATCTCGAGATAGTCCTTGGGTCAGCCATTCATTGTGTTCGAAAAGGGTGGCATAGCTGTTGTCACAATGAAGATAACGAGTTAATTCCAACTTCGATTGGTTACGGGATGGCGTGTGTGTATTGACTATCGTAAGTTAAATGACGCCACCCGTAAAGACCATTTTCCTCTACCCTTCATGGACTAGATGCTTGAGAGATTAGAGGGCGAATACTATTGCTTCCTTGATGGTTTCTCGGGTTACTTCGATCCCCATTGATCCAAATGATCAAGAGAAGACCACATTCACTTGCCCATACGGAACTTTTGCCTACAAGCGTATGCCTTTTGGCTTATGTAATGCTCCTGGCACGTTCCAAAGATGTATGATGGCCATTTTCCACGACATAATCGGGGAAACAATGGAGGTGTTTATGGATGACTTTTCGGTCATTGGGGATTCTTTTCAATCATGTCTCTCCCATTTAGATAAAATGCTTCAAAGGTGTGAAGACACCAATCTTTGTCTACATTGGGAGAAGAGCCACTTTATGGTCAAAGAAGGCATTGTCCTTGGCCATAAGATTTCAAAGAACGGTATTGAGGTAGATAGAGCAAAAGTTGATGTTATTGCTAAATTACCTCATCCTACTACCGTCAAAGGTATTAGGAGATTTTTAGGTCATGCCGTTTCTATGATTCATTCAAGATTTTTCCAAAATGCCTGACCTATGACCCATCTTCTTGAAAAGGATGCTCCTTTTATCTTCTCAGAGTGCATCATATTTTGCATTGAAGAAGAAAAAGCTGAAGCACCATTCTCGTTGCTCCCTTGGGACTTGCCTTTTGAGCTCATGTGCGATGCAAGTGATTTTGCTATCGGTTAGGTCCTAGGGCAACGAAGAAACAAGCATTTTCAGCCTATTCACTACGCAAGTAAGACTATGACTGAGGCTCAAACTCATTACACCACCACAGAAAAGAGCTATTAGCCGTGGTGTATGCGTTTGAGAAGTTTCGGCGTACTAATCTTGACCAAATGCGTGGTGTACGGATCACTTTCGGCTCTTAAATATCTCTTTGCAAAACAAGATGCAAAACCGAGATTGCTCCGTTGGATTCTCCTCCTCCGAAATTTGATATCATTATACGTGATAAAAAAGGAGCTGAGAATCTAGGCTGGCGATCATCTGTCCAGTTAGAAACCCTCACCAAGATGTTTTGAGAAAAATAAATGAAAACATTCTCGAGACACTCAAAGCGGTTTCTTTTCGTGGAAATTCTACCACCCATGGTTTCTTGACCGCAAATTACCATGCGGGTAACTTCATTGAAAGGAATTTACCCATGAGAAGAACAAATTCTTTAAAGATGTTAAACATTATTTTTGGGACGACCCTTTCTTGTTC
Source organism: Chrysanthemum makinoi (assembly GCA_910596185.1). Lineage (NCBI taxonomy): Eukaryota > Viridiplantae > Streptophyta > Magnoliopsida > Asterales > Asteraceae > Chrysanthemum > Chrysanthemum makinoi. The sequence continues at coordinate 13,116,452 of OU343216.1, read as the reverse complement.
AAAATCAATGCGGATCAAGTCATCCGACGGTGTGTTTGGACGAAGCTATTGACATTCTCCACGGCTTGCCATCTTTGGACCCAGGGGCCATCATAGTCCAAACTACACCGCCAAAAGGTGTTTGATTCCGGGTTCTATTGGCAAATCTATAAGGATGCCCGATTTTGTCAAAACTGGCGGCTTGTCAGCGTCCGCGGAAATATATCTCAAAGGAATGAAATGCCACAAAATGCCATTCAAGTTTGTGAGATATTTGACATATGGGGTATTGATTTTATGGGGCCATTTCCATCGTCTCGTGGTAACAAGTACATACTCGTGGTTGTTGACTATTTGTCAAAATGGGTTGGAAAAAGCTTTACCTACCAATGATGCCGAGTTGTTGTGAAGTTTTAAAATCTCTGTTTGCGGGTTTGGAACTCGAGGCGATAATCGGTGATCGTGGTACACATTTTTGTAATGACCAATTTGAAAGAGTCATGCAAAAATATGGTGTTACCCATCGTCTCTCTATCGCATACCAACAAATTGGCGGTGGAAGTTTCAAACCGTGGTATTAAAAGAATCCTTGAAAGGGGCGGCAAAATCGTGCATCTGGTCGGATAAGCTATGACGCTCGGGCCTTCGTGCGACTTACAAAACACCCATCGGGTGTACTCATACAAGCTAGTGTGCGGAAAGGCATGTCATCTTCGATTGAGTTAGAGCACAAGGCATCGCGGGCCTTAAAGCATGCAAACCGATATACGAGCGGTGGTGATCACAGAAAAGTTCAAATGAATGAACTAAATGAACCGTGATCAATTACTACGAACTCTTTGATCTACAAGCAAAAGACAAAGAAGATTCATGACTCCAAGATCAAACGAACCAGCGTTGGTGATCGAGTCCTTCTTTTCAATTCAGATTGAAGATTTTCGGGAAAGCTTAAGTCCCGGTACGGTCCATTCACTATTGCTAAGGTTTATCCTTATGGTACCGTTGAGTTATCTCAACCCGATGGTCCTAATTTTAAAGTGAATGGTCATCGAGTGAAGCATTACTTGGGAGAGGACATTCCCGTGGTTGTCGGATTTACAAACATTCCCCATGAACCAATGAATGCGGGGATCGAGTCAAGCTAATGACTCGGTAATAAAAAACATTAGCACGCACCATATGGGTTTTCACCCATTACGTCTTCTTACCCTCTTTCTACCACCCTAGTGTGGGGGGGTTGCCCACATGTTGTGTATATAAGTCTTCTATAAAAAAAAATCTTCTTCTAAATAAATGGCGTAATATTTCCTTTTCGTTCTTAGTTTCGGCATAACGCAGGTACTTTGAATATTGAGGGCAATATTCATTTCTAAGTGTGGGGAATTCTCCACGAATATATATTATCTACCCAATTCCCCCGTTTTTGGCCAAAATGTTTTTGGAGTAAGTGTTTTACACTTTCTCATTTGGTTATCGATCCGCCATGTTTTAAACAAAAGGATTGGCTAATCGAGAACAGCGGCTCTTGGTAAAGATAGCTCAAATCCGTTTATATGGCTTGCAATTTGCCCAAAATTGTATGGTATTCAACTCACCATATCCTAAAAAGTGAAGAGTTGGCTAGCCCGCAAGGTTATGGCTTGTCGTAAAGGCAGTGGAAAATCCATAATGGTATTCAGCTCACCAAAGATAATTGATAATTTATCTAAGAGTTGGCTAGTCCAGAAAGTGCGGCTTCGGTAAAACACATCAAATCCGTTATATGGTTTATGATTTGCCAATAAATCATTTGGTTATCGTTGTACCAAGGTTCTTACTTGAATCAAAACAATTGGCTACTACAGAAGTGATGGCTTTTGGTAAAGAGATAAAATCCATCAAGTTTTCTCAAATCATTGCTAGGGACTAGCAATATCTCAGTGTGGGGGATTGATGAGTGTCTAAATACTCATCATTTTTGTACAATCTAAGCTGCAAAATCATCGAAAACACTCGAAACACATCAAAATGATCAAAATATCACAAATCAGTGTTTTATGTGTTTTAAATGCAAAAATATCAAAATCGGATGAAAAATGATTCAAGTTTGCAAAATTAGCAGTTTTAGTCCCCCAAGTTTTAAAAGTTGTCAAATCTAGTCCCTGGAATTCAAAAATGTGGAATTTTATCATTCAAGGCCCCTGAAGTATTCTAAGATGTTAAAAATGGTCCTTGAATGATTCTTTGGTCAAATGGCGGAAAAGGTCCCTAAACTTTGGAAAATTGCAAAATTAGTCCTTGGACCTTTGAAAATGGATTTTATGCAAAAAGGGTCCTTGCACTATCAATGTTTGTCATTTTTGGTCCTTGTTATAAGTTTGTAAAGTTGGCATTTTCAGTCTCATGTTTGGCGAGATTTGCATTTTGGTCCTTATGCTTAAATAAACCCATCAGGACCCTTGTTTAATATATATCCAATCAAAGCCCAAATCCAACAGTGGCCCAAACCATGATCCGGCCCCCTTTGATATACCAATCGGTCAACAGAAGCCAAACAAAACCCAGCCAAACCTCACGTAGCACCACCTCTTCACCCTGTAAACCCAAAACGGTCATGGTTCCTTGCTTTCCCCCTCCCTTTTCCCCTCCTCTTCCACTAACACCCAAATAATCTTAATTATCTCAAACAAAAACCATTAATGGCTCAAACACGCTCGAAAATAATTGGCCCAAATCCAGTACGGTTTGATGAGTTTCAAGCATCAATGGCTCGAGAGATGGTGGGAAAGATTCAGAGGACATCTAAAAGTCTGAAAAGTCTATAAAGGAGAGAGTAGATGCAATGTATCTTAATATCTAGAGTAATTTTAAGTTTTCTTAAGTTAGTTTTTAATCCAAGTCTTATATTGTATGTTTTCAATTCCAAGTGTTTGTTTGGCTTTCATTAAGTGTATTTGAATCTTTATCAATTATCAATTGCAATTTTAAAGTTCATTTGGTTTGTTCAAATTTTCATTACTCAAGTTCTCACCAATATTTGAATGTTGTTAAGCAAGTGTTAGTATGGACTCTTAAGCTCATGTAAGCTATAAGCTATACAAGCTATTAGAAACCTTTAAAATCGATTGATCAAAAGTAAAAATACAAAAAAATACCAAATAAATGTTGAAAAAATAAAAAATCCATGGTGAAGAAGATCAAGAAGCTGGAGCAAGGTTTATCTTGGATGGCCTTGGTATAGTGCTTCTTGGGAAGCTATAGGAATTGGTTTGAGATCCTAGTTCTCGGTTGTGCCTTAGAAACTACTTGTAAGCTTTTTACTCATTTCTTGCAATTCACTGTTTAAGTGTTCTTAAGTTTGAATATCTGTGTTTGTATGTTAATTAGTCATAGTTAAGTTAGTTTAAGCCATAAAATCAATAGCTTGTTCTTTTCAATTTGCGGTTTACAAAATTTGGTTTTAACAGTGAAATGGCATAATCATCAATTCGAGTTTAATGTTGTTTGATTGTTGATTTAGGCCGTTAGTCATAATAAGTGATATCATAAAGATTGCATCAAGTTTATGGTTTAAAATTGTGATTGCTTTATAAACTTCAAAAGCAGTCAAAAAAGGGGTGTTTGTTTTAGTACGTTTGATTGTGATCAAAGAGTTTAAGACGATATGAGTTTTAGTTCTATGTCTTTAGTGCCTATTAAACAAGTCAAGAACCAGTACTTCTTTGGAAAAAGTCAAAATCACATTTGATCTTCACTAGGTTGTCCTTTGTTGGATTTTACAAAGACACGATCATTATTTTGTGTTCAAAAGTTGTTAATCTTGCTCTATTCAGTCTTAACATACCTTAATACATCATATTCAGTTCTTAGAATCAAATCAAAATCCATCCTAGTCAAACTTTTGGTTTTGAACAAAGTCAAAATTCCGACTAGGTCGTTTTGAATAAAACAAATATTTTCATTGTGTGTTTATTAATAAGTTTTAGCTTATAAGCTCTTGGGAAATTAAAGTTTGGTTGGTAAACAAAAATACAAAAATGCTAGTTCTCTATTTCTCAGCTTTTTAAGTGCTTATTCTATTTGCTTTTTGTGGACACTGTTTCATAAAGCTGTTACGTGCTGATTGATGGTTCCCTTGATAAGCTTACATAGAGCTTATTAGTTGTCCAAATCTTGTGTTCTCTGGTTCTTTGGAAAGCCAACCTGGTCCTCTTGGATTGTCAAGCTTAAGATTTCACTTTTGAGCTTGTTTACTAGAGGCACGCAACAAGCCTCTAGTTTGTCCCATTTGTCTTCATCATAAGTGCTTATTTGCTTGTTCGAGCTTTCAGATGTGCTTATTTGTTCTTATTAGCTTCACTTGAGTATTATTAGCTTGTTTACACTTATCTCATCTGGTTTAATTTTGAACCTGTTTGAGCTTATTTCACCAAATAAGCTCATTATAGCCAAGTTGGCCAATAAGCTCCTCAAACAACTTATTTGTGGTGTATAAAATTTTTGTCTTTGTTAAAGTTTCATAAAATCAGTATTAAAGTAGTTTTCAAAAAGAAAATCCAGAAAAAATCCAATTAAAAAACAGTGATAGCATTTATTTAATAGTTTTAGCTTTTTGATTTTTCTTTTTAGCTTATTAATTAGCAAATCTTGTTTTCTATTTTCTTTGTTTTCTGTCATAATATAGTATTTTTAGAAAAAGTTTCATATTTTTCTCTATCTTTTTAGTATTTATTATAATTTTAATTAGTTAAAAATAGTAATTAATTAGTAATAAATAATTAAAAAGCATAAAAATATCTTTTCTGTTTTAAAATTAGTTTTATCATATTTTAGATTTTTCAAAGTTCATTTTATATTTTCTAGTATTTAAGTTATATTTTAAATAGTTATTAATTAGTAATAATTAAATAGAAAGTGTGAAAAAATATATTTTTAATTTTAAAATTAGTTTTATAGTATTTTAGATTTTTCAGAATCATAAGTTTATTTTTCTAACCTTATTTTGTATTTTCTTCTATTTTAGAGTATTTATTAAATAGTTAAAATAGTTTTTAATTAATAATAATTAATTAAATAGTGTTAAAAATAATTTTCTTTTTCTAATAATTTTCTTTTAATTTTAGGATTCCAAAAATGTTATTTTCATATTTTTAGGCCTTTTATTTCTTAGCTTTCACTTTTTATTTTTATGCGTATCGTAGTTTTAAAACTTACGTTCGTTTCTTTGATCGATTGTTGTGCTTTCCAATCGTACTCCATTCCATTCCAATCAATCAGTAGTGTAGTAATTCTAATCATAACCTTTGCAGATCACTATCCTTAGTGATCACTCCATTATCTGAATCAGTGTTTGCACACCATTGAGTCTCCGTGGGACATAACGACCGGGAATTCAATGTTTCTCCGGACTTCATTGCATTTGTGTTTTAGCGGTTTTAAGCTTCTTACGGTTGGCCATTCACAAGTGGCGGTTTGTGTGAGGTAGCTTGTTGTTTTAAATACGGATCACACATCTCATTTTAAAAATCAAATCGTTTTCATCGGTTCTAAAATCCCTTGGTTTCATCTCATAATTCAAATCAGGTTTCATCTTGTGGAAAACTAGAAAGGGGGTTGAATAGTTTTTGCGGTTTTAAGTTAGTTTCAAAACTTTTAGATTAGTTAATATGTGAGATCTTATGGATGTAGAGAAAGTATAGATCTAATGATAAAGCAAGTAAATAAAGTAATGCGAAGGGAAAGAAAAGACACAACCGATGTATAGTGGTTGCGATTTACAAGGACACCTTCTTCCTTGCCTTTTCTCCTTTGCCGAGTCTACTACGAGAGTTCAAGCACTATGTCAACAAACTCCTTCACTTGGCGGAGAAGCCTTCTACTTAAGCTTACACTTTCGGTACAAAGCTAAATACCGAGTATTATTGCGGTGTACCAAACCAACACAACCATTACACAACAAATATGTGAAATATCTAATACAAGATCTTTGCTACATAAATCTTGCGAATTGACAAATCAATTAAGGACCCCTTGCTTGGATGACTTGTAGAATGCTGATCTGTAGCAAGAGAAGGACCTATATGAGGATCAAAAATAGAAAGAAAGAAGAACAACTCTCTAGATCAAGTGATCTATATGTTAGAAGAGAATGAGAGTGTATGAGAGATTTAGTAAGAAGAGGGGCGAGTTAGAATGAGGAAATGGCTCTCTATTTATAGGCAAAATTCTTCTTTACATTCCCGGATCCACGGATCCCTTCCAGGGATCCGTCTAGTGTAATCCTAGGGATCCGTGGAGCGGCCCTCTTGCCCATGGATTTTTTGGTTATGGGTCATGGGTTATGGGTTGGTCTATGGGTTTTCTTTAGATTCAATGTATCTAAGTATACATTGCATCTAGTCTACTTGGATATGGGTTAAGATCCATGGGTTATAGTTTTTACCCATCCTAATAAACTATTACAACAAATGCTTAATTATTATATTTTTGTATTTAAATGGCTATATGTAAATGCTTTAAAAAAATAACATGTATCCTTATAATTATACTTAAGATAACATTATATTTGTTATCAACAAAACACAAAGAGATCGCAAAATATTAATAAACATTTTTTACGGTTTATTTGTATTAACAATCTCCCCTTTTTGTTGATGACAAAACATAATGTTATGATGAGTAAAACTTAAGAATAGATGTGAGTTTTGAAAGCCCTAAGTTTTACTTCTTCTCCCCTTTTTGTGAAACAAAAGTTAACCCATAGAAGAAATAAACATAAAAAGTGTGGAAAAAATAGTCCGCGTTATTTCTTACTCTCCCTTGACTGTAGCTCCCCCTAGCTTGGGGCGTCAAGTGAAGAAAAATAAAAATCCTACAAAAAGAAAGGTTAGTAACATGTGTTAATACAAATAAGCCGTAAAAACGTTTATTTATATTTTACGATCTTCTAATGTTTTGTCGATAACAAACGTAAAATCATTTTAACGAAACAAATAAAATACGTAAATGGTTTGAACTAATAGTTTCTAACATATTCACATTTTCACATTTTCACATAAAACACTAAAACAAGTATAAGTGTTTTTATGATTTAGATACATATGTACAACAACTAGTGTTTACATATTGGGTTAAACATATACTTAAACTAAGTATACTAAAATGGGTAAAAACTAAGTGTATGCTAAAATGGGTAAATACAAGTATATACTAAATGGGTAAATACTAGCAAATGGTTTTGACCCATAACCCATGGTTTTATATATACCACTTAACCAAGTTCATTGTATCCTTAAGATACATTGTATCTAGAAAGAAAACCATGGATCAACCCATAACCCATGACCCATGACCCATAACCAAAAATTCCCATGGGCAAAGAGGAGCGGACCACGGATCCCTAGCTTTGTGGCTAGGATCCCCCTATGGTAGGGATCCGTGGGATCGAGAACGATAGAGGTTTTTCTCTATAAATAGTGAGCCATTTCTTCATTGTTTCTCACCCCTTTCCAATATACTTTCTCCCCCGAGTTAAATCTCACTAACCTTAGATCCAAGAGATCTATGTTTGTAGTTTTGTTTTGTGTGATCTTTTAGGTTCCTCTTAAAGGCAAGATCACCACCTTTGAAGTCAAGCAAGCTCAAGTCCATGAGTTGCCATGCTTCCTCATCATCAAGGCTCCTGAAGTCTTCTTGTTGATGATTCCTTTCTTTCTTCAAAAAGTGTAGTGTTGAAGACATTAGTGAAAGATGTCTCAAGAGTCAAGGAGCGATATTAGTGAAGGGTATCTATCATCTATAGGATAAAGCACTTGTGGTAGGTGCTTGGAAGTCAAGACAAAGAAGCATTAGTGAAAGGTGCTTAGAAGTCAAAACAAAGAAGCATTAGTGAAAGCTGCTTAGAAGTGAAGACACAAGACACTAGTGAAAGGTGTCTTGTAGATCTAGTCAAAGGCATTAGTGAAAGGTGCCTTAGATGTACATTCGATATTGTGTGTTTCGATGTACAAGATAGACTAGTATTAGATCCAAGGATATTGATATCCTTGATGATGTTGTAAAGGAGTAGATCTCCTTTGGGATTAGTCGTTGGTGTAGTGTGGTAGTAGTTCCTCCATTGCAATGGAACTAGGTGCTTAGCCAGTACCTAATAAAGGGTAGGCGACGTTGTGAAGGTGTACCTAAGGTGTGAAGAAAGAACTAGGTACTTAGTACCTTATAAAGGGTAGGCGCTTGTGAAGGTGTAGTTCTAAGGTGTGAAAGAACTAGGTACTTAGCCTAGTACAATAAAAAGGGGTAGGCTGACGTTGTGTGGTGGTTCACCTTGGGTGAAAGAACCGGTGGTTAGCTTAGTACGGAAAAGTAAGCGCGGCGTTGTGAGAAGCTTCTCGGCTATAAGGAGATTGGTGTAGTGATTCTACGAACTCGGTAGGTGACTCGGGGAAGTGGAGTAGGGCAAGGAAGGTGACCTTGTAGCCGAACCACTATAAATACTTGCGTTGTGGTTTTGTGCTTCTTACTCTTATCTTTTCATTACTTATCTTTATGTGCTTGTTTATCAACATCCAAAACACATCAAATAGATTGACATAAGTCTATCTAAATAGATTAAAAAAAAGTTTTAATTGGTAAAACTATTCAACCCCCCTTTCTAGTTTTCCACAATTGGCATCGAGCTTAGTTACCAAGGTTCTTGAAGTATATTGTACTTTAAAAACTTGATACGATCCATGGTTAATTGAAAACTACAAAGAAGGTTTTTTCGTAAAAGCAAACACCAAGTTTTTCAAAACTATATGTTTGGATGTTGAAGTTGATAACAACATTTTTTTTTATTTAATTGCACTAATCTTTGTTGTCATGTTGATTAGTCAAAACTCATACCCACCAAGCTTTAGGAGTAGCTTGGTAACAAGAATACCTTCCTTAAGAAGGTATCTTAATATAAAGTAGCGGGAATCGTCTAAGTGACATTTGTTGTGTCATTTGTAAAGACATTCTAAGTCGCTAGAGTATGATTCTCCTTTTATTTTGCTTGATAATTAAATATGCCTATTTAGGTATTTATATGATTATCTTTTGTGCTTATACATGTTTTACATAAAGCTTCATTAGGAAGTCCTTTTCTACGTGTTTTTATTTCTCGTCTAAAGTTGTGGTATATAAAACTTTGTTTTGTTCCTTTTAAATCAATAATAAAACAAAACGCAATTTCAAAAATTCCTCCTTCCCTATAAAACCCGAGTGACCCACTTTTAAATCCTCACTTTTTAAAATCTTCCAATTTCAAAAATCTTCTCTCATTAAAAATCTCATCTTCCTCACTCCATCTCAACGAAACCAAGAAAGATCCGTCTTCAACATGGTTTACATGCTTTCGTGCTCATCGCCGTAACACTCATCGCACTTGTGTTCCTATGTTGAAGTTCATCTGAGAACATTTACTTTGTGTTGTTAATCTATATTGGGATCATATACCCAATCCTTTGTATCATCCTTAGTATTGAAATGCAATATTATTAATAATCTAGTTTACCTAGGTTGTTGTTATCATAATGTGTTTTGATCTATATGTTTTATATTCTTTTGTGATACAATAGAAGTCATGTATGCATGCTAAAAGAAAATGTAGGTTCAAACATATATCTTGGTATAAAATTATGAGATTCAAAAATCTATGAGTTTCATATAATGCGGTTCTTTAATTACTGAATCTACGGATCGGAAGTTATACTAGCCGGATCCCTTTTGAAAAGGAACGTGGGATCCGTCCTACTGAAACAGTTTTCATGCAAATCAAAAACTTTTTTCGTCTAAGAGTAATACTCTACTTGTATGTCAAAACCATAAGTGAGTTAAGTGTATTTCTGTTAAAAACCATTGTTAATAAAAATCTAGTAAAAACATTAGATTAACATACGTTGACCACAAAAATTTCCTTTTATTAACACGTATTTCTATAGGTTCAACTATGACGCATGAATATGAGTTTGATTTTCACTCACTAGCGTCTACACTCCGACCATCTCTCTCGAACCCAACACGCGCAATCGTAATGAGTGGGTTCAATAATCTCGAAAACGTCACTTCGAAGGGCGTATTGTAGACACCTCTCTATTAGAAGAAGGTATCAATACCTCCTTCGAGCCATAGGACTAGAATGCCTTCTTTGAAATCAGCGAGAAGATATGTCCAGGTTCATAATGGAATTCTTCGTCAAATTCGAACTCGTTCGTAAGAGGATCATCTATCTCTTTGGTTTTATATCAAAAACCAAAGTTCGCTAACCCTTGGGCATTTTGCTCACATCCTCCGGATTCCAAATCATGGACAATGTGCCTTTATTGAAGATTGGTCTCTTGATTCTCTCTTCAACTTTAAATGAAGAAAATAGTCCATATTGTTCAAACATACCCTCTCGAAAGATTTAAATCGCATAATATGCAAACCTCGACCATATTACTCCGATCAAACATTATCAAGGGATATCGAGAAGAGTACAAGCCTCTTGCACTCATCCTACGTGAAAATGTTTGGAGTCTTAGGGGAAATCGAGAAATCCTTCCCTTGTTATTGCTCACATTATTTATCTTGTTAACACAACAACCATACAATCTACGCCTACTTCTTATGGCCAATTGAAAATCTTCAAGGCTCCAAGAATAAACTCATCCCTTATGGAATGTTCTTGACACGCCTCTATCATAATGTTATGCACTTCCATCCTTAATTTCAAAGTCCGTTTTACGTACTTGTGAACAAAATGATGGAACCACTAAACATATCCCTCATGAAGACTTTCTTCATTCTTGACTCCACCAACACTCATCATTCACTTAATGATCCTCTAGCAGAACTCCAAGGAAACTAATAATATTTCAAATAGGATCAAATCTCTTGTACTGGTGCTTTATCAATGTAATCCAATTTCCTTCATGAAATAAAACATTTGATATCTTAGTATTTAGGACTCTCTTTAGACTATCCTTGAGATATAATGCATTGTCAAGATCATTTCACACCTTTAGTAAAGGTCTGGCGGCGAGATGGATCCCAAAAGTTAAACTAGTGGATCCCTACTCTTGAGGAACCGTGGGATCGTTGAGCAGAAAATGCAATTACAGGCATTGTATTTCAAAGACATTCTTAGAACACCTCGCACTAAGCTAAACATATAGTGTCTTAAGGCAAATTAAGTCCTTAT